>OX596381.1:172664784-173264784 GCA_951394425.1 Tipula unca | reverse complement strand
TCATTTCCTTTGGTTTATGTGTAATTTAATGGCTAACCAACGCGAATCTATAAGCAACCTTGCGGAATTTCACAAATTTATTTCCTTACAAGTTACACAACTTGTCAAATATTATAGAAATGTGCGAGTATTAGATTTTTGAAATTCAGGTGCTGGGATGTTCTATCATCACTTCGATTCGCTTCGATAGACATTTGTGTCTCTTTTTTTTACGAACAAAATTGTGCTCCACTGCGTTTTTTGAATTACGTTTTGTCTATTGCGATCTCAGCCTGTTAGAATAAATTTGCAAACTATCTCTTTTTCCTTTTACACTTGCCATCGAAAATAAAAATATTGGTGATATTTTATCGAATGAATTTATAGAAATAGAATCGAGTAGGCTATGATCACAATATAAATTGCGAAATAGAATACAATTTTGTTCGTAAAAAAAGAGACACAAATGTCTATCGAAGCGAATCTAATGTCGTTTTCGTTTGATTTTTTTCCCCTCATTGGCAGAGTACACTGATTTTGTGTGTCAATCGAACATGAAACCGATTTACCCTCATTTATATTTGTGTTTTCTGAAAAAAAATGAATATTCACAAACAAAACCGTTTATAGATAGAGTTAGATAAAATTATAGTATTGGTGTAAAATAGGGGTAACTCGGTCGAAAAAACCAGTGTAGACAAAATTGCACTGAGTGCAAAAATTTAGCTGTCAGGCAATTTTTTTTGGTTCAAACGAACGGCTTTAGTGTAATTTTTTGCACGCAGTGCAAGTTTTTATGTTCAAACGAAAACGACATTAGTGATGATAGAACATCCCAGCACTGTGAAATTCTTGCGTGATTATTTTTCGCCCAATTAAGTGACAGATGAATTAAACAAAATTCGGTAGTTTTTGAGCAAAACACGTTCCATTGAGTAGTTATAAATACGCAGGAATAAAAACAAAAATTTTAATTCCGTTAATGTGGTTAAGTATGTAGGTATGTATAGTTGAAAATATTTTAGCAACTGTCACTGTTTTTCCTCAATAAATTTTGACAGATATTAATCAACTGATTTCTAATGGTGTAGAGCAATGACAAACCGATATTTTTGTGTGTGTGTGTGATTTTAAATAATTTAATTTTTAATAATAATTCGAATTACTTAAAAAATGATACATCGGAATCGCTAACTCTATATTTTCCAGGTCACTGCAGGCCTTCCAACTTTCCTCCTTCCTTGCGGATTCCATTCAGCAGTACTGATTTTACACAGGCGTTAAACATTCATATCTTGGTGATACACAATACAACCAAGGTATATGAATTTTCTGTCATCTTCTATGGTTTCTTGGTTGATGCGGTGGTGTAGCAATATCTGTGTTCACTCTCAGGACGTTTGTCTTCTTAATTTTTATTTTGAGCCCGACTTCTTGTGCTAGGAATGATAGCTTTTGTAGTATTTGCAGCATGTCGGCGTGCTTGTGTGTTAGAAGATATATGTCATCTGCGTAGTCAAGATCATTGAGTCTTCTAATGGGATCCCACTGGGTGCCGTTTGGTGATGCGTCTAGGTTGCACAAGACACTATCCAGTACTATGAGGAACAATAGTGGTGATAGTGAACATCCTTGTCTGACTCCTCATGTATTATAGTATGTTACACTCTGCTTTCCTTTGTACTGAACTCCATTTACAACATCTCGGAGCATTTCTTGCATGTTGTTCGGTTATTTTCCTTGGAATTCAAATCCATGCTATTCCACGAAGTGTAGAATATAGTGGGGAGTTCCATTCATTCGATGGTTCGATGATTACTCGGACTGAGTTAATGGGATGGTCTGAAACCAGCCTGTTCGTTTCTTATATGTTGATTAATAGACATTCCTCGCCAATTTTTACATTCTGTTAGGTCGCCTTTCTTTGGAATTGTTATGGTTAAGTTTTGAATCTGATCTTGCTGTTTCATTCAAATCTTTTCTTTATTCTGTCGTATCTATATAGATGTGGAGCATCTTTGATTATTCTTATTCTCAAAAACGATGTGATTTTTCCAGATAAAAAATGTTTGGAGCAAACAGTCAAATATTTTAGTATGGTACAGCTATGTCAGGCGTCCTTCAATACTAATTTGTCTACTGTTCTCTAAATTATATGTTTTATTATGAATTTTTGATTGTAAAACAATATACAAAGACAGTAGTATCATTGGATAAAACGCGGAAAAAACGATTTTTATGCAGTTTGCTAATTGCTTTAATACGAGCCCATTCAGAAAAGTATAACATAATTTAACACATGCAGACAAATAACCTCATCGAAAACACAAAATCCGCCGTAAGTGTATTTCAACGATTTCCAATGAAGTGCTTAGAAAAGATAACGGACACAGTTTTCCTAATGATCATTTAAAGTGTTTCACGTTTCTGTGTTGGACACAGACTATAATTGGTTCGTATTGCTAAGGCATCTTGGGTCAGATTTCACCAATTTTACGACAAATTTTTAAAACGAATTGAATATAGTTCTTATGAACGCATTCAAAATGTTTAAAGATCCTTTAAAACAGTTTGAGGCAAACGATGTTTTAATAACAGAAATTCATTCAATTATGAATAATATCAGACAATCGTTAATATATATTAGAAAGAAAGAACGAGCAAAATTGTGGAGCTGTCTTGCCACACAAATAATAAGAAAATGTGGCAACGATGCACTGGCAAGATTTCAAATTGATGTAGACAATTTTTTTAATGGATCTGTTAATTATTTCGACTTGTGGTTTGATTTTAAGCACAAAAAATATATTTTTTCTATGCCTCGTTGGGTGGCGCAAGGATTTAATAGGCTCCTTCTAGAAAATCAATAGAGACCGAACTTATGATTAAACAAAATTTTGGTATGAGTTCGTATTTCAAGACTATGTGGAAACGGAAGATGGCAGTCTTTTTGTAAAGCGATGTAAAGGAAGTGATAAATGCGTTTAACGCTGTCTGGGATAGCTGAGACTGTCGTCAGCCAACTTCGTGGTATATTTTTCTGCAACTTTTTTTGGCCCATATACGCGACTTGAGTATAGTGTAGGTAAATTGAGTTTGCGTTGAATAATTATTTTATATCTTGACACTAACTTCACCCGGGTTTACCGCATTTAAAACAAAATGTTTAAGAAACACTGTCTTAAGTATTTGACCAATATTTAATTTTTTCGACTAATTCCAGTCCGAGAAAATTTATTTTTACCATTTTACAAAATATAAATATAAATAAACCAACCTAGAAACTATACGCGTTCATAAAAGTTTTTGATCTTCTTGAACCTAATTTATTGATATTGTTGATGTCAGATAAATAACGAGAACGAAACATTTATGTTACACACATAAATAGTTTATATATAACATAACGAATTTTCATAAATTGTCACGTTTCTGTGGCAAATTTTTATAATTATTTGCGCGTATATTTCGTGAACCTTAAACTGTGTTATAGTTTGTGTATTATGTCTAAGTTTAAAAAAAAACCGACAAAACATTTAAAATTAATTTAAAGTTTGACGCGGTATATACAGTGTGCGGCTGTGTGACCTAAACAGTTCATAAAATGTTTGTAAACAAACCGTGGGCGCTAACCGCCAAGTATAATTCGTCATTTATATATGCGAGTATATCGAGTTCTCGTCTTTATGATTTACAAAATCATTTTTTTTGATCGCGTAATATTTATAGCCAAACCAGATATGTTGTGGCTTAAAATAATGGCATAAGTTGTATATAAATTTATTGCCCGACAGCGTAATTCCTATAATGTACATACTTCATTGTGTTGGGTACATAAATTATATGAATTTCACTATATAGTGCGATTGAAAACATTATTTCTGGTTAGAAATTATATAGTGCTATATAGACATAATTTGTAAGGTGCCTATAATCTTGAAACTATATTTTTTATGCAACATTTGATTCATTGCGCTTAATCGGCGTATAAATAGGTATAAATTATGTAATTCGTAAAGAAGGTATGCTGCAAGTAACCAGTTTCATTCCAAACTTGAGAAACACATTGCATTGTTTAAAAACACCAACATATATTTTCACTCTATTTTTAGAATAATCGAGTCGAGTCATATATGAAAATGAGCGCCACGATCTTTGGAATCTAAATCGTACACATAAATAAATATGTATGAACATGAATTACCTGTTGTTGGTGTATATATATAGTTTGATATTGAAATAATAACAATATCACATGCTTTTGATGTTTGTCAATTAGTTGTTTATTTTCTTATTACAATAAGATAACATCGTTTAGATAAATTTGACGTGCAGGTATATCAGCTCAATTGGCATTAGGCCCAGAATGATAAATAATATTTTACACGGGTTTAAGTGTGCGAGTATTTCCTTGATATTTTTATTTTTAGATAAGCAACCTTTATATATAGTACACGCGTACTTTGTCCACAGCTGCTAAATAGCTTTCGCATAAGCCCTTTACATATAATTAAATTAAAGCCTTTATATCAATTGTGACATATACGCAAATATTTAATTGTTTAAATATAAATCATGATTTCAATATTAATTAGCTGTAGTGTGTGTGCTAATTAATAAGCGCACCAATATTTTCTTTGCATTAAATCGAATCAAATAACGTGTACATGCTAAACTATTTAATTGTCACACATGATATTGATTGATAATTAAATATATTAGATTTATCGTGCGATATATATTCCGATAAACCAAAAACGCGATCTTAACTTTAATTGTTGTTGGCCTTTTTCGTATTTTAGCACGTGATTAATGATGATTGATTTATAATGCGAATATGTCGCGTCGTATTTAATTGTTTCATGTATAGCACGATTTTTTGATTGTACATATATACATTTTAATGATCATGATTTAAATTATGTCGAGCAAAATTAATCATAATTCAAGGATTTCTATATCGGATCATAATTAACAATTCACTTCCGTGAATTTATTTAATTTTGCGTGCACGGTTTTATCTAATAATTGATTATTTATATACAGCTTAATTAGAACCAGTATTAAAATTGAGATTCGGTTTAAATTGCGTTAATTATATTACAGGATAATTAGCACATTAAAATTACGTATACAACAGATGGCACAGAAATCATATGTATATTCAAACACTATATATAGGTCAGTACATCGTCTATATACGAATTCAAAGATTTTCGTCATAAAATTAACGTTCTTAAGTTAAATAATCCAGCCAAATCTCGATAATGCTGACTATTTGTACTTTGTTTGTTTTACGCGATGCTATTTAGCACATCAACGATCTTTCGCAGTAAAACAAAACTTAGTTTCCACTCAAGAACTAATCTACACAAATAAATATAAGTTAAATTAATTTCGCTGAATCCATCAATCATAATTTTTGATAAGGTTAACCAACTGTTCGTTGGCTCAATATTAAAGTGATTGTAATCAATGTTAATTTATTTACAACTCGAGTTATTACGAAATAATTAATTTTTTTTAATTTTAAGTTTTAAATGAAAAGTGATAAATGCATAAAACTCATAACTTATTACGTCTGGAAAAGACAAAACACAAGTGGTATCGTACAGGCCAATAAGTGTACTTACGATTATTTCGAAACACAAGTCCATATAAAAGCTATTTGTTTCAAGGAAAATACCAGGTTTAACATAATTCAGCCATTACTGAACTAAAGGACAAAAACACAGAAGTTACACAACGCGGCAAACTGGAACCAGTATTATATTTGCTATATACTGTCGATCTACCAATAACATGATAAGGTTGTCACATTAACATTTCCAGATGACACAGCTATTATGTTTTCACACAAAAATCCTCAAACTCCATCACGAGAAATACAAGATCACTTATACAAAATTGACTCACATAACATTTATATGTTGAATAAACTTACAGGTCCATCCCTCAACAAACAAACGTGAAATACTTGGGTCTTTATCGTGAAAAAAATTAACATGGAGAAAGCACATTGAAACGAAGCACAATCAAATAAAAATAAATTTTTCAAAAATCTACTGGCTGATTGAAAAACAAATCAAAACTTTCCCAAGAAAGAGAATCAAAAATACTTCGCTGCATTACAAATTCTCCGTGGTATATCCGAAAATTAATTATTATTCATGCATATTAACAATAAGTATTTATGGTAGGTTCTGGACTTAGATTCAAGAGTAACGCGATGACAGGTAAAAAAAAAGTTTTGACATTTAGTAGAAATTCGCTTAGTTCTAAAAATATAGTATCCGATGAGCTTCTTCAATCATTCCATACAACCAGTTTTGTAAGACAACCAAAACCAGAATTTGTGGTTAACGCATAAAACCACTTTAATTTATTTATCGTATTAGTTTAAAATTTCAATTTAGCTGCGTAAATATCATTTGTGAATATAAATTAAGCTTGGTCACATGTATAGTGTATCTGCGTTTATATTTCTATATACATTCTGTGTTTAGACTTGACATTATATATCGATCTTTAAGTCAGAATTTGTCTTAATGTCAGATAACAATTTCTAATATTTTATTATCGTTTAGGGCAATATCAGCGGCGGATTTTATGTACATAGCCTTGTCTATAAAGCCTTTCTGTAATCGTAATCGTAAAACAGGTACCGGTTGGAATATGATGAAAAATAAAATAAATTCCTCACAGTAGGTACACAAATCTTAAGGATTTTTATTGGTGATCACTTCGGGCATCCAGAGTTAAATAGCCAGATTTGGTCTTAATAATGATTCGTACAGGTACAATACTTCCAACGTTTTGGTTCTATTTCAGCAGTAAGATAATTATTGGTCCCCAAATTATGATTAAAGTCAATACTTGTGTCGAAAATAAATTTGAGTGAAGTTTTTATCATTGACCTGTTTTTAGAGACCCATCTCTAGTAATCGAACAGTATAGATTGTATCAGGTTATACTTTTTTGGTATTTTCATAACCTAATTCGAGATTTTCCAATTTCCGGTTGACGGCTGTAAAATATAAACCGAATCCATTGAATTCTTCAAGAATGGGGGCCTCCATTTTCGTGCTTCATATATAGGCTTTTCGATTTGACCTTTTCTATAGGCTTTTCGATTTTAATAACATCCCAGCTCCCATATCATCCAAGATCATGGAACAGGATGGGCCAGCAATAATTCGGCGTAAATCTAGCACTCGTATGCTACTCAATGGAAATTTTTTGCTCAGAATATTTTCACAATATCACAATTTGTTTGGTATAATTTAAGGAACACTTTTTGTAGTGAAAATATGTAGCTGAACCTATATAGCAGCTAAACAATGTACTTACAGAGTGCTTTGCAGTAAACTTCGAATGTAACATTGCGGTTTCTGTACTATGTCAGTACAGTTTATACTTTTTTGTAAAATCTAGGTAAATATAAGTTTATTCCAACGTAAATTCCAAATGTGTAAGTTTATTTCAACTGGACCAATACATAACATATAGCGTTTAAATGTCGTATACATAATTAAACATTTTCAATAGAATGTAATTGAATTGTAAATATTCGCAAATTCAATTAAATCTCAAAATGTTTACAAAAAGTGAGACTCACGACATTTTCTACAAAATTAATGATCGGCAAAATTGAACTTATTTAGAAGAGATTCGTGTCCGTAATCGTAACAAAAGCTTACAACTTTGCTTATTGTATAACTATAATGCAACGTAGAACCTCTTTTATCCGTAAACCAATTAAAGGGAACCTCCAATAACCGACACAAAAGCCCCACAAAAGTCGTTAATATCATCTGATGAGGTTAAAGCATCTGGTTTGAAGTAATCAAAAGATAAGTTAACATATAGCTCTGGTATGTGCAAACGGCGGTATCCATAAGTGTAAAATTGTTAATTATTTTCAAAAATGCCCAACCACGTGCACTAAAGGGTGTTCGGAATATGCCGCTTATATACTATATATAAATTTAGGCATAGAGTCAGAAGTGTGATAAACTAAAAAGCTGATCTTGGAAAAAGTTGCAAAATAATTGTATTATTAGATAAATGCCCTGCACGCACTCTGATCCAAACAGGCTGAAAAAAGATAACGTACATGTTATGCACATCCCACCAAATTGTACATCTTTAGTACAGCCCATGGATCACAGTGTGATTAGAAGCTTAGAGGCTTATTATCGCAGGGAAATAACATGTAAAATTACGAATATGGATACCAGCCAAGTATCATAGAATTACAAAAAGCATATTTCATTAAAGATTTTATGAGACAGAAGAGGCAGAAGACTGTTCAGTCGATACGGCAACAGATGAACAACCATTAATCAACGATATAGTAGGGATTTTGCTGCAATAGTGAAGATATCGCGAACTTGCTTAGATGTGATTATTGTGCACCAGTGTATGCTAAAATGGCAGACTAAGAAATCACTCATACCGCCTTTAAATCTGAAACATTTAACTGTAGTTAGGAGTGACCATTCTGAGAATTCTGAAAATGATCTAATAATTCAAAACCAAATGAATGGCTCAAGTAATAGAATAGAATTAATTAATAGAATTAATCGGCTTCTAAGAAACGGTAACCTTCATTAATGAACAGAAAATAATTAGTCTTAACTTAAATTCACTATATAAGAAACTCGAAAAACTTACCAAATGCACTGTATGGGTGGAAGCTAAGTTATCACTCACAAGAAAGTAATTTTCCAAGTTTTTGCATCTGTTGTGATTTAGACAATGTCTTCATGCAAATTCAGACCATATATTTCCAGCTTTTCCTCAATAAGTTTGATGCAGCTTTCTGCCGGCAATAAGCCTTGTACACAGACCAGCCCCAAATTACAAAAGTCATGTATAAAGTGACCATTTACGTTCAAATATTAACAGTTTTTGGTTGGTGTGCACTTATTGAAAGTAAGACTGAATCGCTTTGATTTTTGATTTAATGTGCTTATCTATCCGATTTGTGAGACAAGATTCCTATCAATATTAAAGACATACATTAATACTTCGTCGTATCTAAGTTTAAACATGTAGCCAAACAAAGTATCTGGGCCATTAAAAATATATTCATGGTACTGAATGCGTGTTTGAGGTGGGGCTGGATAAGCAACGAGTTCAAACGAATTTTGAATGCAAAATCAAATGGAAACTGATATAAAATCACCTTTATCTGCAGAAGTTGTCAAACCACAAATTTAGTAAAATGTGCAGATTGCTTAAATATCTAATTCTAAAATGGTAACCTGCAAAATTTAAAAATAAATGTTAAATTCTTCAGTATGTTTGGTATGCCAAATTTACAACATATACATATCAATTTCTATGAACAAAACTTTTTAACATACTTAAATGTCAAATTTAAAGTGACTTGTCACACAAAAAATTGAAGTGGATTTGGTTGTAAAATTTAAAATTGCCAAATTTTTAAAATAGAATTTCGATGTGTATATCAAGATTTAATAATTTCTTTTAAATTATTTATGAAATTTGTAGACATTAACACATAGCTATACATTACATACCTAGTGTTTAACTGTTTAGGCATAGTCCTAGCACATTAATTAGTGATTACTCTATCGGTTCGAACTCGTACTGATATAACATCGGAAAGATAACATGGTAAACGTCAAATAAAATAACAATTTTTGAACATTTTATAGGGCCCTATAGATCAGTTCTCATTGATCTGGCTCAAAATTAGGGACTTTTACCTGCTTAGACTGCATGAACGGCAAAAATTGTTTGTTGCTTAATTGCGGAAAGTCTTTAAATACTAAAATTTTGTAAAACATACTCTTTAGCGTTCGAAAATATCTGGTCAGCTTATGATTAGGCTGCTAGATGTCCGGTTTGGGAAGGACTATTTTTGCCAAGAGCACTTTGTTCTTCCCAAAAAATGATCTTTCCTGTCCTAGTTTAACCCTTTCGGATAAACAAACACAGTAATTTATTGTCTGTACCAATCACCATTTTGGAAATCTATTATACATGGAAATGTTTTGGATTAAATCCATTCAGTAAATCCTCGCAATTGTCGGTAAATCCAGAATCCTTTAATCGAGAGAAATTTTACGTTACGACTTTTTCTTGGATTAAGCTAAACCATTTTCTGGGCCAGAAAAAGAGTTGGCAACTGAGAGAGAAATACGAATTGCGAACCAAAATATTGAATTATTTTGGATTAACTTGAATTTTTAATATTAATTCTTTCACACAATTGGAAAAACTAAAATTTAAAGAAATGTTGTTATTTAAAGCAATTACGGGAATACAAGATTAGAAATAAGAAAATTTAAATAGTGACTCTGATATGCTCATTTAGTACTTATGTAAATTGTCCTTGGTCTTATCTAATGATGTTTAGTAACCAGAACAATTTCTTAAGGTTGCGCCTAGAGCCTCGACATACTAAAATTCGCCCCTGACTATACATACTAACCTAATTATACCACCAACATTCCTTCATTATGCAATTCAAACACTATACTCTTCTATAATGAAAAATATTTCCTGTTTTACAAAAAGAAAGCGAGAAAGGTAAACAAACAAACTTCTAAAGTTTCATTTACAAATACCATAATAATCAATTGCATTTTAATCCACTTACAACAGTAAACGCACATAACTACTATGTTGGTTATATATTGGCATTGAAGCAATTAGTTTTAAATCGTGCTAAACTATATTATCAATATTTCTAATATACTTTCTATTAAATCAGTTAATATTTTTGTCGAATCCCTTTTCTAGTTTATCTCTACTATAGAGACAGGGTGTTGTTGCCATTTCTAAAGCGATTTACACGTAATTTTATTGTTATTGTCGAGTTATGAATATCTAATGCATTATGCATATAAGTAGAAATTTCTAATTTACTTAAGTGAAAATTCGTATATAGCTTCCCGTTGTTGTGGTAAACAAAATGGAATGAAATTAAATTTTGTAATCGAATAATATATACTGACGTACAATGTTATATTTTTGTGCACACAGAATACGTACACGGGATTCAATTTATCTATTAACAGCATACCAATTAGTTTGTTTGGCATCGTGACAACATTGACATAACATATCATAGATTTGTATATATATAACCACATCTAGATGACAAGAGGTCATGAACTAAGTACTCGTGCAGATGTTTTGCGTCAATCGAACAGTTGTTTATTGGTATAATGCACGCAAATATATTAAATTTCAATAATGTCATATTATGTACTGTGCGAAATGTGTGAGTATGTAATTACCGGTTAGTCAGTAAAAATTATAAACAAAAATATTGTGATCAAGGAAAATTTGCATGTTATGGTCGCACTTTAACATAAATTAGTATGTAAAAAATTGGACAAATAAAAATATTTATTGGACAAATTAGCACGTTAATATTATTGAGCTCATTCAAAAAAATATATCTTAATTACGCACATTGAGAAAGGTTAGCACTGTATGGACGTACATACCTATCTAGCTTCCGAACACTTCGCATCTATAATTAAACATATTATGTATATTGTGTATTATATACAAGTGACAAGAAACCTCAATAATTAATCGTTACATTTTTATTGCCTTATACAAAATTAAATTCTGTTATTGAAATTTATTTTATGCCATAAAAATTAATTAAAATACATAAAACTATAAATACAAAAAAAAAAATCTATTAACAAAATAAAAATCACATGACTGATTGGTGTATGCATGCAAATTACTGTTTTACTTCATTTAACACCTTCATTAAGCTATATAAAGTGTACAAAGTCATCACTAAGTCATGTGATTAAAGGAAATTTAATTTAAACAAGAGTGTGGTGTGATGTTCACATATACTTGTGATGCTCGCGCGTATTAAGAAAATGTAAAGGAAATTTCAAATTAAATAAATAGTGTGAGTACGTAACGAAATATGTATGTCTATCCAATTCATATCCATCTATAAATCTTTATAATATATCTACATAATATTATACGAAAAATAATAACAATTTTATTGATGTGATGATAAGAATTGTAAATATTATTTTGGCATAAATTAATTTTCTTTGTATTTTACTTATATATATGTATGTACCTGTGTGTATATAGTGTGTGCGCGCTCGCGCTTTTTTGTTTAAGATTTGTGGAACTGAAATAATATTTACTGCAATTTAGCTTGTTATTTTGTTATTGAGCCAAAAATTACATACACCATCTGAGGTCACATACTAAATATTTTGTTACCACGGCAAAATCGTATGATCTTATTTTTATATATATATATATAGGTATAAAAATAAACAACTCCAGTGACCATTTGCGAGATATATCTATATAAAAACGATGGTACATTATTTGTATTTGACTGATGCAATTTTTAATTTTATAATAAAACATTTTTGCGTAATTGCTATTTGTATAAATTTAATTATCGTAATTAAAATTTGAAATAATTTTGTACAAAGTGTTTAAGTAAATATCACGTTGTGATCGTTATTTTCTTAACAAAATCGCAACATGTGTTATAAATGGATCTATTACAATTAAAGTCTAATTATATAAGTAGTGTAGATATAGATCATTTTCATTTAATTGTAATTAATATTTATTAATTATGGTGTTTGTCTGTTATCAAACTACATATTATATCAAATATATACTAATTGTGTCTATATCGTTAGTTTAAGCACAACAAGCAATTTAAAAAGTTTCAATATATTTTAGAATATCATCAAAAATTACAATCTACAATAATTATGTAAAATGGCTAGGAAAATGAAATCTGACCTGGGCGTTGGTAATGTCGTTGTTGTCAACTCTTTTCAGGATTAGGAAATGGAAATTGCTTGAAATTGAAACAAAATTTCTCTGAATTTCTAAGCTCTCCGAATGTGGGAAGATATATAAAACTTCAATTTAATCTAAAGAATTTCCATTTTCCAGTTTATGGTAAACAATTTACCGTATAACAGTTTTAATAATTTGTCTCGGATTTAATGATGAAATTCGATTTGTTTGTTCTAATTCAATGGAACAAAATTTTTCACGAAGTCATAGAGATGGAATTTGGTTTGTTTGATGGAAATAGAATTTTATATATTCATTCATCGATGAAAGCTTGAAATGGATAAAATTTTATGTGGTAGCACTCGGTTAATAATTAATTTTTGTAATTTTTTTTTACGAAAATTGTATTGTTTAAATAATTAATTGTATACTAGATTTATGCCACGGGCACGAAAATGTTTACCTAGAGATTAGCTAACGCAAGCAGTTAAATAATTTTTTTTTCATTTCACAACAGAAATTAAATTCAATTTAGTTTTTTTATTTTGCATTTGACTTGAAACTATTAACATTTTCTATCGGTACAATAAAAAGCCAAATTCAAAATATTAATTCTAAAAAATCAATTAACTTTAACTGGAGACTTATTTGGAACAATGGATGAGTAGGGGAAATATATTTCGAAAAACCAAAGCAATGAAATTACGTTGGTCACCAAAACGCCCTTAGTTCTATTAAACAATTCATCTTAGTTGCCCCAGATCTGATTCTTTCCTCCAGGATTCATACCTGTTCGATTCTACGTCTATGATTATGATATTCGCGCGAACCAAGTGTTAATGGACGGCAAAATACTTTTATGAAATTATTTATCATAAATATCATAACGGAGTAATTTCACTTACATTTAAAGTAATCTATTGTTTCCGATATGCACCGCCAAATTATTTAAAAATTAATTTTACTTGAAGACAAATTCGTTATTTTAATGGAGCACATATTTTATTATATTAAGTGTACAGAACATCTAGTAAATTAAGGCACTTATTTATAATAGGTTAAACAACAGCCTAGTTCCGTTCGAGTTGGTTATTTTCCAGAACTTAATTTCCAAAATCATTTTAGAATCCCATTTCCATCTAACCATCAAGTTTCATTAAAATCAGTCAAGGAATGACTTAGTTCCATTTATCTTGACCATGCCGAGTTTAATCGTGATCGGTCAAAGCTTAGTAGCTGATTCCATTGTATTTAACCAGATCTCAGATACTTTGCGTTAAAAGGGGAATACATAATATCCTTTTTCATATACCTGATGCTATTTCGTACTTTATCCCATATTTAAATATTTTGTTTTTCAAATCCTGTTTCTAAATATGGCATTGCAAACTTCCCCTCAAAAATACACCCAAAAACCATTTTAGAATCCAATTTATAACAAACAAATCGAATTTCATCATTAAATCCGAGACATATGTACAATGTACATTAAAATTAAACTATTTACGATATTGTTATACGATAAACTGTCCATATACGAAACATGGGTTTACGATTGTGTATATACGGTAAATCGTTTACTGACTGGCACCCGTAAAAAAGATCGGGATGAAAAAAGAGAACATATTCTCTTTCAAACTAACTTTCTGGTCACCCCCAGCCCTGGTAATGAAACTAATCGTTGCTGATGCTGAGATGTTCTACCATCATACTCGATAGACATTTTTTAGTGTCTCTTTTTTCATGAACAACATTGTATTCTATTTCACATTCAATCAGCCTGCTTGGTTGTATTTTTATACATTCATTCGGTAAAATTTCATTAATTTGTTTATTTTCGATAGGTAGCGCAATAATTAAAAAGAGATGTATTCTAACAGGTTGAGATCGCAATAGAAAATTGATTTAAATTTTGTTTATTTTGAGCGAGAAATGATGTTTGCCTTAGTTATGGCCCAAAAATAATTTAAAGTCAGAAAAAATTAAAAATTAAATTATGTCGCGATGTTCTATACACTATCTTACGTAGTGTAGTTTTTGACAAAACAATGTACGTTCGTCGTCTGTGATAAATTGCAGACGCAATTCACATTTTATCTGATTGTCACGATTGCAAATTACAAATATTAATTTACAGAATTTGGCTGTGTTGGCCCTTCCTCACTTTCTAAACAAAAAAGTGACAATTACAATTATCTCAACCAAATACGCTTAATATTGGCCTTTTAACGAAAAGTGAAAGGTAATCAAAATGTCCCCAGGCAATTTCATGTAGAAACACACTTGTATTACCTAGCGCCACTATATAGCGAGCCGCACTTAAAAGGCGAATATACAAAAATTTTCAGGTATAAAAGTATTCGGTTAAATAATTCCAAGAGGGTTCGAAGATTGACTATATCGTGTTTATCAAAAACAACAAACTCCTGCAAAAACATACTATGTATACGTGTACTTATAAATTAATAAAACAGTTGAGCGATATAAATAATAATCTTGTCCACTCAAATTTCAATCCGAAAAAAAACTTGAAATACCTATTGAAATGTTACTATTATGTATAATATGCAATCAGTCAAATTGATAAGCAATCAAAACAACAACGTCATTATACATTTTACCCAGTCAAGTGACTGTGATAAGAAGATTAAACTTGATTATTATACTATTGTTCTATAAAGCACGTGAGATATTTTTACAATGCTTCTCTAGTAAATATTATAACCAAGACAGTAAAAGCATCATAAATATAAAGTTTATAAATTATTTACATTATGATTAATTTATTACAAGTATGCCGTATTGCTAGCTATAGCTATATATATATATATGTATATAAGGTTGGCGTGACGTTACATGTAATCGTTAAGCAAATTTAATTTGCAAATATGTACATATTATTGTTATTTTTGGCGAAAAAAATTCTATCGGAAGTAATTCAACCGTTAATATTTCAAATTCGATAATCAAATCACTGTGACGAGAAAATTAATTAAATTTTCTATAGATAAATTATTAACGATGAGCTCGGTCGTCTTATCATAGTCTTGCACACGAATATCGTATATTAATACAAAATTATAAAACTATTATCGCTTGATTTAATAAATTAATTACGTATAATTTGTGTATATACATAACTATAAACAATAGTACGGATCGCATTAATTTTCAACTTGACTTTGAACTTTTTGATGAGCTATTATTAATAATAATTAATATCACACATTCGTCTAATTCGTTTAACAAACAATTAAAAATACAATTTCGCGCATAAATTATAATTTCTTTTACGATACATTTGACATCGGAATTGATAAACAAACAACCATAATATTGTTGTTGTATGTGGGAAAAATTAATTTATGTCATAATAAAAACTTTCACTTAAAAATTTACTAGACAATTTAATGTTTGTTTTTGTCATGTTAAAAGTAGGATGAACATGAAATATAAACTGTGCGTGTGATATATATGGAAAATCCACACCAACAGGTGGAATTGCAGTTTAAATTTAGAATCGCACAATTATTATCCATTTAACTGTCATTATAGTATCAAAAATTATAACAGTTTCAATCATATAAATAGAACTGTTATACACCCAATTTAACCTGACATGCATGTTTCGTTTGTTAGTACATCGATAAAATTATTATTAGATACTCGTACATACATAAAACGTGATTAAATACATAATTTTAGTATAATCATATGTTTCAATAAATAACAATTAATTATTAATGATATACATACATACATTTATAAGGTTTATTTGATTTAATCAAATTGAACAAATCATTCAAATATTGAACTTATTATGTGGTTCATCACACGACTAATTGGTTTATAAAATGTTTGTGTATATGCTAATAACTAGCACTTTTTTTATGGGTAATTAGCCTTAGTTATGATCGAGTGAAAATCGTGCTGAGGAATTTAATAGGAGTTTAATTTGGCAAAAAACTGGAGTAATAGGCACAATGCCAAATTTTATTAATGTTGAAAACTTGTTAGAAAATGTTTAACGGGACTCAATCGCTTATAATACACTCGCGTATAATTGTTTCTCTTTCTTCAATTGCATAAGAAGAACAAAGTAATTTTCTGCTAATTATATAGACAACGCACGTAATATGCATACAAAACTATTTGCAATTATTCCCATTATATATAATAAATAATATAAACTATAAATTATCTTCTCGATCTAGTAATACGTCATATTTTTTATATTTCTTTCAATTCTAGGACCAGCAACATGGCCACAATTATTCCCACAAGCTGCGGGAGAGCGTCAATCACCCGTTGATATCATCACGACAAAAACGCAACAAGGTAGTGATTTAAAGGCAAAACCATTGAAATGGAAATATGTTCAAGAGAATGCCAAAAGTCTAGTTAATCCAGGCTATTGCTGGCGTGTCGACGTAAAAGGTCAAGGATCTGAATTGACTGGTGGTCCATTGGGTGATGATATTTATGTAATTGAACAATTCCATTGCCATTGGGGATGCAATGATCAAGAAGGTTCGGAACACACGGTTGATGGTAAATCATACGCTGGCGAATTACATTTAGTTCATTGGAATTCAACCAAGTATGCTAGCTTCCAAGAGGCGGCCGGAAAATCGGATGGCTTGGCTGTGCTTGGCGTTTTTGTAAATGTATGTTATTTCCTAACTATATATACCCATTATCAATAAATTTATTTGATTTTATTTCTATTATAGGTCGGTAAACATCATGGCGAGCTTGAAAAAGTCTCCAAATTATTACCATTCGTTCAACACAAGGGTGATCGGGTCACATTTATCGATTCACTCGATCCAGCTAAATTATTACCTAGTACATACGGATACTGGACCTATTTGGGATCACTAACCACCCCACCGTGTACCGAATCCGTAACCTGGATTGTATTCAAAGAGGCAATCGAATTATCCGAACAACAGCTCAATCATTTCCGTGAACTACGTTGCTATGACGTAAATGAAGAATGTCCATGCGACGAACTAAAAGGCAAAGTGATCCAAAACTATCGGCCACCATTGCCATTGGGTAACCGTGAACTCCGTGAATATGGTGGTCATTAACAAACGGCATAAATTTATGTTGTTTGCTTTGTTTTTTTTTTTGTTTGTTTTACACAAAACTATTATTATTTTGGATTGGGGATGGCTATAATTTACTAAACTAACACTAAATTTATAATTTATTTTCAATTTTGATATTATTATTATTTCAAAAACTACTTCTTTCATAAAGAAAGTATTTTTATTATTTTTTTTAAAAGTTTTTCTTTTGCATGAAACGAATTGAATTACACTTAAACGTGCGCGAACCATCCAAAGATTTATTTAAATGACGAGAAAAAAAGGCTACAATATTGATTTGTGGTGATGAGTGCTGGTGGACCTGACGCAATTTTAGTATTTGGCACACACACACACATCACATTTAATTAAGATATAGACGAGTTAATCGGATTGCCTGGGATGCGCCGACATGCAGCATTTATCACCCCGAACCAATATTACCAGTTTATATTCATGTGAAACATAAAAATATATACCTCTAAAACTCTAATCCATCGAAATTTGAAAAATCACTGCAATTAAATTAAATAAAAATTTGTATTATTTTTAGTCTAGTACCGTGGCTAGAAAAATAGTAAAAACTAGTTACAACATTTTTTTCGGACGAAATATTTAATTCGCGATAATTTTCAAAATTTTTTTGGGGATTTAGTTTTTAAAATGAATTTAGTTTATAATTTAAATACATAGAGATTAATATAAAAATATACTATTACAAAAAATTATAAACAATTGTGCCTAGAATTTACATTATATATTATTATTTGTTGTTAATTTTAGAGAGTCTATATATTATATATTATAGAAATATAACAAAAAATATATTTTATTGAAGAATATAATATTATTATACATTAAATATAAAAC
Source organism: Tipula unca (assembly GCA_951394425.1). Taxonomy (NCBI): domain Eukaryota; kingdom Metazoa; phylum Arthropoda; class Insecta; order Diptera; family Tipulidae; genus Tipula; species Tipula unca. The sequence continues at coordinate 173,246,047 of OX596381.1, read as the reverse complement.
AGAAATATAACGATTATGTCTTATAAACAAGTAGAAGAATTATATTGTTTTTATTCATTTGCCAGGTTGACCAGTGCTGGGATGTTCTAACATCACTTCGATTCGTATCGATAGACACTTGTGTCTCTTTTATCACGAACAAAATTGTATTCTATTTCGCAATTTATATTGTGATCATAGCCTACTCGATTCTATTTCTATAAATTCATTCGATCAAATATCACCAATATTTTTATTTTCGATGGCAAGTTAAAAGAGGAAAAAGAGATAGTTTGCAAAAGGCTGAGATCGCAATAGACAAAATGTAATTCAAAAAACGCAATGGAGCACAATTTTGTTCGTAAAAAAAGAGACACAAATGTCTATCGAAGTGATGTTAGAACATCCCAGCACCGAATCCAGTTCGCAATTGATCAAAATTCTACCTTGCTATTTCTATCGATAAAACAATTAAATGGAAAACCCATAGATTAAGAAATATTTGGCAAAAAATACTTCAAAATAAAACCTATTCATAAAACCTTTCACAAATAAAGAAAAATCTCTGCCTAAAATAAGTTTAAACCGTCAATATTTGAATTTGTCTAAACGAAATTATAATTTTAAATCCCTTCAGATCAATGTGTCTCTATTAATTAGCACAACAACCATCAATATAACTTTTTACCAACCCTAGTGTCATCTACGGAATAACATAGTAATTATTAAATAGTGCTCCCTATTAGTCTAATATTAAAGTACTGTAGTTGATTAATAGCGCCATCTGTTAGTTGGTTTCTCATCGTCATACAAAATTTACAGCGCACAACTCTATTACACTGAGAAATTCAGTAAGTATATTTGTTTACAAATTTGACAATTAAAATAATTGACTAAATTTTGAGGTTAACTATTTGAAAACACATTACAATTTAACACAAAAAATTTTAATTTATTAGTAAAATTCAATAAAATACAAAAAAATGGTCGAGGATGACTGCAACAGAGGATCATTTAAAATTGTAATGCCTGGTGATATAATCCCCGAAGCAGCCGAACCTACAACAAATAACAAAAAAATTATCATTGGACCGGGCCTACGGAAACAAGGTGATTCCATCATAGCATGTAAAGCTGGCATTTTTCGGAAAAAAGCGAATGTATTCTATATCGATACGTACCAAAAACGTTATGTACCTAGCCGGAATGAAGCTGTAGTTGGGATTGTAACGGCAAAAGCGGGTGATGTGTTCCGTGTCGATATTGGAGGCAGTGAACCAGCATCTTTATCATATTTGGCATTTGAGGGTGCATCGAAAAAAAATCGTCCCGATGTAAACGTAGGTGATGTATTATACGCCCGTATTCTAATAGCAAATCGAGATCTAGAACCAGAACTTATTTGTGTCGATTCTTATGGACGAAAAGAAAATTTGGGCGTCTTACAGGATGGATTTGTTTTCAACTGTAGCATTAATTTAGTCAGGAAAATTTTGAATTCGAAATGTCCGTTATTATCTAAATTAAAAGATGAAATACCATATGAAATTGCCGTTGGTGTGAATGGGCGAATATGGATTCGTGGCCGTAATGTAAAGGAAACAATAGCCATTGGGAATGCTATACTGGCTGCAGAATACTTAAGCTATGAAGAAGTTGGAAAAATGTGTGAAAATATTGGGATTTTATTAATGTGAAATAAAAATTTATTAGTTTTAAGACAATTTTAATTTTGATTATTCGATATCGAAGGGGATTGATTGCATATTTTATTGAGCAAAATTAGTACATTGTATAATTTCCATCAATCAATGGATTTTAACCATTTCTACCTGTAGGCCACCAATTGTTGAAGTGCTATTCTAAATACATCTAACTTTTCAACGAACAAACTAAAATATTAGAATTCAGAACGTACTTATTTCAAAACGCAGAAATTTCCACCTAGACTAAAGGTAATTCACACGTCATAGACAAATCGAGTTGAAAATTTGCTCAGTATTTTGCGATTTCTTTTGCCTTCTCTTCTTTGTTGATTGTCATTTTAATTTCATTTCAGTGACAGTGGAACACGCGATTGAAACATATACGTTAGTCAAACCAAAATTATGTTCAATTGTGCAAAAATAAATTAATTAAAAATTATTTTTCTCTTGTTTTATTTTGCAAAAAATTAAATTTTTAGTGTATTATATATTTTCCTTGTATTACTAATAATTATTCTAAATAAAATGAGTACTGAAACAACGCAAAATGTGAAATACACAAGTAAGTTGACTCATAATAAGTAATTATTGTTGTCGAGTCGAGTTGAGTTGTATAAACAATCCTTATGTAATTGTTGTGTGAAATTCGCGTAAATAATAAAGATTATAATATAATCTTTTCTTTCTATAAGACACTGGGACTACTAGCTAAGCTTAATCCCTAAATGAATATTTATAATAAATTTAATTTGAATAAAATTTAATTGAATGTCATTAACTTATAAATAATGTAGTAAGTTTAATTAAAAACAGTAATCAGTTGGTCAATTTTGTGTATAAAAGCAAAGAAGAATTCGTCAAAATATATTTAATGTACGACTGTCTAGCGTAGAAATTCAATTTCAATGACCTCGAGAATTTCACACGAAAATTATCGACCTTCCTTCTTGAAATATTTTGACCAATTTCTCAATTGCACTTTGCAGATGGACTCTCGACCTATGAACATTTCGGTGATGATAATTGCACAAGAGAATGGGAAGAAGTAACGATTCCAGTTCCATGGGGCCACATTGCTGGTAAGATATTTATGTTACTAATTTGGAATTTACACTCAATAACTTTTTTTTTCTCAAACAAACCAAACTATTAAAAATTCTATTTTAGAAAGTTGTAAACAGTAGATAGGTCAAATTCCACATTATAACGATTACTTTGCAAAATTTTAATGATCGTAAGATTATTAGTGGTGTTATCATTAGTACGTCACAATATATTTTATATATGACTATTATTAAAATATAATTCAAAATCGCGGTTTCGATATTATTAATTGGGTCTTTAATTGATAAAAAAAGTGAGTCAGACCTTTTCAAATTGCATGCTTATAGTATTTAGAAAGATATCGTATTTCTCAATCAAACAATCACGATCATTATTGCCAAGTTTAATACCGTGTTATCTATTATCTATGGTGTTCCTGGTATTAAAGAGATCATTCGATTCCATCCGAAATTTGTCTAAACCTCGATTTATTCAAATTTTACTCAATTTTTATAACGTAAATTCATTATTCATTTTATAAATAAGTCGACCCCGGAAATCGTGCATTTTATCGGAAGGCCGACCAGATTTGCATTTTTCGTCTTTTGAAAATATTTAATTTTAATCAAATTTGTTTTATTTTTTGGTAGCCCGTAAATATAAATTGGTTAAAATAAACTAATTTCTTTTAATATACCTTCATATAAAACACTTTTGGAATTCTTAATAAAACTACCTATAACAAACCCAGTTTATACATAAATTAGTAAGCTAATTTTGTAATTGACCAATGACTCGCAATATATTCATTTACGAAACTATTACGAAAATATGGTAAAGGCTAAAGGTAACAATATGCTAAAGGTAACAATTTTGGTACAACTTTAGTTAAATTATAACAAGTTTAATATCGGTTTTCCTAATAGGTTACGTACATACAATTAATGATGTAAATGTTACGTCAATCATATGTTTACCTTGGAAATACGAAAAAACAAACATCAAATTTCTAAATTAATGCTTGTGTTTACGTCATTGCTGTCTACATATGTACAATTAACACTAATCTAAACAAAATATTTGGGTGGTTTGTGATATATGCACATAATGTCTATAATATTTCATTGTCATAGTAATGCCCCAGATCTTGTTTTGGCAGTCTCAGGCGAACATCTTTTTCTTATCCGACTTAACTCAGCATGCCTTAACTATTGTGGAGGCATAGTGTGTTGAGAAGAGTCTGCACGTCAATCCGTCTAGAACTGATTTAATTATCTTTATTAGGCGTAGGAATACTATTGACATATCTATTCCCTATCTTTTTGGCAGAACGATCACTAAATGTGACCACGTCAAGCATCTTGGTGTTGTCTTGAATAGTCAACTTTCCTGGAAGAATCACGTAAACTAGAAGCTTCAAAAAGCAACTGCCATATTTTGGCAATTTAGAATTTGTTTTGGGAAAACCTGGGGGTTTAAGCCATAGGATGTTGTTTTTCATTTATAAATCACAGGTCCTACATATATCGTATGCTTTTGTTGTATGGTGGCTAGTGGGTTGGCCTGAAGGCTTCTGTAGCCAAGCTTAACGGTCTTCAAAATCTTGGTTGTGGAATGATTACTGGGGCTATGTCCACTTCTTGCTATGGACTCCACTCATTCCTTGCACCAGTTACGCACCTTTATTTTAGACACAGCCTGTTCTGCAGCATTTTGCCTAAGGTGCATTGGGGCATGTTTTCGGTTATATCGTATCGTGGGACATATACATATTACTAAAAACTGGTTAATGACAGATTACAGCCCGAATTCCACTTCTCAAATTTTAGCTTATCCTTCCAGAGATTTGTGTATTTCGCAGGAATTTCTCAACAAATTAGATGAGCCCATAGTCTTCTTTTCTGATGGCGCTCGTTCTAACTTGTGCCGGTTTTGGAATCTACTGTCCTCGGTCTGATCTGAGGCTTTTCGGTAATCTCGGTTCACATTGCACTGTTTTTCAATCGGAATTGATAGCACTGACACATAGTGCTGCTGAGGCTTTGATTTATACTGTGCATGATAAAAGTATTTTTCTCTGCACCGATAGTAAAGCTGTACTTAACTCTTTAAGAAATCCCTTGACTGTCTCCAAACTCGTCAAAGAATGCAAACATTATAAGAACCTTCTTTGTTCTAATAATAAAGTTACGGTCATGGTAGTGCTTATTGTGACATCGTAGGCAATGAGATCGGATGATTTAGCCAAAGCTGGTTTGCGAAGGTAGCAGTGCGCGTTGGGCCTTTGTGTCATTGAGTGCGGAATCTTCATTGGTTCCAACCAATGGTAATAATAATAATGATGCCCTTAAAATGGTAGCCAAACTAAACACTTTTTCTCTATAATTTCGAATCCTTCATTGGCACTGAGTGAGTAAGGGGTAATGTGGCACCTTTGGTCATTACGAATTTAGTATATGATATGAAAAACATTTATTAATTTTTGGTTTTAGTCAAAAAGATCAAGATCATTTTATTTCCAAAACTGTTTTGGTATTTTGCAAAATTGCCCACTTTGGTCGCTATTTGCCAATCATCTCGATAATAATTTAGTACTTGTTACTGGTTTATTACATATGCAATATATAATTTTGCGATCTAATTTATTGATTAGATAGTGGTTCTAACCATTATTTATAATTCTACCATAATGATCTATAATTATAAAATATGTAAATTTTATAATTATAGATCATTAAGTATTAGCCTAACAATTTTCATTTAATGACCTTCCTGTTCAAATGTACATATTTATATTCCTGATATTTATCTATTACTTAAAATATATTTAACAATAACTTTTTTAATTCTAACTCCGATTAAAAGTCCGTTTTTCAATTTTATTTTAGGTAAATGGTGGGGTCCGCGTAACAAACAACCAATACTAGCATTACACGGTTGGCAAGATAATGCGGGAACATTTGATCGTCTCTGTCCACTGTTACCAAAAGAGAATCCAGTTTTATGTATTGATTTGCCGGGTCACGGTAAATCATCACAATATCCAAAAGGCATGCAATATTTCCTGTTCTGGGACGGTGTGACGTTAATTCGGCGTATTGTAAAACATTACAAATGGACTAATATTTCACTACTTGGACACTCACTTGGTGGTGCTCTAAGTTTTATATATGCTGCTTGTTTCCCAAACGAGATGAATAAGCTAATAAATATTGATATTGCTGGCCCTACTATACGCGATGTTGATAAAAATGCTATAAAAACGGGTGAATGCATTGATAAATTTTTGTATTACGAAACATTACCCGAATCGAAAATGCCTTGTTATGATTATGATGAAATGATAAGCTTAGTGTTGGACGCGTACGAAGGTAGTGTAACCAAAGAATCGGTGAAAATTTTAATGAAACGAGGTATGGCACCTGCCCCGCAACATCTATCAAAAACTGGATATCATTTTGCACGTGATTTACGATTAAAAATTTCGCTATTGGGTTTCTTCACCGAGGAGCAGCTATTTAGTTACACAAAATTAATAAAATGTGATACTTTAAACATACGCGGAGTGCCCGGAATGGATTTTGAACGTCCCGATACATATACCCAAGTTATTGATATACTGCGGAAAAATTGCAAGAAATTGGTATACAAAGAAATTCCAGGAACACATCATCTACATTTGAATACGCCAGAACGAATTTCAGATCTTATAATAAATTTTTTACAAAACTAAATATTTTTTTAACTTTAATTGTTAAATTAGTTATGGGATAAAAATATTTTAAATATTCTCAGTTGTTGTAAAGTGCCTAGGAGCTATAATCGAGATGAACATTCCAATAAAAGTAAAACCGGTTGAGGATTTTAAGTGAGACTTTTGAGATTTAATATTTATATATTAAAATGGTGCTATGTAAAATAATGCTTGCTTATTTTCAAATTTTATGCCGAGTGCACTTTATTTGTAGAGGCAATCAAATTCATAATAATATTATGTATATTCAAAATACTTAGTATTACATACTTAAATTAAATTATATAAAATCATATCATAGATCAGTTGTCTCTCTACTCACACAAATTGTTGAACACACGAACAAATATAGATTTTAAATATTTTTAAGTTACGATACTTTACTATATGTTTTCAATATAGAAATTAATTTATTTGTTTTTATAGGAAGTTTGTTTATTTATAAGTTGAATTATTACCCCTTGTGTATGGGAATAATACAAGAAAATAAAATAAAAAATATTTTAAATTTACCATTAGAATTTTTTAAAATAAAGAAATAATGTTAGAGGTAAAATAAATTATTAGTTATTATTTCTACTTCGAAAGGACATTTCTGGTATCATTTACCTTTGCTAGTTTCCCTTTTTTTTATTAGGACTCTTCTTCTGTGCCGGTCAATATTTGAATTAACTTAATTTTAATAATTAATGTGATTATTTTCTATCAATGATAAAGGATATTTTAGAAATTCGTAATAATATTTTGTTCCAGAAAATAAATCGAAAATAAAGCCCCATATTCAAATTAACATTAATGCATCATATTTAAAAAGTTTAAAAAGGCTCATCGTGATAATATGAAGAGTGTGTAGGTATGGCGGTTTTTCATAAATGATTAAGCCTACAAACATCGTGTCTTATAATTTTTAAAAACTACAATCATGTGGATGAGCCTAAGCCAAAATGATCTGTTGCTAAGGCAAAATCGACAAAAGACAGTCTTAATATGTAGCCAGTGAAATAATTATTCCAAACCGTTTATATTTTTGATAGAAATGTACATATATTTTTTTAGTATGCCACTGTGGTTTTACGCGCAGATGTCCTGCTTCCATTTTGAAAGCAACGACCTTTGGGAGTAAAAAATAATATTAAAGTATGATAAACTGTATTGCCGATAGTTAAAAAAAAATATGCAACTGCAAAGCCGATCTACAAAAAGACGTATTTACATAAAAGCTGGACAAAAACCAAATCATTAATAAATAATAGACTAGTGGATATATCTTGTAAAAAAAATCTCATGCATAACACTTTTACGAGCCATAAGAAAATATTCCAATCACAAGATAAATCAACCAATAAATATGTTATGAATGATTATCTTAAGTTACATACGTTCATTTTCCATTTCCTTTCCAAAGCAACGAATTTTCGGAGTAGATATTCAAAATTCATCTAAGATCTACACCAAACAATGAATGTAAAGCTGCAATACCGATCAATTACAAAGCGAACGACGAATGACAAATACAAAAAAATCTACGCCATTTTGAATTTTAATACGGGAAAATTTTATTCAATTTTGTCTTTATTTGTGCATAAAAAATTAAATGATACTATAAATAATTCCATAGACAATTAATGTAAGTAGTTTAATAAATCGTATTAGATTAAATTGCCTTCACATAAAATATAAATTCGTATAAAATTGTACATTTCAAAAATACCAAGCAAAAAGTGAAGAAGTTTGTTTCACTTCCGTTTTCGAAACATTAACAAAAAAAAAATTAATTTTTGTCGCTTATTTTGTACATAAAACGGAAAAGGAACATGATGGCCGCTTTATTATTTGTGTTTATTTTTATTTATTTGTGATTCTGTCAAAATAATATTTGTAAATATGTATATAAATTTGTATTTTTATAAAAATCAAAACAAATTTTACGTTTTTTAATTATGAAACAATTAATTTTTTTATTTTACGCTTTGTGAGTGTATTTGTGGCGGTCGTGGAATTTTCTATCGAAATTTTGACGTTTCTTGCCATTATTTGTAGTGTAGTGACATTGAAAATTCCCATTAATCGAATTTATAAATTAAATTGTTTATATTTATGTGTGAAGTGCAATTAAAGCAATAAAATGTTATTCATTAAATACGGATTTGATTTCAGTATAGGTAAATTAGGTGGCAACATAATTAAATTATAAACAAAAAAATGTTAACAAATCGAATTTTAAGTTCGGTGAAGGCATCGGACATAATTTTAGAAACAAGTACAGACGGATTAGATGATACTACTGTGATTCCTGTAAGTTCTATGCTGTAATTTGTGGTCTTAAAATGTCTAATACGCTTACTTGTTACAGATTGAATTAGATAAATGTTTAACGAAACCGGTTGTATCGGTTACAGATCTTGGAAAGTTATTGCTCCAATGTTGTAAAGATGGAGAAACGACTAAAGTACATGAACTTATGTGTCGTGGGGCACCATTTAGCACTGATTGGGTGATTATTTTAATCGAATATTATAAAACTAAGTACGGTTTTTCTAACAATCAGAATTTTAATTTAAGTTGGGAACATCGCCCATTCATTTAGCGGCAATGAATAACCACTTGTCGACGTGTGAAGTATTATTAAGAGCTGGTATAAGTAAAGATGCTAAAACTAAGGTCGACCGAACTCCATTACACTTTGCTGTGTATGAAGGACACGAAAAAATGGTAGAATTGTTGCTGAAACATAAATGTGAAGTAGACGCAAGAGATATGGTATGCCGCAAAATACGTTACTTTGTATAGTACAATTATCGGTAATTTAATTTCTATTTTTAGTTAAAAATGACTCCAATCCACTGGGCTGTCGAGAAAAAACACAAACGGATTGTCGAAATCCTTCTAGACCATAATGCAGATCCAAATGTTATTTCAAAATTTGATAAAACCCCATTAATTATTGCGCATGAGACCTCTCAAATGGATCTTGTTAAATTACTCGAACAAGCCATCAGTAATCGACTGGAAAATCCCGACCAAACACAAGAAGCAACTGATCAACTCGTTTACGAAATGCAACAGGAATCATCATCAAATAGTAATCACGATACAAATAGTCGAATACCACCTTTAACTCCTATTGAACTTGATAACGATTATCAAAATATATTCAATATGAACGATAATCGGACAGCTGCGGAAGATAATGCGTCTATGATCGATGACGATAGTAATATAATAGAAGATTCTGATGACGGTACAAGTTTAAGTGAAGCTATAATACAGTTACAAAATATAGATGAACCTAAAGCAATTGATGCTTCAGCACTGCAACTTCTTAAAGAACATGGAATTTCAATGCTGAATACCGAAGATACCGATAATTCTTTAATTACTTCTGCCCTACAAAGTGGACGGAAATTAGTTTTATCGGAGGCAGGGAAATTAGTACTAAACGATCCTAAATTTAGGAAATTTTTTATGGACGGTTCACCCACACCGTCAAGTACGAATAATTCACACCCGCCACCGCTTGTAAAACCAGAGCCACAAGCTAAAGTTGCACCTAAGAAGCCAACGATGATTGTGTCAGCGCGAAATTTTCCACTTAAAACAAATAAGGTGATAAAAATCCTGTCAGCCGAACAGTTTAAGCAGATGTGTGGAGGAGATTTAACAAACGCGATAAAAAAAATTTCACATGATCCACAAAAGGATGTTAGGTAAGTCAATATTTGATTGATGATCATCTTAAACCGAACGGTCGGTATTAATATTGATTAAGTGACAGTATTCACAGTTCAGATTATCTTTGCCAATTAGAAACTGTAATGTGGTTAATCAGACAAATGATCTTTATTGTTTATAGTGTTATTTCATATTCAAAATTTGTCTAATGTCTTTCGATAAATATTAAATAATTTGTATGAGGTCGCGGTGTAGTAATTTTTGGTTTTTAATTTTAAAATAACGCGCTCCAAATATTATATTATTCTATCCACGTTATCAAGAGTGTGTTTAATAAATCGTCAAATCTTCATCCAATTCCTAATTACTTATTTATTTCAATTTCAGGTTCAACAACACAGGAAAGTCTCCAACTGTAATTCATCTTAATACTCCAAAAGTGAAAAAGCCGGTTATGTCCAAAACAAAAATAAATCTAAATCCAACACTTAAAAGTAGTTTCCAATTTAAATCGCCGCAAGTCCATGCGGCTCATCATCTCGAGAATGGGATTGAAACACAAAATCGGATACCAATTCATCCGCTTAATCAACAAACAAAATTCGCCTCACCAACAGTGACATCGAATCGAACTAATCCTAATAGCAATAATAATAATAGTAGTAATATAAATAATAATAGTGTAAATAGTAATGTGGTATCTGGTACAATGACAATGTTGGAAATGGAGAAACAAATTGTTGATATGAGACGAGTTATAGAGGAATTGGCTCGAAAATTCGAGCTATCCCAAAAACAAAATGATGAGTTGAGGCTGAAAGTTCAGCGTTTGGAGCGAGAACGTGAACTAGACGATCGTTCAAATCACAATACAGACGATATAGAAATACTAGAGTATACAAATTGTATAGACTAGCAGGGCAGTAATTACTCGTCTGCTGGGGAATGAGTCTTCCAGTTACTTGAGAACAGAGAGTTAAGCTAATTTAGCGATAATAGTTTGCCTTTGTTTATAATTTGTATGATAAATTGTGTATATAACATTATATAGAATTTACAGACTGAATGCTTTTGATACTAGAAACCGCACGTAAATCTTATGAATCTGGAAGTGAAATATCCCGTCGTCGTCAAACCGAATCTTTTTTTAATTCCTTCAACGAATTGTGTATATAGTTTACAATATATTTTAGCTTTTAATTTATTTATTTTGTACATTTTATATATTATAATTACAATTATATAAAGCTGCTTGATCATTAATTAGTATTTTACAAAGATTCATCAGAAAACATGGAACAAATTATTGCATTTAAAAATGAGCGGCTGCAAAAGAGAAAACTATCATGATACTTTTATGTATGTTAACTGGAAAACAAAAATTTGTTTTAGTTTTTCAATTTTTTTAAAAATAATATATAGATTTAATAACAACAAAACATTTATTATTAATGTTTTTTTTATATTTAATAAAAAATTTGTTATTTTTTTTATATGATAGTTGTGGTTTTATTTCATAAGATTATAGATAGAAATTCTGTGATAGATTTTATTGTGATAGAAATATATTTTGTTTAGTGAACGAGAATCGTACTACTTATTGACATTTCAACTGTCAAACTGCATTGACATTTGTTTCCACCACACGTGTTGGGTTGTGTTTATGTTTTGAAAAATTAAAATTAATTTAATTAAATAACTTATATAAAATGGTGAGTGCAATAATTTTAATATGATTTTATGGAATGGGCTGATTATTTGTTAACTACTTATTCTTGTTGACGGCGATATTGTATTGTATTCTTGGCGATGGCGATATCTGCTAAATATTCGGTTTAATTTGAACATCCACACTCGACTTGTTCTAACTGTAACTATGTCACTAATTTTACAGCGTTTAAATATTCGCATAGCCTGTACATTGTACTCAAGTTGCAACTTTGTTGCTCATTCTAATAATAACTGGATATTGGTTATGGCTGAGGTTAAACTATTTTGACCAATCTCCTTCTTATTAGCATATCTATGTGTAATTGTGGTTTAGTTTGGAGATGTATTTGGCATAATTCTGTAGTGCATTACCTTAAACTCAGAAGAAATACTGAAATGGAGGCTAAGTCCTCATCTATGTTTATATGAAGTCTCATAGTACCTATACATAGTATCTGGTTAAAAGAGTAACTTAAATTATTATTGCATATGTGTTTGAGTTGGCTTAGACCCCTTATTTTGATCAACTAGTTGGTGGAGCATGTCATAGTCAATGTTGGCTTTTTAATAACCATATCAAAGCGATAGGTTACATATTTTGCCAATATCACTTTAAGTGAGTCCAGGTATGTACGATTTTTTGATTTTGCTATATTTGTAGGTTACAACTGATATAGATCTACCCGGATTTTCGTACACCAACAATGATGGAAATGCGGATATACAAAAAAAAACGAAGAAAAAAGGTGGCGGATTTCAAGCTATGGGATTAAGTTTTCCCGTTATTAAAGGTGTTACACGTCGAGGATATAATATTCCAACACCAATTCAACGTAAAACGATCCCATTAATTATGGAAGGTCGCGATGTAGTTGCTATGGCCAAAACTGGTTCCGGCAAAACAGCATGCTTTTTGATCCCGCTATTTGAGAAGCTGAAACAACGTCAAGCCAAATCAGGTGCTCGAGCTCTAATTTTATCTCCAACTCGTGAGTTGGCCGTACAAACGTTCAAATTTATTAAAGAATTGGGGAAATTTGTTGACCTAAAAACAACACTCATCTTGGGAGGGGATTCCATGGATTCCCAATTTTCAGCGATTCATACAAATCCGGATATTATAGTCGCCACACCTGGTCGATTTTTACATTTATGTGTGGAAATGGATCTAAAATTAACTGCTATAGAATATGTTGTGTTCGACGAGGCTGATCGGCTATTTGAAATGGGATTTGGTGAACAACTATCTGAAACTCTAAATCGGCTACCTGCTTCAAAACAAATGATTATGTTTAGTGCTACTCTGCCAAAATTAATGGTAGATTTTGCAAAGGCAGGATTAAATGATCCGGTGTTAATACGTCTTGATGTTGAGTCTAAAATTCCAGAGGCATTAACTTTGAAATTTATTTATTGTCGACCAGAAGAACGATATGCTGCTCTTTTAGTGCTGTTGAAGTATATTATTCCGTCAAATGCGCAAACTGTGGTATTTGCGGGGACACAACATCATGTTGAACTCATTTCGATGGTAAAAATCTTCCTCGATTTTTCATCCTTCGATTTTTAACTATCTCATTAATTTATATTACAGATCCTAAATAAAGCAGATATTTCTAATACATATATATACTCCACATTGGATCCATCAGCGCGTAAAATTAATACCGCTAAATTCGCACAAAATAAGGTCTCTGTGCTTATTGTAACGGATGTAGCTGCGCGTGGTATCGATATACCAAATTTAGATTACGTTGTAAACCTACATTTTCCGGGTAAACCAAAATTATTCGTCCATCGAGTAGGTCGTTGTGCTCGTGCCGGGCGTTCCGGTATAGCTTTTTCGATATTCTCAACCGACGACCAAGCACATTTAATTGATTTACATCTTTTTTTATCTCGGCCGTTTAATCTATCAGACAGCGATAAAATCGGTAAGATTCCATCTGATTTCCTCGAGGTTGAGCATAACGCGGTTATCGAATGGGTCACCGATAATAATATCGCAGGTGTCTACAAAACTAGTAATAATGCGTATAAACATTATCTACAAACACGCCCAGCTGCATCAGTTGACTCTAACAAACGTGTAAAAATTATGAATTTTTTTAAGCTACGACCACTAATTGATTTCCAAAGCGAGGAGGTATTACGCGCACTGCCTAATGCCGGCACACTTAATTTAAAAAAGAAAAGGAAATTAAAAGACATTGATAGTGAAAGTGAAGAGGAAGATCATAAACAAAATTTTGAACAATTGTTGAAAGATGATCTGCTAATAAGGATGAAAAGTTATCGACCATCGGGGACTGTGTTTGAGCTTAATCCGCATAAAAAATCCGTATCGAATGAAATTATGAAACAAAAACGAGAAGCACATCAAAAGGTGATCGAAAAATTTAAGCAAAAAATTCAGGATGCTGAGAAAAATGAAAAAATGAATAGGGTCGATCAAAATGATACAGAAGACGAAAAAGATGAAGAAACCAATAAAATAGTTGGTAAAAAAGGTAAATTGACAGGTTCAACAGAGGATGAGATAAATTCTGCGTTTAAAACTGTGTTACAATCGAAGCGGAAAAATATGGATGATTTGTATAAGGATACAAAACCTAAAAAGAAAAAGAAACGTGTCGCGAAAGATGAAGAGAATTATATACCGTATCATTCGGCTGATAAACATACAGAAGATGGGTAAGTAAAATTATAATGTTTTGTGTCTCAGCTAAATAAATTGTTTGTAAAAACCCCGAAATTATGTTGAAAAATTTCTCTTTTCAACATAATTTCGAGGTTTTTCTGTAAAATAAGGCTAAAATCGATGAAAATCTTGTATCTCTATAAACCAAAGTTAATTTATATTTTCTGTAAGACCTCTGAGAAATATTTAGTGCCAGTATTTCAACAAGACCGGTTAAATTTGTGTTTTTTATCGACAAATTGAATTTTGTAAATTTGGAATTATTCTACTTCCATGAATTGGCTTGGTTGAATAAACAATTACATATTTATGAGATTGTAATGCCTGCTCAATAATATTATTCAATAATAATATGTCTAATAATATTGCGTTTAGAATTTAGATGAACTATGTTAACATTTTTTGTATGTAATTTAAATTAATTTGTGTGAAAGTGTAACCACCACATTAAAAATTCCACTGATGACATTCAAAATGCACTTTTATGATTTACTTTGTATAATTAAGATGGTATCATATAACACAATACAATATTCACAAGACATTAAAATTTTTAAACCACAAATTTCAGTGATTTTTGTAAATTTCGATGTGCCTTTGACGTCACATACACGTACAGTTTCGAAATTTAATAATTTAATGACTTAACCATGATTAAATTAAAAATAATTATAATTTCCCATTTTTTTTTTTTTTCATTAAATTTTTTTCTTGAAATAAAATTTTGTTATTTTTTATTGTCTTACTTTGTCTTATAAATTTCTTATAATTCTTTATTAATTTATTCGCATCCAACTATGTAATTCGAGTCGATTTTTAATTTTATAACAACCTAAAAGACATATACTTATATCATGTTGGGCTTGATTACGATTTTTTTTATCTGACGGTGGGTTCGAAATATATTTTCTAAATACGAAGCACTACCAAGAAAAAAGATCGATACTTAAATTTAATTGAACATTTTGAAATTACTTCATAGACGATAGACGGCTAATCAGGTTTCACAACATTTACAAAATTTCTTGAATTTTAAAAATGTTAGAGAATTTATTTTTGATCTTGTTGTTCAAAAGTCTTCATCCCAATTCTCAAGATTACCTGTAATTCCTCTTACTATTATTAAGCAAAATTAGTGGATATAACGCGCAGTAATAGTAGAATTTAGAAGTGTTCCTCGGAGTTTTGCTCAATTTTTTTTAAATTTAATTTAATTTGTGTTGAGATCGACCAAAAGAAATACCATTGTTTTTTTTCTATGTTCACAGTTTGGCGATTAACTCATTTCAGCGTGATATTCGTAATGCTGAATTTTCGGTGGGAGCCGATAATAATGAAGGAATTCAGGTATCCAAAAAACTAAAGAAATGGGACCGTATTAAAAAGAAAATGGTTTCGGTGGCAGATCCGCATCAAGGTAAGATCAAAACTGAATCTGGATTATGGATTCCGGCGACTTATAAAACTGGCCGATATACCGAATGGAAAGAAAAAACTAAAATTGATGAACGCCATCGTAATGATAATGATGATGAAACGCCTGTACAAGACACGAATAAACCATTGAAACGGATGCCGAATACGCACTGGGCTAGACATAACGCTAAAATGGAGCTAAAACAACGTGCTGGTGTCGATAAAGAAATTAAACGACCAGAGCAAATCGCTAAAGCACGTCTACGTGTCGACAACATCAAGAAAAAGGAGTTAGATAATCGTAAACGGCGTGAAATTAGCCGGAAACGGAATGAAAAACAAAATCGCCGAAAACAACAGCAAAGAAAATAGTTCAATGTAATATACCGATTTTGTTAAAAAATTATATAAATTTATTGAATACAATTGAAATAATTAATTAAACGGAAATTTCTTATTTACATAATTTGATTTCTGGTATTTCCTTTTTTTCTATAGATTACCAGAAGTGTCATTATGATAACACTCGTATAATTGTATTTTATTATTAAAATTTGTTACTCGGATATTCAATTAATTTTAATGATGCAATTGAAAATGTGCAGATTTTTTTTTTATTAGATTATATCTATTATGATTATTAATGTAATATGACAAAGAGATAAGAAACTATGAATTTATTTATAAATCAAAGAAGTTTATATTTTGTGTTACACAAAGGTAAGTTAAGATCCTTATGAATATTTTATGACGAGTTTTTTGTGTGTGAGTTAAGGTATGATATTATGCAAATATCATTTAACATAATATGTGTTTTATGTTTTCATACCATTTCACAAAATGCGTGAGGTGAAGGTTTCGTCAAAGTAATAGAAGCCATTTCAAAAGTCCCTCATACACTTCATAAGCGGAAGAATATTAAATTTAAGTAAATATATAATTTATATGCCTATCGTCCAGTAAGTAATTTTGTGTCTTATAGTTTTTATGTGTTTCAGCTTCTTCAAAACAACTTTTTTCATATTATGATTGAAATTTAATTTAATTGAATGTAAATGAAAAGACATCATTTATTTTTTGTTTTTCAAGACGGAAGTACAAGAATGTATGTAGTATATATAAAAAAAAATGAATAGAAAACTACAAAACAAAAAAACTTTAATGATAACAATAATGATAATAGAACACAAGACATGAGCTGAATATATTAAAATAACTTCACAGAATTGTTGTATGTTGGGGGCGGCGATTGTGTAATCGTTCAAATGAAATTTAGTAGATCATCTAAATCCGATGATCCGGAAATCTAACTTGATGCTAATGATTTAAATTCATTTGGGAGGTGTTAATTAATAGTGGAATTCAGGTAACGAATCCAATTATAATCTGTTTGAGATTTAGTTTTGGTCATCATATTTCGGAATTAATATTGGCCGATTTAAATGACCGTATTTTTTAGAGTGGTCTAGAACATACATAAATAATTTATTAAAGTATATTTTGATTAATTGATGACCAAATTTTAAAGAATACAATTTAAGTATGTATTTGATCCTCGTGGAACTTCCCGCAGCCAAATTGACCATGTGTTAGTTTCTAAAGGACGGGCTCGGGTTGTGCAGGATGTGAGAACTTATCGGTCAGCAACCAAATACGTAGGTAGCGATCATCATTTGGTCGCTGCAAAGCTACGATGGAAGTTTTCGTACAAGTCTGGGAACACAGCGAACCGCATGGTACGTTTCGACTGTGAAAGTCTGGTAAATGAAGATCACAAGAAACGATATCAGGATCTTGTCAGCGACAACATTGAAGGAGCCAATTACCAGTCTGACTGCGTGAACTCTGTCTGGGAGGTACTGAAAACTTCGGTTGTCAGTGCTGCTCAACAGACTTTAGGTATAGTGAAAGCCAGACCCAAGAATGATTGGTTTGATGACGAGTGTCGTCTTGCAGTTGAGCAACAAAATATAGCCCATAGTGAAGTGCAACAACGTCTCACAATCGCGAGGAAAAACAAGGCTGCTCTGGCGAGAAGGGCGGCTAAGCGGATTTGTAGACGGAAGAAGTGAGAATGGTGGAAGGCCGAGGTTCTGAAAGTACAACAACTCAGCATTGAGCGCAGTTCACGTAATTTCTTTAAACGAATTACTGGATTGCACCATACTTTCAGGCCTTCGTCAACCGCCATTCGGGACCGGGATGGAAACGTCTGTGTCAACGCAGTACTTGACGCATGGAGTGGACACTTTACAGAGCTGCTTGATGTTCATCATGCGTCACAGACTGTTGTTGAGCCACCTCTAAGACATACTGCGGAGATTTGCACTGAGGATCCATCTCATGAGGAATTCACTAAGGCCATGCAGCGATTGAAACGAAACCGCGCTCACCTGGAGTGGACTGCATTAATTCGGAGCTCTTGATATTCGGAGGGGATACTTTGTGGAACTGTCTTTTCGACCTTATTCGATTAGTATGGCGAACCGAAGTTATGCCTGACGAATGGAAAGTGGCCGCGATATGCCCCATCTTCAAGAAGGGAGACCGCTTGAAGTGTGAGAATTATCGCGGTATAGCTCTTCTTTGCACATCATACAAGTTACTGTCATACATTGTATTGGATAGAATCACTCCTCTGGCGGAGGGCTTGGTTGGTGACTATCAAGGAGGATTTCGTCCGAATCGATCAGTCACTGATCAGGTCTTTTCGCTGCGGTTGATTCTATCTAAATATTATGAGACATCCATCTCCGTACATCAGGTGTTCCTGGATTTCCGGCAGGCCTACGACTCGATCAATCGAGAGAGTTTGTGGTCTGCCCTGGAATACCTAGGAATGCCAACAAAATTGGTACGACTGTGTAGGATGACAGTGACGCAGTCTCAATGCTGTGTTAAGGTTGAGAACAGGCTATCGAAAATTTTTGCAGTTAACTCGGGTGTTCGGCAGGGAGATGCTCTGTCCCCGATACTCTTTAATCTCATGTTGGAGTACATCTTTCGTAAAACTGAAACACCTCAGCGCAACATCTTATATCGCCAGTCCAATCAAGTGCTTGCATATGCAGATGACATATGCGTGATTGGACTGAATAGAAACGGAGTGAAAGAAATACTTGATCCGCTTGTAGAGTTTTCAGCTTCAGTTGGACTCCAGATCAATGAGTCCAAAACGAAATATCTGATCTCTGGTTTTAGAGACAATGGCACTCCAGATTTTAGTAGTGGCCACCACACGTTTGAGGGAGTGAGGAGGTTCAAATATTTGGGGCTCTCTTATCACTCACGATAACAGTGTGGGTGAGGATATTAAAGTGCGGCTGGCAGCTGGCAGTCGTTCTTTGTATCCTCTAAGGCCACTGCTAAAATCTAAACACTTATCAAGTGCCGTGAAGCTGAAGCTTTACAAAGCGTTGATCAGGCCCGTTGTTATGTTTGGATGTGAAAGTTGGGCGCTGACGGATGAGTACGAGAGATGGCTCATTACATTTGAGAGAAGAATCATGCGTGTGATTTACGGCCCTAAACGCGAAATAGATGGTACATACCGAGCTCTGTACAATTTCGAGATCAGAGTCCTGATGAAGATCCCCGATATTGTACATGAAGTTAGATCCCAGCGAGTGCGCTGCCTCGGTCACGTTCTACGTGCTGATCCGGAACGAATTGTGCAGCGATCTCTGAAAGGAGAGCCACCATATGGTAGGCGCAGAGGTCGTTGCAGGCGACGATGGCTCCACGATGTAGAGAACGACTTGGCCTCTTCTGATTGTCTTAGACAGTATGAAGACCAAGCTCAGGATCGAAACCGTTGGAGCCAAATTGTTGATTCAGTAAGGGGCCAGTAATGGCCTTTAACACTGTTAATTATTTTTTTTTAATTATTTATTTGATATTTAAAAATTCATTTTATTTAAAGTTTTTACTAAATGAAATTCATCACATTCGACACTCTAGCATAATCATATACCAGAAATTATAAAATGATGCAAAAGTTGTAACGATTGGAATTACAGCTATTATTTTTTTGCCAATTTCTGTTCAAATTTGAACTGATCGGTTGCCAGAATTGGTGCTAATTCCATTTCTTTCACTTTCTATTCGGATTCGGATCAAAGTGTTTCACATTTCTCACCCTTTTTAATTTCTCGAGAAAAGAAAAACACATTTTTTTTCTCGAGATTTCTTGAGAAAATAACTTATTAAAATAAAAATCTAATGCACTCTATAATATAAACTGAAACTCATATTTTTATTATACAACAAAATAAAAAATAGTAACGTAAAAATAAATTCTTCAAGTTTTACAAAAATATTTAAAAAGGTTTATAAAAATATAATAAATTTAATAATTTTTGTGATTTAAAATAATGTTTTAAGAAACATAGAGTGTCCAAAGTTGAATCTCCCATCCTTGTTCTTTTTTTTGGTAACATCCAAAAGATTCTGCAAATTTGAGGTTCTCTTCCCAGTTGCTTCAAATATTTTAACTCCCTTTGTTAATGATTGAAATTTGTCAGCATTGGGGCTTTCATATTCTTTAAAACTTTTTGTAATTGCAAAATTTATTTGTTGCTGTAGACTTGCTTCTTCTTCTCGATCTGGACATTCTTCAATATTTTCAGTTTCACCAGTTTCTTCAGTATTATCGTTATGACTGTTTTTAGTTTCAAAAATTCTAGAGGATATAGATTTAGCCAAATTATATATCTCTTGTCTTGGTGTCATGTCAAAAAAACTATAATTCTTTATGTAACATACAATCAGGATTCTGTAGGAGCCTAATAACAGATACTAAAGTATAATCCCTGCTTTTAGACATTTCATCCCTAACTGCGTTAAGGAGGTCTCGACTTAAATTAGTCAGCGCTTAAGAAAATGAACAGAACGGCAAATTATTAAAGGTTTAAAATTCCCAAAATAACAAAATTTTATTCAAAAAATTCACTTAATTATAATATGTTTCGATAAATATCTAAATTCTAAATTTCTCGAGCATTGTGACTCTATAATTTTATAATTTTCTGGAGAAAAAATTCTCGAGAAGAAACACTAAAATTTCAACCAATTCTTACAGGTACTCTTCTTACAATAAGCACTCAGCACATTAAAAATTAATTAATCAATCATGATAAATATAAGTACCTAGACCAAATTGGTGTATCCAAAAATCAAAATACCCGACTAAATTTGCTAATGAAAATTAATTTATCGACTTAACACCATCTCAATATTTTCTCTCGTACAAGGTACAATGTTAATTACTATTCGCTATTTATACCATAAAAAATTTCGTTATTTTTCCATAAATACTTGTGCATAACAACACTAAGCAAAAAAAAATTTCTAAATCATACCGTCAATAAATTATTAAATTCAATCAACATAAATGATTTATTATCGTCTTAATAATGAATAAAAAAAATACATCGAGAGACAAATCACCAACCAAACCGATTGTATAACAGCATAAATAAGTCGTTGGCTTGTGTATATTCCATGTACAACATGTGAAATGTGGAAGAAAAATGCAAAAGAAAGTAAATAGTAACGTTTTCGGTATGTATATATACTTTCACTCTTGTGTGTGTATGTGCACTGCATTCTCGATTTTCCTGATGGGAAACATAATACATACTTTTATTGTAGTAAAAATTTGTAATTAATTCTGCACAAATTCACAGTTCTTCCTCATTATTCGCGCTTGGAATATAATAATTATATAGAGGTAAATAGTTTACATCCACCGATTTACATTTAAATAAAGTAAAAGTAAAGAAAGGCTTGTTCGCACGATTTATAGTTAAGTACTAGTTTTGATATCATCCCGCAATAATCAGACTATTAAGAATTCAGTCTCGTTAATGTTTTTGTATTAGAAAGTCATAATCAATTAATTGGTCCATTACTTAATCACTTTCTATTTATATAGTGCGCACAGGCCATACAATTATCAAAAATTACCAAAGACGGTTGAATGGAATTCAATTTATTTGTTTTTGCGTTATATCTACTATATTATAGGAACAATAGACCCAAAAATTAAAATCAACAAAAAATCTTTTTTTGTTACGTTTTTCAATTGATTTTCAATTGCTATTTTATATAAATTCTTTTGATACGTTTAGGCAAGACAATCGTCTTATGAACAGTTTTTCTACTCAGTTATACTTTCGAGATTGGTTCAATAATCATTATAGATATTACAATAATATGGTAATCGTAATGGTTTATATTCTATGCAATTTTCCAATAAATTCAACACAAATCAAGCATGTAAGTGGTAATGGAATTTGTCGAATACGCACGCTCGTTAGTACTGTTTGAAGAAATCTTAAAGATTTATCGATGCCGATGTGGTATTCTAAAAAAGCTATCTCAAGTGGGAAAATACAAACGTATTCCGAGAAGTCTCCCAAAACCGGAATTTTGATATTTCGTAAAAGCAATACATTTTTTTAAATAATAGTAATAATAACAGTCTTTAAAAGGCCATTACTGGCTCCGTACTAAGTCAACAATTTGGCTCCAACGGTTTCGATTCCGAGCTTCGTCTTCACGACCAAGGACCTGGACGACTTCTGCCCTACCATATGGTGGCTCTCCTTTCAGAGATACCTGCAAAATTCCAGTTCCAGCACGCAGAACGACCTCCTGATCATGTAGCTTAACCTGTGTATTGCGGATCTCTGCACATGTGGACTTTCTTTCTGCGCGACTCGTGGGATCTATTATGGATGAAAGTAACATACATCAAAAAGAGTTCGGCACTCTTAAAAAGCCGGAAACTAGTGCTGCGGGACATCGACCTTTAGACCCGGTCCCCAAAGTTCATGGCACTAATGAGGAAAGTCCCTTAAAACCATTGGGCAATAACAACAATGTTGGCTTCGATTCGTTGAATTATCGAACTAGAATGGACAGCTTGGTGTATGTTAACCAAGATTAACAGCATTCCGTTAGAACAAAGAAAGGACAAAGATAAAGATACGTTTGCATGGGGAAGATGAGTACTCAGCCGAAACTGCAGGGTTCAGCTGAGATCTCGCAGTTAAGGCAGGGATTTCAGAAGGACTCACCGATTGAGGCCAAGAAGAAAACAGTAAAGTAGACTGTCACCAGACCATTTGATGAGGTGCTGAAGGAGCAGCTCATCATAGCAGTAAAAGGGCGTATAAAACACTAGTCACCCTATATAAAGAGCCAGTAGTAGCTAATAGCTATAAGCATTGAGATGGACGGTCAAAATATCTGGCTAACATCAGCTTATCTACCATACGAGGAGGAAATTAGGAAGATTACTCAGTAGCGTAATAATGGATGACCAGAAACAGAAAGTGCTGGACTTCACACTTGTCTCAGATTTTATTAAAGATAGGGTAGTGACCTGGAAAGTGGCCGAAAACCATTTCTTTTCTGACCATTCACTGGAGATAGTCCAGTATGAAGTGGTTACAAAACTCACTATAGTAAACCAACTTTCAAGTACAGGAGGAGAACCGCCTAGGGTTCCTAAGAACCTTTCTTGATGTCTAATTAACGGTATCGGTTCCAAATCCACATCCTCGTAAATGGAGTGAAGTAAAAGTAATATTTATCTCTCAGGCGGGAAAAAGTTCTCATTGCTATCCGAAAGATTTTATGGTTTTACGCTTATCCTCTTTTCTATATTAAAATCACTAGAACGGCAAATATAAGCTTACGTCAGAGGATCAAGCTCAGTACATAACTGCGGGAGTGAGTTGAAAAAATCATCACACTTCACTCTCCACTAGTCAAAGTACGCCATTTTGACATAAGCTCCTCCTTTTTCATCACACTCGAGTTGAAAATTTTCTTACTCACACAAATTTCTCGACTCACTCCCACAGGTACGAGTATGTACTGAGCTTCAATCAAGCCGAACGAGCTGTCGAAATCTCGGAGAAAACAGCTGTCCACTCATTGGTCCTATTGAGAAATCTCTTGAATATAAGGAATATTCTGTGGTAACTTTCTTGGATATAGGAGGGCCTTTAGCAACGTTAGACCGGGAGCAATCACTCGGTCGCTCACATGTCTGGGGGTAGACGAGGCTGAATAGATCATATGCTTAGAGGCAGCATTGTAACACTTCATTCGAGTGGGGCGTCTGCCAGTAGGTTTGTGAGTAGAAGCACTCTACAAGTTGTGGTTTTATCTTCCCTACTTTAGAAGTTGGCAAGCTTTTGCTTGCCGAGGCGGATGATAATTGAGTGCTTACAGTGCGCACTTGGCTGTTTTGTGGGTAGATTCATTTTATCTGTATTTTTCATAAAACACACAAATGTATACGGATTTTTTATTTAGGATCTGAAATTAAAAGTATAATTCATGATGATCTGCGTTGGTGTTGAGACAGGGGTTTCCTACCCGGTTCCAAATGGTTGACGCAAACTTGAAAGAATAGTGTAATCCAGTAATGCCTTTAAAGAAATGTCACGAACTGTGCTCATTGCTGCGAGTTTTTGAACTTTCAGAACCTCAGCCTTCCACCTTCCAACAAGAGCAGCCTTGTTTTCGTCATGATTGTGAGACGTTGTTGTACTTTACTGTGGGCTATATTTTGTTGATCGACTGTAACACAACACTCATCATCAAACAAATCTTTTTGGGTTTGACTTTCACTATACCGAATGTCTGTTGAGCAGCACTGACAACTGAAGTTTTCAGCACCTTCCAGACAGAATTCCCACAGTCAAACTGCAGGCAATTAGCTTCCTCAATGTTATCGCTGACTAGATCCTGATATTGTTTCTTTTGATCTTCATTTATCAACCCTTCACAGTCGAAATGGGACGCCATTTCGCTGTGTTTTCAGACTTGTACGGAAACATTCATTGTAGCTTTGCAGCAACCAAATGATGATCGGTGCCTACGTATTTGGTTGTTGACTGATAAATGCTCACACCCTGCACAACTCGAGCTCACCCTTTTGAATTTAACACGAGGTCAATTTGGCTGCAGGAAGTTTTGCGAGGATGGATCCATGTTTTTAAATGTATTTGTTTTAGTGGGAAGAATCAAGAATGTTTGGTACTCTAAAGTCCCCAATTACCATTCTAACATCGTGTTCGGGTATAGATCCCATCAGATCGTCCAAGTCTATGTAAAATGAGTCTTTATCTTGTGTGAGCGTGTGTATAAGTTTATTATCGAAATGTTGGCTAACTTCACGCGCAAGCGAACCTTACACAATCGTTTATTGTATGCTGGGAAATCCAAAACATCCTCTTTTACCTGCGAGCCAAAAAGAAATCCAGCTCCAACATTTCCGAGGTCTTCTCCACTATAGATCCCTGGGACACACGGTCTCCACTTTTGGGCCAGCGAATTTCTTGAAGAGCAACGAGTTCCAGCCGATACTATTTCATGCATATGAATAGGCCTTCCAACGCTCCTGTTTTTCTAAGTGCTGTACGTGTCCGGGTACTTGAGTGAGGATTCGGTGTTTCTTGCCGGTATCCATTTTGCCTTTTGTTGATATTATAAAATATAAATAGATTATTGTTTTTATGGATGCGAGTGCCCCCTGACCACAGGAACCATTTTTTGCCCAGATAAAGTATGACAGTAGATTGCACTGAATTTATTAAAGCTCGATTACAATTGTAGTTTGATGATGCTCGTAAATTCAACAGTCTGTTAACCCCACTAAACCACTGAACTGTTAACTTTAACCTTTTTCATTAATTTAAGTGAATTGTTTATAAATTTATGTCTATAGATAAATTAGAGTTATACGCGGTATTAAATGTTGCTTAACATCAATTTTAACAACCGTGAATTATTTATTCATTAAACATGAAATTTCTCCGAAAACCCTTTCAAAATAATAATAAAACTTTAGTAACCAATAAAATCTAATTGAATTCTAGAAATGTGTTTTTAAGTATAGTTTAATTTAAAACTAACTTAGTTTAAGATTCATGTATAGATACATATGTATATAGTGTAGTAGAGTATAAAGAGAACTGTTAAAAGTCATTTCCATTTCAATTAACATCCAATAAAAATATTTTCGGTTTTAATTTAATAACAAAAAAGTAATTAAAATTAACGTAAAATTAAAATGCATCTATAACTAATAAAAAATATTTAACATCTTGTTGGCTATGGCTCGTCTATAAATTTGTGGGTGTTTTGTTGCTTCTTGCGTATATAAATGTACATATCGGAAATAAAATTTATTTTTATTATACATTTTAAAATTAAATTTTAATTTAATTTATACACAACCCAAAATAAAATAAAATCAAAATGAAAAATCTCAACTTTATTTTAATGATGCATAAGATAAAATTTCCCAGATGCATCCCAATATGTTTCATGTATGTCTGGTATTATTCCGCTTTGTGTTGCGTTTTCAATTAAATTAAAAAAAAAAATTTTTTCTAAAAATAAACAAAAAAACTAATTAAATGACAATATTTATTTTTAAGAAAATCATCTTGTTGTTGTTTTTGAGATCTGTATATTATATTCTGTATATAATAAAGATACCCTCTAAAATAATAATGAAAATAAAATCCCCATAAATTAAATTCGATATGCTCTTTACGATCATTGTCGATCAATCAACAAGATCTTTCATATATAATATGTGAATGCAGTAGTGCACAATAGATATACTCGTATGTACATATGTATATGCGTTCGAAATAGAAAGTTGAAAATTTATGAGGGGTACCCTCATATTTTCGGCTGTGAAAAATCCGTCTGTTGAATGCATATAATATAGATGGTAAATGTAAAGTACATACAATATGGCGTAAATGATATAGATTGTATAGTGAAACATCAGATACAGTTTATGTTATAAAATAATACAAAGGGATCAACATTACATAACTAACGTAGATCTCATAAATATGTGAAGCTTGGTTGAATGTTCCCCTTATATAGTATATCTTATCTCATATCGCTTGATTTTATATTATGGTCAAATTTGGGTATTCATTTATATTCTGTCAACGGTTATCACATTTTATTGCGTGATTACAACTTATCAAATATAATCCAATCGACTCGAAACTAATTTTAGATAATGTACAATTAAATGAAAAATTTAGAGTGTAGCAAAAATTAACTGGAAATTTCCTTGAGTATTGACTGCTGCTTTCGCAAACTGAAAGTCTAGACCAAGGCAGAGAGGAAAACTGAACCACAGACCTAAAGTTGAATAAATAAATCCAAATCTGGTCACGAAGTGAAGTCAATCATCATCCTCTATACATGGCAGTCCTCGCAAACAACATCCGCGTGAGCTAAGCCCATACGATGTAGATGATCGTTGAAACCAAGATTCTTAACTGTTACTTTTTCAAAGATAAAGCATATACTTTGTTTCTCAAATTGGGCTCCTTAATGGTTTACTTCATCTTACGACTGCTAAAAGTCTCATGCCACTGAAACCTTAGGTTTTTCATAGAGTAATCGTTTATAGTTTTCTTCCCGTAGTTGAATAAATCCCGTGATTGATAAAGGAACCGCTGGTTCAGGACCAATTAAAGTTAATTAGGAACCAGCTTTGACTTAACAACCTGCGATGTCATTGCCTACGATGCCCCATGACCGTAGACGGGAGATTTCAAAACCTGCCTGAGGTTAGAGCGGGAGCCACCAGAAAAGATGACTAATCTAATTTGTTGAGAAAAAATTGGAGAATTGGAATTCGGGCAGTAATCTGTCATTAAACATATACATTTCTGGTAAACACGAAGAAAAGTTTTTAAGAATTTGTCTATGTCCCACGATAGAACCGAAAACATTCCATGACCCAATGCACCTCAGGCGAAATGCTGCAGCACAGGCCGTGCCTAATATAACGGTGCGTAACTGAGGCAACGAAACAATTGTTTCCATAGCAAGAAGTGGAGTCAAGGACATAGCGCAAGAAATAGCTCTGCAAGCAAGATTTTGTAGACCATTAACCTTAGCTACAGAAGCCTTCAGGTCAAAACGGTCCACCATACAATAGAAGCGTACGATAATATCGGTAGAACCTGTGATTTATAAATGAAAGACAATATCCTAGGGCTTAAACCGCAGGATTTCCTAAAAGCTCTTCCACTTTGCCAAAATATGGATACAGACACTTTTTGAAGCTGGTAGTCCAGGTGATTCTTTCTGGAAAGTTTACTATACAAGACAACACAAAGGTACTTCACGTATCACATTTAATGACTGTTATTCTAAAAAGGGAGGCAACAGATTAGTCAAGAGCATTAATACGACTAGCAAAGACTATGAAATCAGTTGTAGATTGACGTGCAGCCCCTTCTTAACACACCATGCCTCGAAAATAGTTAAGTCATGCTGAATTAAGTCAAGTCAGATAAGGCACTAAGATGATTGTCTGAGACTGTTAAAACAAGATCATCAGCGTAACTCTGTGCCACGAAGCCAGATTGCTGCAGCTTAACATTAAGTAAATCGTCAATGACCAAAAACCTCAACAGAAATGAGAGAACACCTCCCCGAGGATAGCCGTCAGGCTCTTCCTGCACAATGCGAGACTTGAGCATGGATAATGGTGTGATCAAAAACATAATTGGTACAGCCAGAACTAATCATAGCAAACGAATTGCTATCGAAAGCTCCCGCAATATCCAGGAAAGTACCCAGAAGAAACTCCTTATTATTAAGAAATGTTTCAATCCTGGTTACAATTACATGTAGGGCCGTTTCACGTGACAACCATGCAGATGATTAGAAAATGGTTTCTAATGAATCTGTCGACGATTCTTTCCACAGCTTTAAGAAAAGTTGAAGACATCCTAATAGGCCGAAATGATTTAGGGTCCGTAGAATCTGACTTACTCCTACTCCAAGATTTTGGAGCAGTGCTAAAAGCAATGCACGATTGCAAACGATGGAGCAAATGATCCTGAATTAGAGGAAAACCATGTTTAATTCAGCAGGGAAAATACGATCAGGGCCGCCAGCCTTATAACATGCAAAGGAACAGAGGCTCAAGCGCAAGATATCACGAGTGAGCGAAATTCCAATCAGGACTTACAACAGAAGTCCTAGTAAGTTCATCAGAAACATGAACTCTTGTTGAAAGAGGTAATAGCGCACATCCAGTATACGAAGAGAATTAAGTTTACACACACTGTTTTTAGCCAAAGCTTTATTGAGTCCAGCGACAGCAGATAGGCTGATAATTTCTTACTAATGACTATTTCTTCAAACTTAGGAAATTTCGATCTGGTCAGTATTATCTTCCAAAATTCAGATGATCCAGTGAAATATGTGAGTAAACTTGTTAAAATCAAGGATGGTCTAAAAGACCTTTCTCGTAAATCTAAATTGTCTTGGTGGTCTCCGAACTTAACCGAATAAAAGCAAATTGGTTCTTAAGTTGCGCAAGTTATATCAAAAAGATAAAAATTCCATAACTTGGGAAAGCAAAAGGCTTGTGGTACACCGAAAGGCGTATTTTAAAAGTATTAGAGAAGCAAAAGCCAAATGAGCTTAAAAGAGTTCATCACGAAGCATGGTAAATTGGTAATGCTGAACTGTGGGGCTTTGTCTATATGTTCAGCACAGATAAATTGAAAACGAATGGGGTACTAAGTACTCTGGATGAGCAGTGGTGGACAAACAGCAATTAGTTGGGAGGACACTATACAAAATACTTGTTTAATACCTTACTACCCGACGACTCTGAGGAAAATGACTCTGAGAAGCAAAGAGAAATCCGCGCCGATCGTAACTCTGCACCAACTACACCAAACGTGAACCACTGCAGTGATGAAGAGGCCACCTTGGCTATCATACGTTTATGAAAGCTGGTAAAGCGCCAGGCCTGGATAATATCGAGGTCGAGGTGATACAACGTGCTTGGCCTATTATAGGGTACTGAATCACAAACTTTATGAATACTTTTGTTAGCACAGGAGTATTTCCCAAATCTTGGAAAAATGTTAAATTATAGAAAAACCGGAGATAGGTGTCAAACCGATCCCAAATCTTGTTGACCTATCATGCTGTTGCCTGTCCTAGGTAAATTATTTGAGAAATTAATTGACGTCAGGTTAATAGACAAATTCCAAAAGAGTGGCACCTATATAGTGATAAACAGTTTGGCTTTAGAGAAAATAGGTCCACAGAGAACGCAATGATCAAAATGATCAATATGGTTAAAGAGTCGGACCAAAAGTACAATCTTGGGTGTACAATTGCTAAAGAGACCTGGGGTCTCCAGCAACGTACTTTAGGAGTCATCTCCTATTTTATACTTTTTTGTTGTCCGGTTCGGATATTCACATTAAACAATATTGTAACACGTTTTAATTTTAATTATATTTATTTTGTTATTTATAAATTTTAATTATTTTTGAGTTTAAATGAATGTTGTTCATTTTAATGTTTTTGTGTAATCTTTTGTCACTATATAACTTATTTTAAATAAAAAACTTTTATTTTTGATTTTATAGTTTAATTCTTCCTTATTGTGACAATTTTTATTTTTGATTTTTTCGGTAAATCGATTTCGACTTGCGTCTTCCTCAGTACCTTGTTAACTATTCCTTAGAATAGTTAACAAGGTACTGAGGAAGACGCAAGTCGAAATCGATTTACCGAAAAAATCAAAAATAAAAATTGTCACAATAAGGAAGAATTAAACTATAAAATCAAAAATAAAAGTTTTTTATTTAAAATAAGTTTAATTATTTGTTTATTTATTTATAACTTTATTTATTTATTCAATTTGTTCAATTTGTTATTTTTTTATTTATTATTTATACAATTTGATTATTATTTTAACTAATAATATTTTATATATGTTTTATGTATTTAATTATTTTCACCACCATAAAACTTTTTACTTGCACCAAGATAGAAGAAACGTAATGGCGAACTTGTTGCCTCGCGTGTTGCTTCTTGTTGTATTTTGTTTGACTGTTCAAGATGGAATGGAAGAGTGACGTCGCCTTCGTCTTCCAAAATACGTGTCGTATTTTGGAGAGGGAACAGATGCGCTGGCGGCGGTCGACATTGCACTTATGCATTAGTGTTGCATCACCGAACATTGTTGTTCGTGGTGATGTTGTTAGATGGCGACTTGTTTTACTATAAATGTTTTATAGTAATGGTTCGGTTATTAGATAGTGGTGGTTGGATAGATGGATATGTGATGGGGTTAGTGAACGCTTAATTCAAATAAGTTGGTTTATATTTGAATTTCACTAATTGTTTTGTTTGTGGCAGAATCGAATATCGGTGAGTCGAATATTCGAGCTGCTACAGTACTTTGTCAATAATATACGAGGGCCTTGTGGTGTCTTCATTGACATACGCGTGCCCGGCATGGGCAAACAGAATGAATTGTTACTATCGGCGTACACTAGTTAGTGCCTAAAGAAGAATCTTACTCGGAATTACCAAGGCATACAGAACAGTGTCAACTGACGCTGTCCCTGGCCGGCATGATTCCTATTGATATATTGTATACAATACTCTTAAATAAAAAACTTGCCAACTACAAAATAAGAAAAAGACAAGACGTGAGCTACGGAAACGTGATAGTAGTAAGCGATCAAATTCGGCCAAACCTTTTTGGGGTTCTGCTCGTATTTTAATATTGGACGTCCCAATTAAGTAAATTAATTAACAATTTTATTTTAATAAAATTCACAATTGTTTATTATTTAGTTTAGTTAACAATTATTAATTACATTAATTTTATAATTATTATTTAATTAATTTACAATTATTATTTAATTATAATTATAGTTATTATTCAATTTAATTTTGTTTAATTTATTTTCACACCACAATACACTATGAAAAATGACTGACTTGTTGTCGGGAAAAATAATCACAATTTTTATCAACGTGTTGTCTTCTGTGTTGCTTGTTTTGTTGTGTTGTAATTGTGACGTTGCCTTCGTGTTCGTTTTGTTGAGGGAACACATGCGCCGGCGACGGTCGACATTGCACTTATGTAGTGCAGTGGATTATTATTGCATCACCGAACATTGTTAGTTCATGGTGATGTTGGTTGGATGGCGATGGTTTTACTATAAATGTTTTATAGTAATGGTTCGGTTATTAGATAGTGTTGGTTGGATAGATTGATATGTGATGGGGTTAGTGAACGCTTAATTCAAATAAGTTGGATTATATTTGAATTTCACTAATTGTTTTGTTTGTGGCAGAATCGAATATCGGTGAGTCGAATATTCGAGCTGCTACAACCTCTTGGGCTCGCTCAAGCAGAAAACGAGAAAAGTGTCTATAGCAATATGGTAAGATATCTATCTTCATTCAATGAATGGTAGAATAAGATATAGTTATCTGTCAAATATTGAAGCGAGAATAGAGACAACGATTCCTCTAAGTGTATCGTTTACCCAAATCTTAACGGGGCATGGAAGAATAGCTTCTTATATGTATACCGACTAAGTCTAGCGGACTCAAGCACCTGTGAATGTGGACAGGGCGAGGATACCATAGAACACATCCTCTATATGACTGTGATCTAGCTCAAGAAGCTAGAAATCAACGTATTATAATTTTAAGAATTGAGTGGTCAGCAAGTAAATTTACTTTAATGCTGCCAAACAACCTCAACTCTTTCAAGAAATTGTGTCATACCGTGATACCAGCGGTAGGTAGAAATAAGTATCAGAACACAAGATTTTTATGTTAAGTATAAATTTTAAAAAGCTAGTAGTAGACGAGTATCCGCCTCCCCGTTGGCAGGGACGGTATTAGGGTAACCTGGCTAATCATACCGATATAGTAGAAATATTTATAGAATTGAAAGTCAGCGTTGGATAACCATACCCAAAGACTGAACCACCTGGGAACAAGTTCTTCGCATTCAAGCGACACCTAAAATGAAATGAAATGAAAACATGGATCCTTAGGCGCACCAGGAATCCATTTTAGTAAAAGAAGAGGTTTTGGGGGGTCGCCAACCGATAGTTGACAACCGCTCCAAATGTCTTTCATTTTGGAGATTTCCCCACTAAACCACTTGTAAGTTTCATCTGCGGTAAAGTAAAGGACGCTTTATAATAAATTACAAAATTATCAGGAATGGTATATAAACCGTGTTTCGCCACTGGCCCAATTAAATTATCTGGTTTATGTTATTCAATGAAACCACTTCTCAAAACCGGCTTTGTTTCCTATTCAAATTCAATAAATTTAATTCGTGTTATCTTAACTTGAATAGAATTTTAAAACTATAAATTAGCAATATTTCCGCTCACAATATATGTATGTAGATAGTTAACATCTCAGCGCCAGTATTTTATTTTTCTTCAACATAGTTTACTCATAAACAATTAGGAAGATTAATTTATCAGACAATAAAATAAAATAAAAATCGCGTAGACACTATAATGTCTAATATCTAAACTTATAAATTTAAACCATCCCAAGGCTAATGACCCTCTTTCATTGGATGTAATTGATACGTTTCCTCTTTCGCATATATTCAAAATACATATACATATGTATTCTTTCTGGTGGCTTAATACCATTGACAAAATATATGACCGGCAATTAATTAAAAATTTCTTTAGCTTTAAATAAAGAAGGCGATTAACCAATCTTTTGAGTATACAGACAATATAAAAAGATCAAAAGACACTCCGATTTTTTTTATTTTCTTCACAGCATTTCTCAATTTTTATCATATAACTGTTAATTTACACATTTTATAATACATATTGGAGTGTAGTGTAATATACAAAAGAAGTAAAACTATTTATTGTTTCGATTTTCTTACATCTGAAATATTTTAATCAATTCGAAGAGATTTAAAAAATACTCGCGGGGCCTCACCTTAAAATTATTCTGTGATATTCTTTCTTTCGTGATAGGAATTTAAAAACTATATTATGTATACTATACACTATACACACAACTGTTCTGTATATGGCACTTATATACATCTCATCATCTCATCATATATATATATATATATATATATATATATATATATATATATATATATATATATATATATATATATATATATATATATATATATATATACATATATATATATATATATATATATATATATATATATATATATATATATATATATATATATATATATATATATATATATATATATATACATACTGTAAATAGATTTATTACAATACATTATAGTTTTTATAATATTGTGTGTAGTGAAAGAAATCAAACATCATCATCATAAACCATATGGTTTCTCGTTTTCAGTTATGGGTACTTAAATCATTGCTCGAGGAAATAAGGGAGCGCGTGTCTATCATCGGGCATATTTTTTTTTGTATATAACAACGACAACACAAATATGTCGCTTTGATAATTCATTAAAATACAAAAGTGCTTTCTATATCTGCAAGCAAACAAAATATAAAATATGTTTATTTATCCCTTTTTCCCCCGAACTATTATTAATACTACTATCACTATTACTATATACTGCTTCAGGACTGCAAGGAACACACATATACAAAATATTAATATTCAACCCCTAAATATAGTTAAATAAATAAAAATGGAATTTTTATCAGGGTTTTTTAGAACATTCCGTAAATATGTATAACACAAATGTTTGTCGAAGAAGAGTGTATTCGTATAAATGGAAATCATTTGTGCATATATTGGGGCGATCTAATTTTAAGGTCGCATCATAATTTATATTAGTTTACCCTTGAGCATCATTGTGTTGTGAGACCTCGCGTGTGACCCAAAATTAACCACAATATAATTGTTAAATTTACGACTTTTATTATTAATTATAATTATAAACATTCAGCTAGACGACTAAAGTATTTCCGGTTTGGGTTATCATCATATACACATACGAGTGGTATAATTAATAGATGTGCTGTAAATATAGAAGATGGTTACAGAAGGGCATTAAGCTAATTATGTTTGTAAAACGTCATATTTCTAAATTAAATGAAAAGCGAAATTAAAATTTACTTGAATCTTTTGTAATCTCGAGCAATTTTGCATAATAAATGTAGTTTTTTCATGAGTGTTACGTAAAGAACATGAGAAAATCAAAATTTATGCCACTTCAACGGAAAGAACTATAGCACCCGAGGCCAGTTTCACCATAACACTTTGCAATTTTTTGTTCTAAATCCTAAGTATTTGTTATAAGCTGTAACTCGTTGGGGTATTTATTTTTATTAGCTACATACATAAAATAATTTTCTAGTCATAGCTATTAGAAAAAACACTTCAAATCAAGCCGTCTCCAGACATAATATTCTAGAGGCTGAATTTTTATAAATTTTCAATTATTTACATATGAGTTTGAAAATCCAAATTTCCCAGGATCCATCTCCACATAAAACTTGGACTGAAATAATTTTCTAGTCATGGCTATTGGAAAAATACTTCAAATCAAGCTATCTTCAGACATAACACTCTAGAGTGTTATATAGCTTGATAGATTTAGGGAAGGACGGGGAAGTACAATTTACAAAAATTAAAGTTGAATAAATAATATAATAGTTACAGATATACAGAGCCTTGCAGAGCTACGATGAGAATAACCAAGTCCGCTCAATGTTTAGCTGTTATTTTCGCTAAATCCAGAAAATTATCATTTTCTTAGTTTTTAGTTACGATTGGTCAAAAAATAAAATTTCTCTGAGTTTCGAAACTCTAATGAATTACGGAAGATTTACTTTTAGCTGAATCCAATAATTTAAATTATCTTAGCTCAAATATAAAATTGCTTACTATCACCAAATAACTCTAAATTGCTAGACCCAAATTTGCTAAGAATTTTTCAATTCAAAGTACAACCGAATAAAACAAACATATTTCTATTTCCTTGATTCTATCTAAACTTGTGTTTCTCTCCGGCTTCTGGGTTGTAAACTCTTCGTGAACCCGAAAATAGAAATGGCTTCAAATCATACATAATTTTGATTAATTCCGGGACTCTCTAGGTATGCGGAGGATTTAATTAAAATTTTTTGATTTCTAACGCGTATGTTTGTCTGTCTTGCCAACTCTATTCTAGCCCGGAAATTTGGAAATTGCTTCATAGAATAAGATTCGCTAGATTTTTGCAGTTTACAAATGAAGAATTTAACAAACGCTTATGAGTAGTTCAATTGAAGCCCTTCAATCAGCACAGATATGTAGATAGATTCCGTTTTAAACAAAACATTGGACCCATACTTTATTAGGATATAAGAAACAACTATAGAGAAGCCCAGAGAAATTCCCCAACTGGAAGATTTCTTTCGATTCCTGTAGAAAATGTTTCAATCTTTGGAAGCCACGGGCAATCATAGAGCAACAGCAGCACGACCGCTCACGTGCAGTATATACCACTATTGAAACGAGTGAATAAAGCCATCTTTATCAAAATATGTTGGATGGAAGGGTGTAAGGAGCATTATGTCAGTCAGTTGTCAGCTCAGCCAACTTGTGTATACGATGTTTAAGCCAGCATCAAGGAAGAAACTGCCAGGCAGAAACATGTGTCGTGTGTAAAAGGAAACACAACGAAGTAGTGTCAAAACCGCCAAAACATTCGAGATCAGCCATCAAGGACAAGTTTTACTATCAACTTCATTAGTCAGAGCCGCAACTAATACACGTCACCATCTCAGGAGTACGTGGAGAAACGGCAGGCACTTGCAGACAGACTATCAATCTTAAAATATCGCCAAGATCTGATGGAGATTTCCAAATGAATATCAAACCCTTGATCAACACAACGATGATTGCAACTAAAAGTATAGAGGATCAGCTGAGATTATACTGGTATAGAAAACGACTCAATACCTGAAGAGAGTGATACCACTGACGAAGAAATCATGTTAGAAAATCATTTTGAGTCGAATGTAGAACAAGGCCTAGACGGCAGATACATAGTAAGAACTCCTTTTAAGGATAACCAAGCCGAACTAGAGGAATCCGGGGAAAAAGCCGCTGCCAGACTAATACAATTAGAAAAATGATTCAAGCAAGATGCGCCGTTCAAACAATATATCATCAATTCGTATAAACTTGAAACGCATGGAACCAGTACGG
Organism: Tipula unca; assembly: GCA_951394425.1. Lineage (NCBI taxonomy): Eukaryota > Metazoa > Arthropoda > Insecta > Diptera > Tipulidae > Tipula > Tipula unca. The sequence continues at coordinate 173,209,017 of OX596381.1, read as the reverse complement.
GAAAAACCAGAAGATGGTAAATCAACCAATATCTATGGCATAATCAAGAAGGACAACACCACCACAAAGCTAAGACTAGTGCATGATGAATGGTCCAAAATTACAACAAGATTTAGCAGATATTTTACTACGATGGCGATAACACAAGATCGTAATGACGGCAGATATGACGGCAAACATGGATTAACAAACCAGACCAGAACTATCAACGAATATACTATGGCGAAGCAACCCGTCCAAGTCAATGGAGGCATACAAGTTAAAAACGGTGGCATACAGAACAACAGCCGCCAGCTTTTTAGCCTTAAGAGCCTTAAAACAACTAGCTCATTCAAACTCTTTGATCCCGTTGGATGCCTTTCCCCAATAATAATCACAACAAAAATCATGATGCAAGAAGTATGGACATCAGGAATAGATTGGGATCAGCCCTTGCCAGAAAACTTAAACACAAAGTGGCTAAAATACAAGGAAGAATTGGGCGAAATCCAGAGATGGGTAAATACAACAGACGAGGTCGAATCGGAGCTAAATGTAACTCTACTATTGGCAAATTACTTAAACACACACAAAGAATCTTGAACATTAACAACCTCAAAATATATGCGTGGTTAGATTCGACCATTACACTATGTTGGATCACAGAGGAACCAAACAAATTTAAAAGTAACAACAAATTTAAGCACCAATACTACCACAAGTACAACAAAAGATGGCTGAGTTACTTCAAATCCAAGAAGTAACAGGTGGAAAGATATAGTTTAAGTATAGAGAAAACCTATCGACACGACGGGGAAAATAGAAAGACTAAGTCTTACTTAGAAAAGAAAATGATATTGAATATTGGGTTTTGTTGCACTGTTGATCTCAACAATTAGAAAGTAAAAATTGCTCAAATAATAACATTTCTCTGAATTTCTAGGCTCCACTCCTAAATTTTGTGCAAAGGAGTTATTTAAAAGTATAACCGAGTCCAGCATATTAGAAGTCCCTTGGTTTAAAACTATTATTTCTCTGGCCTCTGCAGATTGGAAACTTTCTGGATCAGAAAATACATAACAAAATATCTCTGGATTAGTGATATTAGTCACTCATAGTGGCTTTTTACAGAATATTTGAATTTAACTCACAAAATTTTTCTAGATTTCCTTTACGATCATCGATTTAAAAAAGGAATTTCTTAATCGTGCTTCCTGCTACCAATATATGTGACCCAATTGTTTGTTTTATATGGTTATGTATTTTACAAGCAGTAGTTTAGTTATCAGACTATTTTAAAAATGACTAGAAAGAACATTGTTTTCGTTAAGGACAATTTGCTCGAAAAATAGAAAGTAATTTCCAAAATCAGCCGACATACTTAAATCGACTACATACGAGTATATGACTTCAAGAATTGAATCTCAAACATTTGAACTTTAAAAATGCTGCCTAATCAGTCAGTTTATTTTTATTTTGTCAACGTCTTTATTCAACGCGGTGGTATCATGATTGAGATTGGGAAATTTGATACATATATTTAGACAATTCAAGTGACGAATATATATTTATAAATCCGTTTGAAGTTTAATGAATTGATTCATTAACCCAATAAACCATTTTAAATTTAATCCATTTAAGAGATGCATAATTTAATTCAAAAATATAAAATTAATGAATATATGATTTTATAAAATGACAAAAATATAAATTTTTGCCATCTGTTCCATTTGGACGAAAATTTATGGTAAATAAAAAATGTTACTTTTAAGTGATATAAAATTTTAATAGTTCGTCTAAGTATATGCGTTTCCTCATAAATTGTTATAATTTTCAAGACAAAGAATGACCGATATGGTTGAATTGATACCCTTTACATACATATGCTGAAAACCTTGAAAACATCTAACAAAAAATAGAGAAGATATTATAATATGTAGAATTAATCGCTGCACCATCTTCATCATTTTAATTAAGACATATAAAAATAAATAAAATAAAATTTTAAATTACGCTTCCTTCATAAACTAACACCATTTCCTATGTATGCTAACATACATAACGTATTTCAACTGGAACTAAATTTTATCTCAAATTTTTAATCTTAGGTATTTATGTGTGTATATTAGCATAAAATCGAATGGGTTGTGTATACATAATACAAGAATACATCATATACATCACTTACCTCTTAGCTAACAATAAACATTAATAATCAATTTAACTTCCTTCCAAAAAATTTTTAAATCCAAAACCTAAACATAAAATTTTTCCATTACAAATAAATACATACATAGATGTTTGGATTACATAAATTTAAAATATTGCCTTATCAAGAGCACATATCTATCTACATATTCATTATTGTATACATACATAATACATACATAAATATATATGTATTATGCTATTTGATTATGATACTAACTACTCGCTTGAATATTATATGAAAAATGAAACCGGATATGATTTAGGAATTCAGATTAATATTCTTCGGTTCGGTTTTAGGAAAACAAAATTTAAACTCGGGGCTAATTTAGAGACAATGTGCAACATGTAAGTGATAAATCATATTTTATTGTATATTTACATAAATTTATGTATAAACATATATGTATATACATTATGTACGCGGGTAAGTACATTAAGTTTAATTGAATTTTATTTAGTTTAAAATTTAAACAAGACATTATTACATTTATTTTGGTAAACAAATATTTGTGATAGTCAAATATTTGTTGGTTATGAAATTTTTTATTTATTGAAATAACCTGTAAATTTGCCTCACAAATGTCGTCGCCTCCAGGTTCACGTTTGTTATAAACGGGTGGGCAAAAGTGACCTAGGTGTGGGCGGGATCACGATAAATGACGGCAGATGGGCTAGTGTTGCGCGACCCGTGGCAACAACCTATCAGGCTGGGGGCCCATTTAACAAATCCCAACCACAAACGGAGCCTTTTGTAAGTAGCCTTACCTGCGCATACGGATCTCTGCGCAGGTGGTACAATATTTCTCCGTCAATCGTCAGACTACAATGTCAATTAATTTAAAAAAAAAACCGAGGTCGGCTTTCTCCAAAGGCCGGAAACATCGAGGGAGAACTTGAACCGTAAAGGTAGGGCTCCCGCTACAACACTAGAAGGGCACCTCCAAGGCACCAAAGCTAGGAACAAGCAGAACCCAAGGTAAATCCAGTTATTGCCGACGCCGGATCGATTAACGTACCTTCGTCAAAGCAGCGCTATAGATATTTATTAATATATGAATACAAAATTATTTTAAAAATACTTTTTTATTCACGATAAATTGAAATGGAAACACATTAAAACTTATTATAAATTAAAAATGTAAAATAACAATAATCAATATTTCATTTATGTGATAATTTTAATTAATATTGGAAGACCGGTTTCGGATAGTTCATCCTTCATCAGTTCCTAATTGACTATTGGCTTTTGTTATATTTATTCAAGCATAATATATGTGTTCGTTATCGCCACACAGTTGGTTTATCTACTGTATAATATACTGGCATATAGCTTATATATTATGTGCTTTCGTTAATATTTTTTCGTTCAATATTAATGTGTTATGCCTCTGCTTGTATATTTCGAGTTCTTCGAGCCTATCCAACATGTCACTTTTACCTATGTGGAGTAATATTTGCAAATTTGTTTTTATATCGGTGTATGAATGATTCTCAGTTTTCAGGTGGTGCGCGTAATTCGATTTAAACATAGTTTTTGTTGCTGCATGGTTTAATTCCTGTGTGTGTTCTTTAAATCTTACTTCGAACGTTCTTCCAGTTTGTCCTATGTAAAATTTAGGGCAATCATTGCATGTCAATTTGTAAAAACCGCTGTCAACATTGTTGTTACGTTTTGGTTTTAATTTATGTTGTATTTTGTTACTGGTTTTGTGTGCTACGGTGTAATTGTATTTCTTAAAGATCTTCTTTATTATGTTGCTTGTGCGTCTATTGTACTCGAGTGTAATGAATTTTGTGACCTCTTCTTCTGTGCCGAACATGGTGGATAAATGTTTTAATCTAATATTGTTTACGATTCTATTGTTTAATTTGTCAATCGTGTTTTTACTGAATCCATTCTGTTGTGCTATATGTGTGATTATCTGAAGTTCCTCGGTGTACTCATTGTTGTCAATCGGAATGGCGTTGAGTCTGTTACGCATGTGGTTATATGCGGCAAATTTATGTTGTGGAGAATGATTGGAAGAATTGTGGATGGTATGATCCGTTTGTGTGGGTTTCCCGTATATTTTAAATTTGTGTATTTGGTTGAGGTTTGTAATGGTTAGATCGAGGAAATTGATGGATTTACCAATTTCCATTTCCAGTGTAAATTTAATCTTAGTATGTATGCTATTGATGTATGTATGTAAATTTCCAAGTTGTCTTTGCGATCCTTTGAAGATCATTAAAATGTCGTCAATATACCGATGCCAATATATGATGTTGTTTTTATATTTGTTGTGATCGGAAAGTATAATATTTGTTTTCGTGTTGGAAATAATTTTGCTGTGTGATGGCTCTTAATAACCTAATTACATCCGAGATTGTGTTTGTATCGATGTGGGTACGTGTCAGTAAATCTTGTGTTATGCATATTGTAGTATCAACTGGTATGTTTGTATACATATTTGATAAATCAAATGAAGCAAATTTTGCGCCGGATGGAATGTTGACTAATCCAATTTTATCCACTAATTCGAACATTCGACAACATCTATACAGTAGATAATATTATACAGACATATTATACAGTAGATAAACCAACTGTATGGAGATAACGAACGCATATATTATGCTTGAATATAACAAATATATAACAAAAGCCAATAGTCAATTAGGAACTGATGAAGAATGAACTATCCGAAACCGGTCTTCCAATATTAATTAAAATTATCACATACATGAAATATTGATTATTGTTATTTTACATTTTTAATTTATAATAATGTTTAATGTGTTTCCATTTCAATTTATCGTGAATAAAAAAGTATTTTTAAAATATATATTTATATATTAATATATATCCGTGATAAAAGCCACAGTATACACGTCCAAAATGGAGATATACCATTTGTTCAGCAAAAAGCGCTATAGAAATAGACGGTCAGGATTCTGACCAGGAGGGCTGCAACCCTTGAGAGGCAATTCACGGCAGAGCAGAGATAACCCGTGGTATGGTATGGGCCAAGAAAACCGTTGGCAGTGACAGCTCGGAGATGGACCATGTGTCGAAAAGACAACAGTCCCAGGATGAGCTGGGAGCGGTCGACACCAAACCGGCCAAACTACAGGCGGGTAAGGAGACTCCTCACAATGTGCCTATACACAAGTCGTTTTGCGATATCTTGAAAGAGCGTGTATTGGTGCTAACCGTCATTGATAGGAGTCAATAAGATGGGAGCATCACTTCAGAAAAATGGAGATTAGTGTATAACGCCCTGAACTCTGTTTTTCTGAAGGGTCTAGGAGAGAATGCAGGACACGTCAAGGGGGCTCTAGATTATCAACTATGGTAATCAACAAGAAGTCCCTGGCTCCCCTTGCCATCACTAAGGGAGTAATTGACTTCGGTTTCGGGTTAATTACTCTCAGAGTCTATAAAAAAGACGAGGTTGAGACGCAGGCAATCCAACCAATGGAGCTTTCCGAGGTGGCTGCTTTCCTTGGTGTCGGACGAGGATTATCTGTCAGACTCCTGGGAGGAGGAGGTTGCCAGCATGTTGGAACCAATTACCAGGGGAGGCGTTACGGGCGACACCGGCGAATCCACTGACATTAGCCAGCTGCGACAGCGAGGAGTGAAAAGTGGTAAGTAGGCTCAACATGAATCATGATAATATGTTAAATATCATTGAAATCAACCTGAAGAAGATTGGGGTGATTCTTGGATGTGATGCTAATGCGCTTCACACAATCTGGAGTAGCACAGACATCAACTAAACTTTTGGTTTGTAATATTGGGCAAGAACCAAATTAGGTTCTAGATGAAACCTTCGCCTCAGATAATATTTATCCTAGGGTCAAGGAATGGAGAGTGGCGGGAGAACATTCCTTCTCTGACCATCGAAATCCCAGAAGGACAAACTGGAGCAAGTATAGGGAAATGCTAAAAAAGTTATTAACGCCGGGGGCCCTGAGTCGCGACAGTGGAGGAACTGAATTGCATAGTGGACACTATCACTAGTGCCTGCAACCGGTCCTTTAATGCTGCTTGCCCAATGGTTAAGCCCAGGGGCAAGCAAAAACCAACATAGAGGTCAAAGGAACTGGGGACCTACCGAAAGGCTTGTAAGGAGGACGTGATTATCACTTCTGTGATAAAATGGAATAAGTCTTGTAACGACCGCCCGATCGTTCCAAGCTTAAACAGTTTAACATCCCTGATGTTGATTAATTTTTGAACACACTTATAATTATACCACTTAGAAAATGCGCGCGAAAAATACTAGATATAGGGGAATCAATACGGGATTATCTAGTTCCAATGTTTATTTGTGGGATGATCTATTGTATTGCGATAGAATATAAATAATTTTTGGATGTACGCGATAGTGAGTTCGTGTTTTGATATCTGTCATGATGTTTATTTGTGCATAGTATAAAATATATTTTTGCTTTAAAAGTTGAAGTTCGTTATCGTGTTAGTTGTGTGGTGAAAACAATTAGCAAAATAATATAAGATAAAAGAAAAATTGAACTTATCTACATTTTCTTAGTGATAAATAAGAAAAACTTAAAATAAAATATATTTAAAAATATGTATAGTTATATAATAAATCATAGTTAAGTTAAGAACTATTGTATATTATTAGACGATAGTATTAAAGGTGTCGTTCGATTTTATTACTCTGAAATAACATGTGAAATTTGATGTGAACTGTAAATAAAATAAAAACTCTTGCTTAAGCAAAAATACCGCTCGGCAAAATATAAAAATATAAATATAAAAGAAACTAAAAACATAAAAGTAAAAATCTGGGCACTTTACAGTTTAGTGAACGTCGAAATAAAATAAATAAACGCCCAAGTAAATACACATGATACTCGTATGTACAATGTACATATACCCAAATTAAAAGTGACCACATGTATTGGTTTTATTAATGGCAAAATATGCACTGTAACTAACCGTATGCAACACTTAGTTAAAAGCCAATACATAATCGAAATTTCTCTATCTTACAATCAGCGTGGGACATCGGTTGCCTTATTTAAGATAAGATTTTTTGTTTCTTATTTATTTTATACTCTATTAGCTATAAGATTATTTAATTTTTTTTTTTTTTTTAAAAACGGACTTGGCATAGACACTTTTACGGTCTATAGCCTTACCTTACTTACATTCCCACAACATTCACTCAATCCATTCATTCATCCCATTCACACAAGTACAGTATACCACCTGCACATTGCATAGCTCCATGTCACCCCGTACAGTGACATGGAAGATGGGTCGGCCCATGAGTTCTACATTCCAACAGAGGGTCATAGATGTTTTCAATTTAATCACCGATCGTAATCGGGAGATGTAAAATCCCTTTTGCATCCCGCCTCTGTTGGGATTCGAGAACCCGGTACCTCCCGATCCAAACGTCGCAGCTTTAACCACTGCGCTATTTGCTCGGTAAGATTATTTAATTAGTTTCATAATTTTTTATTTATGTTAGGGACTTAAGATTTTCCTTTTGATGACGTCATTAGGGTTAGAATATACCGATATATTTTGCTAATTAAATTATTCAATATAATTTCAATTTTTTTTTCTTATTTTACTTTAAATTTGTCTACTTCTATGGAAATTTCTATCGTCCATTGTTTTCTCTTGTTTTCACCACACCGTTTTTTTTTTGTTGTTCTAGTATGAGAAGCTATAAGTGTTCGAAGTTAGGATGAATTGGTAAGTTTAACAGCAGTCTCCGAGGTAAGTTAATCAATGCCTTGGTATTCCTTCCTTTATTAGAGTTCATTTGTTTTGCAATATCCGTATCTTTCCGTCCTCATGTGGTCTATCAAGCATTCAATTATCTTTGACAAACCCCACCCCACCACTCTCTGAGCTCTAGCCAGCAATATATGACCACGTCAAAGCTCTAAATGAATGAGAATTAATTTCAGTGACGAATGGCAATTCCATTGGGATATAGTTTAGCTAGTGACCCCACCATGCCGTCCATGTTCGTTACAGTCTCCGAGACCTCTCGTCTTAAAAAGATACTGTCTACTAATCCAACCAGTCCCAGTTATCTAATTAAACCGGACGGATCTTGGACTGCTTCTAGTGAGGAATGTTTGAAACTTCTCATCGAAACCCACTTTCCAGGAAGCTATGAGGACTCGACAGAGACTAGTAATAATAAAACAGTGTTTAAAGGCCATTACTGGCCTCTTACTGCGTCAACAATCTGGCTCCAACGGTTTCGATCCTTGGCTTGGTCTTCATACTGTTCTAGACAACCAGAAGAAGCCAAGTCATTCTCTACACCGTGGAGCCATCATCGCCTGCAACAACCTCTGCGCCTACCATATGGTGGCTCTCCTTTAAGAGAACGCTGCAAAATTCGTTCCGGATCAGCACGCAGAACGTGACCGAGCCAGCGTACTCGCTGAGATCTTATTTCATGAACAATATCGGCTGGTCCTAACCGAATTATAGCAACGGAAATTCAAAACAACTCGTCGATTACTCTCCCCTGACTGGAAGTAATCTTCAAATGGAGTTTAAAATTGATCTGTATTCCGAGGAGGTGGACAGTGGTCAGGGTAATCTGTATTCAGAAAGCGGGGAAAAGCTCACATAGCTACCCAAAGGACTTAATACCCATAACTCTATCATCCTTTCTGTTGAAAACCTTGGAAAGGCTGATAGATGTTTATATATGATCAAACATAACGCCTGCATACTGGAATAGGGAATCTGTGGACACAGTTCTACATGCCCTGGTACGTACGATTGAGAAGTTTCTTGATATTGAGGGCGCCTTCAACAATGTAAAGGCGGAGGCAAGTCTGGAGGGATTGTCGCTCCTTGTAGTGGACTATAACCCTGTACGTAGGCTAATCAATCATATGCTGAGGAGCAGGATGGTTAACTCGGACCTAGGGAAATCCACCATTAGGAGGCAGGTGACTAAGGGGGCCCCGCAAGGAGGTATCCTGCCCCTTCTTCTCTGGACTGGAGGAACATATCAATTAATGAGTTGCTGTTTGGAGTGTTTGCTTATACAGATGACGTAGCTATAGCCTTCTCTGGAAAATATTTTAACACGGTTAAGGAGGTAATCCAAAATGCCCTCCTAATCATTACGAGGTGGGCCATAAGATGTGGACTGGCAATCGGCTCGTTCAAAACTGAACTGATACTCTTTACCAGAAAATATAAAATTTCGGTAGTAGACTCACCTATCTTAAACTGCATAGGAATTGCTTTTACTGATAAGGCGCATGATTTCTGTGCGTAATCTTGGACAGTTAGCTTAGTTGGAAGCCTAACATCTTGGAAAGAGTAAAAAAGGTTAATATAGCCATGTACTAGTGCAGAAACGCCACCGGAAAAAGATGGGCATGTAGCCGGAGTTGGTACACTGGCTATTCACTGCCGTAGTAAGACCTATACTTATGCATGTATCGGGTCAGCGTGTGGTGGCTAGCTCTTGAAAAAGTAACCTACAGGAAGGGGGTCGAGAAGGTGCAAATAACGGCCTGTATGCTTATAAGCGGTGCGCTGAGGACAACACCAAAACGCACCTTAGAAGTTATGTTTCATCTTCTCCCTGTCGATATTTATGGTAAGCAGCTGGCGACGAATGCTACCACCCGACTATCAGCCACATCTCAGTGGAAATGTCTTCAGACAGGACACTCGACGATAATTAGATCACTAAGGAAGGAACTGGCGAATCTAGACTACGTTACACACACCAACATTATGCTTCGAGAAAGGGTTCCGAACCACGTCCCCTTCAAAATGATCTTGGAGGGGCTGGGCGCTATCGGAAACGGAAACAATACAGTTCTTTACGGATGGCTCCAAGCCACACGGTAAATTAGGAGCTGGAGTCTTCTGTGATAAATTAGAAGTAGATATATCAGTTCGTCTTCCTGATAACTGCAGCGTGGACAAAGCAGAGGTGATAGCGATTGACGAGGTATTGACTTGGTTGATACATAATGTGGTATCCTCGATTGATATCGCAATTTATGTGGACAGTCAGGCGGCAATCAAGTCGCTGGAATCAGTTTCTTTGACATCAAGAGTAGCGTTGGGTTGCCACTTGTCTCTTAATGTGGATGAGTGGCATGGCAACATCGGATAGTCTTAGTTTTAAAAGAGGCAGTAGTCTCAGCGAACGAAAGGTGGACTAACACTCTCACATGTAGTGTAGCAAAGCAAGTCAATGATTTTTGCACAAGCTGTATGGACGAGGAGGAGGAAGAGACTTTAGTCCACTTCCTACGCTCATGTCCGGCTTTAGCACACAGAAGGCATAAACATTTGGGTAGGTTCTGAATGGACAGCCTATCTGATCTCAAAAACCATAAAGTGCGAGATATATCACGCTACATAAGTAGCTCAAACTGATTCAAATAAGGGTAATATAGGGAAGTAACATCCTGTGGTATCACAATGGACCGTCATCGATCTAAGTGTGCGGTAGCAGCCACTCTAACCTAACCGAACCTAACCTGTAGATTTAAAAAGGCTTTAACTCAATCTTTAAATTTACAAGGAAACTCTTTAAAATTTTAAAATCTATAACTACGGTTATTATATAAAGCTAGATTTTACGGATATTCATTAAACTTGGTTTAAATTTGAATAGAATATACTCGTATATGTCCAACATTACATATTTTGAAAAATTCATTTAAATTTTATTCATAGCATTTTTCAGTATCATTAGAGTTCATTAGGACATGGAATAGCAGATATTAAATTTATGTAACCATAGAATTAGACTATACAACTATAGTGTGGTGGGTGGGATTGTTATTAAAATCCAACAACGTTCAAAACTGTATACATATATGCTAAACACAAACGTTTAATATGATGATATTAGGTAAACATAACAATATCAAATATCTTTAATTATTATTTTCTACATACTATGCTATAAAAGTATTATAGTATAAAAGCATATATGTATATATACATATATATGTACATACGTACATAGAAAAGTAATAGGATTCAATAAATTTATGTTTTATAGATACATTTATGGTATAGAGTTAGAGGAACGATTGGGGGTGATTATTCAAACATAATTATAGATTGTCGAGTGTAGATAATTGTTAGAAAAACATATACATACTTATTCTAGTTGACAATATACCCTGGGCAAAATGTATGTATTAGGAAGAGTTAAATGTCGTACTACCAACAATATTTATTGTATTATAAATTGCTAGAAATCCGAGGGGTTCAAAGGAATGTGTATATAGAAAAGTAATTTATTTATTTAAACATTAACATTTATTTCGAGCATGTTACAATTACTAAGAAGTATACGATTTCAAAGTACCTATCAATAACAAACCGGCGTTGTGCTCGTTTGTCTTACAGCAAAAACTCTCAACACTTTCCCGCAACCATAACAATTTTTTTTTTAAATTTCTATGAAAAATTCTGGATATCATCCAAACGAATTTATCATCATCATCATCTCGTACAGCCACCATGAAATGAAACTGGAGAGATGTAAAATAAATAAATAGAATTAAGTAAATTAAAAACGTCTATTTTTAATTACAATTAAAAAAAAAAATTCTGTACATGATTTATTTATAAAGACACAAAAAGATGTAGTTCTCTCGGAACCAGGCTTTATTAGATGTAGAGTAACAGCATCGCACATTGATAATAATAATTAAAAACTAAGAAACGAAACCAAAACCAAATTAAAACTGGAAGCATGACTTGTGTGTGTGTGTGTACATACAACACAAAAGAAAAACTAAATGTGGTTTTTCATTTCCATGCTGACGATCATGACGATGACGGAAAATTGAATGACAAAAAATTAATAGTGGTATGTATAAAACAGTGGCTATAAATAGAAATGTTAACCTAAACACTTTCCCTTTCATCTTCCGCTTTATTGTGTATAAATTTGGCTTAGTTTTTCATCTTAATTTCCTTTTTTTATTGTTTTGTGCGTTGAAAATTTTCATCTTCTCATTATTATTAGTATTATTATTTAGAGACGTTAATTTGTACAACGGCGCAATGTCTGACTAGACAATGTATTCAGTGAAGCTTAATTAATTCGTGATTCGCTAATGTACTCGTACATAATTAAAAATGGAAAATCAATGAAATCAAAATTTCATATTTAAAAATTCTATCAATTCATTACGGCGAATTCATTACAAACGAAATTTAACATCGTAAAAATTTGAAAAATTTTAAATTTCGAGAATTGTGAATTTTGTAAAATTGCTTGATTTCAAAAGTTTGACAATCTCTTCCATACGATCAATCTTAAGAAATCTTAACAGTATATTAAGTTTACAAATTTAAAAACCTTCGAACTATGGTCTTATAATGTTGTCCCTGTGGTCGAAGGGCACTTACATGTCTCGTAAACTTAAATTGCACGAACATGTTTTCCAAGAACCCACCACAGTGGCCTTTGCTTGTCGTACTCGCATCCGTAAAAAAAAAATCTATTTATAAAATAATTAAACGGAAAAATGGAAACCGCTAAAAACACAGGACCTCCGCTCAAGTACCGCGATACGAGATTTAGGATCGGCACTACGAGCGTTGGAAAGCCTAATCACATGCATGAAGGAGTATCGAATGGAACTCGTTGTTCTTCAAAAAACTAACTGGCCTAAAATCGCCGACCATGTATTTCAGGGCTATATGTACGTTGCTCTATATACAGTGCAGATGACTTCGGAAATCTTGGAGTTGGATTTATTCTTGGGCCGCAGTTAAAGAAGAAAGTTTTGGATTTCCAAGCAGTCAATAACCGAGTGTGTACGTGCACATCAACCAACCTGTCAATAATTTGTGTACACGCGCGCACCGAAGTCAGCCAGCCTCTATATAAAGACTCATTTTACAATGACTTGGACGATGAGATCTATACCCGAACACTATGTTAAACTGGTAATTGGGGACTTTAATGCTAGAGCTGGCAGCGATCAGCCCAACTTGTGTGAAAACGTGTAAGGTCCGTACTCCCAACACGAAACAGTGGCAAATAATCATGAGAGAATGATGTACTTTATGCATTTGCTCACGATCATAGAGTAGCAAGCACATGTTTCCCTCACAAACAGATACATTTGGAAACATAGACACATCCTCGCCAAATTTCCCGCGCACGTGTTAATTTCTAAAGAGCGAGCTCAGAATGATGATGACGATTTAATGTTAGACGGCAAAGAGTTCCATAAGCCACCTCCTCTGACAGAAAATGAACTATTAAGAACTTTACTCCGATTCTTCGGTAATAAAATATTGTCAGTGCGTCGAAATCTCAGACGTGAAAGTTTCCAAAACAGATAGGAAGGCTTCTTTTCCTGAACAATTTTATAAATCGATGTAACCACATGAAAGTCATATAACGTGCTTAAATCGCAACCCAATAGTGACTATACTTATACATAGAAATAGGATCAAACTTTTTCAAATAGTAAACACATCGAATACAAGAATTGAAAGATAGATTTAATCTGGAAAATTGTTCTTTTGATAGTCCAAAAAACGAAGAATGGCATTATAGAAAATATGGAAGTATATACGAAAAAACTTTATTTTAAGCTTTACATCAGCAAAGCTGGAAAGACTCCCTAACTTTTTCAGACTAAAAGTAACCTTTCTCTTAATTTCACTTACGTGCTTGTCAAACTTAAGTTCTCCATCGAGATAAATTCCTAAACTCTTGACATGAACCGAATAATTAATGAATTCGCCATTAACTGATATTTTATGAAGATCAGTAATGTTCATTTTAATGTTAGATATTAAAATACATTGGGTCTTGGACGTATTTAATTTGAGTACATTAGTTGTGATCCATGTAGAAATAGCATCAATATCAGTATTAAGCTTACTAATCACATCCATCAAACGTAACCTTTTATCACTATAGCATATATCTGTAGATCATCATAGTAATTACAAAATCTTAAACTGGATGGCACATCATTGATGTACATAGAATCCTTGTGGTACTCCTGATAGAACATCATGTTTGGATGACACAGTATTAGTCTGAACTTCTAGAAAGCGATTCGATAGATAAGACGAAACAAAGTTGCATGCAGTGTTATCAAAATTAAAATAGTTGGTAAGTTTGGAAAGCAGTGTCTTATATGATCAACTCTATCGAATGCCTTAATTTTTATCATCCATATTTCTAGGCAGATCATCCACAATATTTAAATTAGCTGTGTTCGAACTATACAAAGGTCTGTACGCATATTAAAATTCACATAATAGCCTATTATCATTCAGGTATTTCATTATTTGAGTTTTAAGAACATATTCGAACATTTTTGGTATCGCAGATAAAATACTGATAGGACGAAAATCACTAAGTTCCATGCGTGATGACAAACTGCGAAGATTTGCATTGAAGATCCATCCAATGAGAAATTCACTAGGGCCATGTAGAGATTAAAGGGAAACCGCTCACCTGGGATGAACTGCATTAATTCGGAGCTCTTGATATTCGGTAGGGAGACTTTGTGGAACTTTGATTAGTATGGCGAACTGAAGTTATGCCTGACGAATGGAAAGTGGCCGCGATGTGCCCTATTTTCAAGAAGGGAGACCGCTTGAAGTGTGATAATTATCGAGGTATAGCTCTCCTTTGCACAGCCTACAAGTTACTGTCCTATATATTATATTGGATAGAATCACCTATCTAGCGGAGGGCCTGGTTGGGAGTTATTGATCAAGTATTTTCGCTTCAGATGATTCTATCTAAATGTAATGAGACATCCATCCCCGTACAACAGGTGTTCCTGCATTTCAGACAGGCCTATTACTCGATCAATCAAGAGAGTTTGGAGTCTGTCCTAGAATACTTAAGAATAGCCCCACAATTGGTAGGATTGTGTACAATGACAGTGACGCAGTCTCAATGCTGTGTTAAAGTTGAGAACAATCGGTAGCCTGAATTTTTGCAGTTAACTAGGGTATTAAACAGGGAGATGCTCTGTCTCCGACACTCTTTCTTTAATCTCATCTTGGAGTATATCACTTGATCCGTTTGTAGAGTTTTCAGCTTTTGTTGGACTCCAGAAACACCTATCAAGTGTCGTAAAGTTGAAGCTTTACAAAGCGTTAATCAGGCCCGTTGTTATGTATGGATGTTAGGCGTTGACGGATGAGTTCGAGAGATGACTTCTTACATTTGAGAGAAGAATCATTTGTGTGATTTCCGGCCCAACACGCGTAATAGATGGTATATACCGATTTCTCTATAATATCGAAATCAGAGATCTCATGCCGATATTATACATGAAGTAATATCTCAGCGAGTATGCTAGCTCAGTCACGTTCTGCGTGCGGATCCGGAACGAATAATGCAGAGATCTCTAAAAGGAGAGCCACCATATGGTAGACGATGGCTCCCTGGTGTAGCAAACGACTTGGCTTATTCAGATTGCCTAAGACAGTATATAAAGACCAAGCTCAGGGCCGAAACCATTGGAGCCAAATTGTTAACTCAGTAAGTGGCCATTAATGGCTTTAAAAAACTGTTTTTATTATTGTTATTGTTTTGATCGAGTAGTTTCCCCTTTCTGTCTATATTTGCTACAAATTTCATCCCCAACACTGTTGCGCTTCTGTATATAGTCGTATTATATCTTGAAAACATGATAAGAACCACATCAAAATTTGTTTTTCAATCTACGCATTATTTACACAAATTAGTAAATATATTCATAATTCGCATTCTGGAAAATCATATTTAAATTTTGAATAATCAGCCAATGAATTTTTTATCAATGATCAACCAAACACGAATTCCATAAGATCACATCGTGATCAATCATTAAAGTTCTACGCTTTTATTTAATAAATTCTTACAATAAAGTTTTTAATAAAACTATGCTTGTTTGACATTTAATATTGTTGTTGTCTACGTTATCATAAATTATTCAAATTTATTCACAAATTTCTGGTTTTATGCGCTTTGAATATGTGTGAATGATAGACTTGCGGACTCTGTATAGTAATCATTTCCGAATTTTTATGATTTCGCAAATTTTGCGTATTTCTTAAATTTTAAATCGAATTTTTCAACACTGACAAAGAACATCTGTCCCTCAAAGCTTAATTCAATATAATATATATTAGTACACGAGTATATAAAGACATACGATGATTAATCAATTGATTGATATATAAAAAAAAAATATGTATTTACCCACATCTGTCGTCTTCAATATGTATATATATATGCCTATAATACGTACCGATGATATAAATCGAATTTAATTTAAAGAATTTTTAAAAACTAAATAATATTTGTACAGATATTGATTGGCAGTAAAATACAAGATGGTTGTATGTTTGTGAGATCTACACAAAAACATCGATTGACTAATAAAATATATTTTATTAAACCATATATACGAAATTGTGTCCTATATGGGTGCATACAGAAAACTGTTACACTGTTGTGTATATATATATATACATATATATATATATTTATATTAGATATAAGCAACAGACGATCATATTACAACAATTTACCCCAAATTTATTTTCAGACGCGATTAACATAAACCATACGGGTTCAGATTTTTTTTTAACAATTTTCACTTTTGTTTGTTTGGGGACTCAAATTTAAATCACTATGGAATATCATTAACTCCACGCATCTAATATGACTTAATAAAATATTCAAAAGACATTTAAAAGTCTTCCCGCGTCTTGTTTTTTATTTTATTATCATCATCACACCATCTTCAGCATCGTCGTCATCTGTTTGATTTAAATATTATTATATTTAAGACAAATTGGTTAATTTTTAACTTTTGTGTACTGTCTCTATATCTATGAATATACATAAAGACAAAACCTAAGAATAAATTTTATCTTTACTCGTCTTATATAAGAGGGAAAAGATTAATAAAAAGATTGACTTTAATTTTTATCTTATGTTATGATTTATTGCTGTATTGTTGTTTGGTTTAAGAAAGAGATTCGCTTTTTATTGTTGTGTGGAATGAAATTAAATTAATTTTTTGATGAAAAGAAATATCAATTTAAGATGTTTTTTGTGTTGCTCCGTCTTGTTATTATTACATTATACAAAAATATTTGTGTTTCGGATTTATTAGCAAGTGAGTTTTTTTGGGGGACCGATAACTTTCTCACTCTGTTCCACTAATATTATTATGATAAATGAATAATGAAATTGTACTTCACACAAGCGAGACATGGCAGAAGCGCAGCAAGGGAGGTTAATTCACATATTATATGATGCTATATTCAATTCATGATTATAGGTTTGAAAGACTGTCCACAAACTTGTTTATAAAACCCAAATAATAACAGATTAATAATTAACCAACTTTACGAATTGTCGCGGCCCTGACGTGGATCAATGTCGTTGAGTCAGTTGGTGGTACTTCTCGATTCTCGATTTCGAATCTCGATTTTAGTCACTCGGGCAGAGATATTATTTTCTTTATACATATTTTGGGCAGGAAACCTCTAGTTTAATTTATGCTATATAACAAGATATTTAGAAAGGATTTAATGCTTAGAATTTGAGTTTAGTTTGATTGAAGTTTGACTAATTAATTATATATTACAATAGAAGAATATTTTGTCAGCAAATTAAACTTATTTAAATCTACGGAGATGAAATTATATTTCGAGTAGACAATATTTCAATTCATATAGGTAACTTTGTGGATTTTTCTTCGCCGGAATTTTTATATCATATACGCCCCTTTAAGCTTTATACCCGAATTAAAATTTAATAAATCACTAAAATTGTTAGTGACATTTTCAATGGCATAACGAATTTAAAATTAGCTCATTTTACCAATGTGGGAAATAGAGCTTGCATTATCGGTAAAGGCTCAAATTGGCTTATCGAGTTACTGGTAAAAAATATTAGAATTTTTGAAAAACAAATATCAGAAGGAATTGCTTGAAAAATGACAAATTTCGGATGAAAAGGGTGGTTTTGATGCTACCTGTTTAAATTTAAACTAAACGCGTCACATCATCAGACGATGAATCATTGATCTCAACGACCAAATACCGAAGAAAACTGTTACATAGGTGGAGAATCTAGCTGTGGAACCTCAGACGATTTCATATTTTAGGCTGTTGAACTGTCCATTATACTATGCAGTTCCGTACAAAATTAAAATCTAAATTATATTGTTGAATAAAACAACTAAATTCTGTCTGTTCTGGTCCTCTAAATCTTTTACAACACCCCATAAAATTTCGAACCAGGGGCAAATAGATTATGGTAATAATAACTGTTTTTAAGGGCCATTAATGGCCTCTTATTGTGTCAACAATTTGGCTCCAACGGTTTCGATCCTGAGCATGGTCTTCATACTGTCTTAGACAATCTGAAGAACCCAAGTCATTCTTTACACCGTGGAGCCAAAGTCGTCTCCTTTCAGAGATCGCTGCACATTTCGTTCCGGATCAGCACACAGAACGTAACCGAGCCAGCGTACTTGCTGAGATCTTACTTCCTGTAATCACGCATGATTCGTCTCTCAAATGTAAGGAGCCATCTCTCGTACTCATCCGTCAGTCCCAACTTTCACATCCATCGATAACAACGGGCCTGGTCAACGTTTTGTAAAGATTCAGCTTCACGGCACTTGAAAGGTGTTTAGATTTCAGCAATGGCCTTAGAGGATACAAAGCACGACTACCAGCCGCTAGCACCGCTTTAATATATCCTTACCCATACTGTTATCGTGAGTGATAAGAGAGCCAAAATATTTGAACCTCCTCACTCCCTCAAACGAGTAGTAACCACTACTAAAACCTGATGTGCCATTGTCCCTATGACCAGAGATCATGTATTTTGTTTTGGACTCCTTGATCAGGAGTCCAATATAGAAGCTGAAAACTCTACAAACGGATTAAGTATTTCTTTCATTCCGTTGTTATTCAGTCCAATTACCACATATGTTATCTGCATATGCAAGCACCTCATTGGACTGGCGCCGCGATATAAGATGTTGCGCTGATGTGTTTCAGTTTTATGAAAGAAGTACTCCAACATGAGATTAAAAATTGTCGATAGCCTGTTCTCAACTTTAACAGAGCATTGAGACTGCGTCACTGTCATTCTACCAACTTTGTTGACATTTCTAGGTATTCCAGAGCAGACAACAAACTCTCTTGATTGATCGAGTCATATAGGCCTGCCGGAAATCACGGAGATAGATGTCACGAAATATTTAGATAGAATCATCTGTAGCGATAAAAGAACTTATCAGTGACTGATCGATTCGGACGAGTACTGCATCGGTGTTGACACAGAGGTTTCTATCCCGGTCCCGAATGGTGGTTGACACAGCCTGAAAGTATTGTGCAATCCAGTAATTCCCTAAAAGAAATTACACGAACTACGCTGATCGCTGAGTTGTTGTACTTTCAGAACCTAGACTTTCCACATTCGCACTTCTTCCGTCTACAAATCCGCTTAGCTGCTCTCCGAGGCAGAGCAACTCTGTTTTTCCTCGTGATTGTTAGACATTGTTGCACTTCACTATGGGCTATATTTTTTTTAATCGACTGTAAGACGACACTCATCATCAAACCAATCATTCTAGGGTCTGACTTTTATTATATCTAAAATCTGTTGAGTAGCACTGGCAACTGAAGTTTTCAGTACCTCCCAAACAGAGTTCACACAGTCAAACTGGCAATTAGCTTCCCCCCTCTTTTGATGTTCATTTATCAAACCTTCACAGTCGAGACGTTCTATACGTGTTTCGCTGTGTTCCCGGACTTGTACGAAAACTTCTATCGTAGCTTTGCAGCGACCAAATAATGATCGCTGATTATGTATTTGGTTGCTGGCCAATAAGCTCTCACATCCTCCACAGCCCCAGCCCGTCCTTTTGAAATTAACAAGTGAGCAATTTGGCTGCGGGAAGTTTTGCGAGGATGGATCCATGTTTCTAAATGTATTTGTTTGTGTGGGAAGAATATGCTATGCTATACTCATGAGCAATTGTAAAGTACATGCATCATTCTCTACCCATTATCGGTCGCCGTTTCGTGTCGTGAATACGGAGCTATGTTTTCACAGAAGTCGGGCTGGGCTGATTTCTGCCAGCTCTAGCATTTAAAGTCCCCAATTACCATCGTGTTCGGGTATAGATCCCATCAGATCGTCTAAGTCATTGTAAAATGAGTCTTTATCTTGAGGCTGGATAACTTCTGTGGGTGCGTATACACAAATTAGCGACAAGTTGGCTAACTTCATGCGCAAGCGAAGATTGCACAATCGGTTATTGACTGCTTGGAAATCCAAAACAGCCCAGCTGGGACATGCATGGTCTCCACTTTTAGGCCAGCGAGTTTCTTGAAGAGCAACAAGTTCCGGCTGATACTCATGCAAATGATTAGGCCTTCCAACGCTCCTGGTTTTCTAATTCACTGCACGTGCCACGTGCCGATCCTAAACCTTGTGTCCGGGTAATTCAGCGGGGTTCCGGAATTGGTTTGACGGTATCCAGTTTTCCTTTTGTTGATATTGCAAAAAGTTGAGTTTTTTACGGATGCTGGTCGTCTGCCCAGCGATCCAACCATCCAAGGTCATTCTTTTACGTTTACCGGTAAATGAAATTAAAAGTTTTGCTACAATTTGTAATTTCACTTTATCGATATTGTCGATACAAGTTGGTAAGTTGATTCATGGAAATCAAATTATAAAAAGCTGAAATTTAAAAACTCGCCAGTCGCCACTCCTTTACTCTGTATAAAAATCATGTCCTCTTGATTTATGCCGTTCGTTTTAGAAGCCACAGTATTGTTGTATTTCGCAGAGCCATATAATTGCAGAATTGCAGATTTAATCAATCGCAAACCCCAGACATCCGTATAATGTATAATATGTCGACATCGACATATATACATACATGATTTCCTGTACAATCTATATATCTAACGTTTCTCTATAATCTAACCCTTAGTTATATAATTTTTTAAGAAAATTAAAGATTTTCCGTTTCTTCGACTTTTCAAGAGTTTTTTTATTTTATTACCGTACATTTTATTTTCTATTAAATTTTTTAAATTTGATACGTCTGTCTTTCATCTACATGTATTTTCCCGACTTTTCTTTTTGATCAATTTTATATTTCTCCCCATGTCTCATGTTGAGTTAAAAAAAAAGAAGCATTTTATGGTACAACACATACTGTATCAAGAAGAAAGTTAACCTTTTACAGCCGTGCTAAATAATGGCAAGTGTGGAAAAATTTCGTGTCTTGAATTAGTACTACAGAATATTCGTTTTACATTCATATTTCATGTGTGTGTGTGTGTGTGTGTGTATATATCAAGTTTCTGTGGAAAATATTTGGAAAACCATTTAACATGATTAAAATACAAAATTTAAAAATAAATAAAAAAAAAACTGGGATAGGAGATATACACAGAAATAGAAAGTCAAACAATAAGAAGGATAAACGAACAAAAAAAAAGTATTTTATTCAGAAAAATGTTTTTCGTTTTTGCCCATTTTGTTTTCCTGTTTTTCCGGGAAAGCGTAATATTCGAAATCAATAAAAAAAATGATATTTTCCATTTTATTCAAAATTCAATTATATTTTCATATCGATTTGTTTTTCTTTTTTGTGTATTATGTACATACACAAAAAAATGGAAATCAAAGAAAAGGCAAAATTGGAAATATTTCTTTTTCGCAAATTGTTGTTTACATCATGATGATGATTTTTAAATTGCACTTTTTATTTAATTTATTTATTTACTTATTTAGATGCTGCAGGATAATCAACAATTTTCTACAGAAAAGCTATAAACATAATTGACTTTTGTATCATGTAATGGCTATATGTATGTACATTGAACCTATAGAATCGTTTTCGGGTGTTTCCAGATAACGCTGACATCATCCACGCAGAAGAGACGTCCCTAAAATTATATTTTTATTCAAAAAACAACAAACAAAAAATTTGGGATAGTTTTGTGAATAGGCCAACCACAAAACCGTTTTGTTTTAATTTTATGGTGAAATATTACATTTTTATGATAAACTAACGACAGTAGGTACACGATATGTATTTATGATTTATGCTCACACACATACCACCAGGAACAACAACAACAAGTATATACAGGCAAAACGAATATTATTATAATAAAAATGGGGATTTCAAGGTGTGTTCCAAGCGATTACATTATATATTCCCTTTACAAAAATTTTAGTATGTTTGCTTTAGAGCTTTTCAAGCAATTATATTGAGTAATTTTAAGTTTTCGTGGGAGCGTATACGAAAGGATTAACACGTAATTTATGATTTTTGTATGTATACATACATATTTGGATGAATTACACATGTAACAGATTATCATTTTTTGGTGAAAAATTAATTATTCCAATCATTCAATGTCGCACATAAGGTACGGAATTGTTGTTGATGTGGTTAAAAGCATTACATGGTGAAAATATTTATACATCTGCGATCATTATCTATTAGTACGAAAGAAATGTGATGAAACTATTAATGAAACAATCCTATATTGAGGTAAATTTTAATTTTCCACATGAAAAAATTAACTTTATTCACACAAAGTAAAATTTTATTTTCATTCGATTACGAAGCACCACATCCCAATTTCTTCGGACATTGTGCGTACTTAATACATCTTCCCTTGTACAAAATATATTCTCGTTTACAATAACATCCAGCACGGCAAATTACATCACATCGATTCTCCAAATCGGGCTCTTGACACGTATTTTCACATTTGCCACATTCCATATATTGTTGATTTGGCTGATTGCAAATGAAGTCATCGCCTATGACAAGTGGAAGTATACCGATACCGATTAACAACACTACAAGACATAGTTTATTCATTACAACGGTCAATTATTTCTCTAGTAACTCTTGATGAAAACTGAGTCGTCCCGGCTCTGTTTGTGAGCTTATATATATTTGTAAAAAGTAAAACTGGTTTTCGATAAGCTCGTTGTTAGTACATTTAAAAATAAAAGTTTTAATTATTTTTTACCAGCGAACACAATATAGTGTGTTCGAATAATAATGTCATTTATAATGAATATTCAGGATTTCAGTACACTTATTTTGTAAATTGTTTGAAGTTCGAAGAGATGGTATAAAATTTAAGAAAACATGAAAGAAAATATCGTTATTATAAAATAACAGAGCAGAGACCAGCAGCCGCACGAATCGATACTGCGAGCATTCCAATTATATACTGCGCCTTCAAGATCTCTAATGAAAAGTGTTGATCAGTTTTTTATAGCGCTATTATGCGTACTTTGGTAATATTTACTGTGAAATATTGATACATATTTTCAAAATTTTATGATGATACAAAATGCAAGTGCGCTATACAAACTGATGATAAGCCTGCGTAAAAAGTGTCTTTGTCGATTTAAACATATACCTATATGGGGAATCTATTGAGAATCTATATCTTATTTTGATCGAAACAATGACGAAATGATCAGATAGGAGCTTTTCAAAATATGCTTTAATAGCATATCATATTAATAAAAAAAATGGCCAACAACGGTTTTGATCAATAATGGTGCAGCAAAGATGTCGTTGACAAATTCACTTTTCGTTTAATTTCTAAACACAGTTTGATTTGAAAAACAAAAATAAGATAAAATAATATAAACAATTTCAAGTCAGAAACGACCCCATTGTAGACCCTAAGTTTATGGCCCCTATAGGCATAAAGCGCCTATTCAATCTATAATCTATATAGAGCTTTGTATGTGACCTCAAAACATGAAATAATGCTTATACGCCTAAATCAAATATTTAAAATGTTATTCATATCTTTAAATATTAAACAGAATACGGACCAAATTGTCAAGAATGGTAAAATTTATAAATCTTAACAAGATTAGATGAATTTGAAATATTAGTTTTCGTGTTACTATCTTTAAATGGCTGTGTTAAATATATTGGAAAGACTGTGAGGTTTTCAAGATTGGCTAAATTACCACATACCTGGAATCGGCATTTAGAAATAATTGACGTTAAGTTGTAGTCGCAGGTATATTACATATTTTAAGGATTGGTTGTCTGGTACTTTTATAGATTTTAACACACGACTTAATTATTACGAGTGGTATTTAAACGTACATATACGTATCATAAAAAGAGAGAATTTCCATTTATTATTTAAGCTTTGAAATGAAATTTGATTACTCACACGCGTTAGTAAAGATAATAATATTTTTTATCGTTCATAATAATATGTTTATACAACATTTTATTTCTACGATGTAACCTTGTGCTAACAACATCTTCTGCTCATCGATACCAAATATATGTAGTAGACACACGTGTATTGTATGTATACATAAGTATAGAAATACAAATTTCAAAAATTCGACCGAACAAAAATCCCAGGCATAGTGCGAAATATTAGACCATATGTTTCTATATAACCTTAGCATCTTGCATTATTTTTACGCCATTAAGATACAAATAAAAATCCATCAAAATAATTTTCATTGCCTTCCACCGACCTATTTTTAATTTATGTTTTAAAATTGCATATTTTGATATCATAAATAATTGAATCGCACGACTATTAACCCACTTTTAATCGTCACATACCGCATTTAATTATCGTCTACGTATACTGGGATTGGCAAGACAAGTATATACATACATACATATGTACATAGATAGGCAACAACGACTAATGGCCTTGTTATTAATAAATCCAGGTTAGGGTGATGATTAATGTGGGCGTACGTGGAGTGTGAAACAGGAGAATATCGGTATACAAATAATTCCAAACCCAATATAAATCAATCAAATACAAACTACACGTTTCATATCAGCTCTTTTCAACATTTTGTTATTTTTTGTGTTGCAACTGAAAAATTGGAAATTACTTAACTCACTTGAATCAAGTTTAGTATCTGAATTCTTTCATTAACGATTTTGTTCAATGTCACAATTTGACATAATATCGAGTTGAAAATTAAAGAACGTAAGATTTTCGATTAAAGTTTTTCCACAATCACAGCTGTTATCCATCAATTTCAAAAATATGTCTGAGGCCGAAACATATTTTATTCGTCGCCCATATAGGCGGTTCGCGGACCTTATGTTAAACAGGATCGTTTAACATAAAGTTCTTAGAATTACCCGACAAAATATTTGAAAAATTCAAACAAATTAGACGTGTTTACCTCACTAATTGATTTACAACAACAGCGGATATAAATAAAATATCGATCGATTTCTTAATGGTTGTTTTATGTTTAATTTACTTTTAAGTGTTACACCGTTAAAATAATTTAATTATCGCGGAATTATCTATAAATATTGGAACCCTTATATTTGGGATGAAAAGGCAACGCCCGAATTTCTTCGAACGCAAATATTAAATATCCTAGGTATGGGAATCACAGCTGCCAGCGAAAGGTGAAAAACCATAGAAAAATCTTAAAAATGTACACAAAACAATAAAAAGTTTATGCCCTAAAAAAATTAAATAGGTCAAACGCATTAGAAAACTCCCCGAAAAATATATAAAAATTAAATTATACTGCACAGCACTCCTCCAAAATTTTCCTTCGCAAATATCCTGACGCAATAACAAATTTTTAATGTAATCATGAATAAAAACAAAATAAAAGTCTCCCTTCGTTTATCATTGAAAGAAATCCGCAATTACAACATTAAATTTCTACGGCTTTAACATTTATGCTGCTAACTATTCATATATTTATCAATCAAATTAAAAAACTAAAAAATAAATACAAAAAACTATAAATACTATAATGTTTTTATCTAGAGTACATATGTACCGAAAAAAACAACATAATAAAAAAAATAAATGAGTAAATGTAGAGAAAGAGAACAGTATAGAAAACAAAATGTTTACGCAATTATTATGCACAATGTACAAACAAACACAACATAAATATGTACGTATGTTTTATGAGCATGAAAGACACATCACAATTCACAAATCTTTTATTATTTATTCTCATTATTTTGAGTAGTAAAATTTGAAATTAATTGATAATTAATTAGGATGTTTTTGTGAAAGTATTAAAAAAACTATTTTGTTTGCATGTGGATGAGCATAGCATAATTGTGCAGTGTATAATAGTATGAGAGCGAATGAGTTTGAGTACTGTTTTGTTTTGTTTCGTTTTTTGTTTTTAAATTTTTTTCTCGTTTCTGCAGGAGAGAGAAATGAAAAATAATAAAAGTTTTAGGGTTGACTGTTTTAAAAATGTTTACGTCGAAAATCTTGTTACTCCGAAATTTTATATTTTGAAGGTTAATAAAAATATGTTATCAGTTAAATATATCGCCATTTTGTCGACAAAAATATAAAATTGACATTTGAAAATGTATGTTGGGAAATTATTTGAAATTGTATAAGTTAAAAATTGGATTATGAGCTGAATTTAAATTAAGAAATTGAATACAAAACTCGAAATTCGATGAAGAATTTTTATTTTTCATATCTAATGCAGAGTACGATATTCATTAGTAATGAAAATCATAGTTGTTAATTAGAATTTGTTTTGTTGTTAAAAATCATATTTCGCTTCCTATTTCATTATTCTTAACATTTAATATTTTTGTGTTTATTAGTTAGTTTATCATCAAACTTACTGGAATTTCACCTTGATTAAGAATATATTTCTCTATAATGAAGCAATTTTGGATTACTACATGGGCAAATTTCTTAAAAAATTCTGAAATTCAAATGCGATCAAATTGCATGTTTTTACCACAATGGGCATAGTAAAGTTCATCAAATTTTGAAAGTCTAATTTTTCAAAAACCTAATAAATCAACACTTTTCTTGGGGGTTTTGGGTGGATTCTTAATACCAATTACCGTCCAAATTTATGTAGATCAAAACATATGATTCTTCGTGAGTCTTTAACGAACATGTATTTTCTAATTTCTTTATAAGCAATACAGATAACAACAAGCAGTTTCCTAATAGAATTCATGATGTTCTTTATTAAAAGTGCTATATAAATTATTAAATTTCATTTTCTCTATTTTATTCACATAGTTGCCTATAGTCAATTCCGAGTTTTTTTGGTTTCAACTCCGAAACATTTTATTTTCGTTTTCGAAAATGCTACTCTTACGTATGGCAGCTCTAAAAACGATACGCGAATAGAGAGTAAAAACAAATATAAAAAACGAATTGAAAGAAAAATACAAATTTCAGAGATTAATAGTAATGGCGGTGTTGTAGAAACGACGTAGTAGTCGTCGCATCGTATACAAATAAATTTTCTTTGAGTTTATAAAATTAATAAAATAATTAAATTTGATAATACAATAATATTATATTATTTAAATATATTACTATAAATAAATATATTCATGTAAAATATATAATACAATCAGTGTGTTTATAAATAAATGTACAGTGCCAAAAACTA
Organism: Tipula unca; assembly: GCA_951394425.1. Taxonomy (NCBI): domain Eukaryota; kingdom Metazoa; phylum Arthropoda; class Insecta; order Diptera; family Tipulidae; genus Tipula; species Tipula unca. Next base: position 173,181,361 of record OX596381.1, on the reverse strand, counting down.
TTTTAGAAAGTTGATATAAATATAAACATCAAAAAAATTCGATTGGTTTTTCTCTCTTGAATTTTTTTTTTCGAGTTCGTTTCGTGTGTTCTGGTGGTTTTTTGGTGAATTAAACAAGTAAAATATGTAATGGAAGTTTTGTGAATTTTCGTAAAAATATCTAAATATTTAGAAAAAATTTAATAATGTGCCAAAATTAAATAATTAAAAATTTGCAATATTACAAACAAATATTTTGTTGTTTGTTTTGGTGTCAGTGTTTTGTGTTTTTATTTATTTTTTTATGTACGTATTTAATTACGATAGTGAAATCACCATACCATTGATATTGGATAAAGAGCATAAATATTGATTTGGATAAAAATCTATTCAAAACTACTAAAAAGTTGTAAAAAGTAAGTTTATTTGTTCTAATTATAGTTTTACTTGTTAAATACGAGGGTGAGGCCCATAGAATTTTATATACATACATTTTTCCATCTGTCAAAATGGAAAATAAATAGAGAAAAGGCACACCCTTCATGAAAATGTATTTATGTACTTAGATTTTCCAATTACTTGGAAATCATCACCGAATTTATATAATTAGTGTAGCTTAAAACGATGAATCACAGTTTGCACTGAATTTTACAAATGGCATCAGAGAAAAACAGAAATAATATTGATTAGCATTACTGAGTTCTGATTGTGACTTGTGAGTGAGTGAGCTGTGAACTCGGAGAATTCATTCTGAGATCATTCTGTTGATACATTACTACATGACAACCTAACATTATTGCAGTATTTCGCTAATTTATGACTAACTACAAATATTTGATGTTTTGATACTAATTTATTTGGTGAATTCGAAGTTTCATCTACTTTGATTCCAGATTCGTTATTATAATGTAGAAATGATCGTTTATTTTCTTTTACTCCCGAAATTTTGTACCTACATCACGGTTCTTATAAGAATTAACTAGGTACATATATGTTGTATTAATCTTTTTGACATCGCAGCTTACTAACAGTAACATCACGGTCTTACATAGGTCAGGTCTCATTAAACTTTTAAACTATCAAATCGGTAATATGTGAATATCTCCAAACATGAAATAAAATCATATAAGGGTGAAGTTTTTTGGCTAACATTCATTCTTTAATTTATTAGTTTCGGGTAATATTACCTCTGATGTTTCAAATCCATAGCCTAGTCACCTAGTGCCTACATTTTCTAAAATTATATTTTCAAATGTGACAATTATGTATGTACTTTCACGTAAATTGCTTTGTAAAATAGAAACATTAAAATTGATTAAGAAACATTTAATATTTATTGAAATCGTTGCGCCATTTATTTAAATTTTAATCCAGTTCACAATCTTAACCCAGTCATTCTTAATTTTTTCATAGTTTTTCTTATGTTGATATCGAGCAATAAAAATTCTGCTCTTCGCAATATCATTTTACAAAACTATTGAATTTAAATGTTACCTTCAAAATTAGTATACGAATTGTAATTCTGATTTCCTTAATTGCCACTCGGCTAATTAAAATTACAAGAATAATTTGATTTTTAGTTGACTAAAAATTTTTTAGTAATATTAGAATATGCAAGTTTGAAACGAGTAGGTATAACTTTCAACTCTTGAAATACATTTTTAAATTTAATAACAATTGAATTCAGTTTTGTTCCAAAAATTATACTTATACATATTAGAATGGTTTATCTATGAATTGTATTATCACTGTAAGTAGATTAATTTTGTAAATGCTTACATCATGATAAGTTTTATTTGTTTGTTCTACCTCTATTGGTTCAAAATAAATCAAAAAATCAATTTGGAAAGTTTATCAATAACGTGAAAAATATTCATCTAGGCTATTATCGAACTTATAAAATTATATTTAAGTAATTCTCTATCGGATATCATTTAATATTTATAGACTATTTAATTTATTAAAATTTATTTATTTTAAAACCACCAGAAAATAAATAGAAACTACTTAAAATTACACATACTACAAATATTCAAATTTTAATGTGAAGAACCATATTAAAATATATGTCTGGGAAGAACTGGTCGTTCTCGTTCAAAACGGCTTTCATTTGCGCTTTGGATAAAATAAAAATAATAGTTTGACTGCGAATCCTAGTAGCTATTGTTAGAGTGTAGAAATTCTAGTAAGTATTGTTAAAATCATTATATGAATATATGCCTGTACTTCGTATTTTTTATTACGAAAATATCGTATATTTATTAAAAGACAAAGGCTCATCATGCATAATCTAGACGTTTGCCTTTTGGTTCGATTTTGTTACCCCACAGCTCGCAGCCCATAAACGTGAGCTCAAATTAAATGATGATATCATATTATTCCATCTCCGTACATCAGGTTTTCCCGGATTTCCGGCAGGCCTACGACTCGATCAATCGAGAGAGTTTGTGGTCTGCCCTGGAATACCTAGGAATGCCAATAAAATTGGTACGACTGTGTAGGATGACAGTGACGCAGTCTCAATACTATGTTAAAGTTGAGAACAGGCTATCGACAATTTTTGCAGTTAACTCGGGTGTTCGGCAGGGAGATGCTCTGTCCCCGATACTCTTTAATCTCATGTTGGAGTACATCTTTCGTAAAACTGAAACACCTCAGCGCCACATCTTATATCGCCAGTCCAATCAAGTGCTTGCATATGCAGATGACATATGCGTGATTGGACTGAATAGCAACGGAGTGAAAGAAATACTTGATCCGCTTGTAGAGTTTTCAGCTTCTGTTGGACTCCAGATCAATGAGTCCAAAACGAAATACCTGATCTCTGGTTTTAGAGACAATGGCACACCAGATTTTAGTAGTGGCCACCACACGTTTGAGGGAGTGAGGAGGTTCAAATATTTGGGCTCTCTTATCACTCACGATAACAGTGTGGGTGAGGATATTAAAGTGCGGCTGGCAGCTGGCAGTCGTTCTTTATATCCTCTAAGGCCACTGCTAAAATCTAAACACTTATCAAGTGCTGTGAAGCTGAAGCTTTACAAAGCGTTGATCAGGCCCGTTGTTATGTTTGGATGTGAAAGTTGGGCGCTGACGGATGAGTACGAGAGATGGCTCCTTACATTTGAGAGAAGAATCATGCGTGTGATTTACGGCCCTAAACGCGAAATAGATGGTACATACCGAGCTCTGTACAATTTCGAGATCAGAGATCTGATGAAGATCCCCGATATTGTACATGAAGTTAGATCTCAGCGAGTACGCTGGCTCGGTCACGTTCTGCGTGCTGATCCGGAACGAATTGTGCAGCGATCTCTGAAAGGAGAGCCACCATATGGTAGGCGCAGAGGTCGTTGCAGGCGACGATGGCTCCACGATGTAGAGAACGACTTGGCCTCTTCAGATTGTCTACAGAGATTGTCAGATTGTCTGACAGTATGAAGACCAAGCTCAGGATCGAAACCGTTGAAGCCAGATTGTTGATTCAGTAAGGGGCCAGTAATGGCCTTTAACACTGTTATTATTATTATCATATTTCTGGGCATAAAATAAGTTTCGGAAATTTCATGATTGGAAATCTTTGTTTGGACTTTTGTCTTAATATTCTGTATATTCTCTTGTAATTATTTACCAACTACCGAGGGTAGTTATCCTTCCTTCAATTTCGAAAGCATTATTATTTTCTTTGCTTTTGTACATATACATTTATCGTCAATATTTAAAATTGCATTTTGAAAATTAATTGCGTTACATAAACAAAAATATTTCATATAAGTATTGAGATCAAAATCTTAGTTTTGAAGAAATATTATAATTTCGCGATATAAATCGCGAGTGGTAGAGAAGAAAAAACGCGTTTTTTTTTTGCTTTGTTTTGCTTATGTACTTCCATTGTAGATTTTTATATGGTGTACGTAAGTATGTGTGAATATATAGAGACTTGATGTTTTGTATATTTGAAAACCTAACAACCCACCTGTTCACATTATATAACTTACTTAAGTAAGTAAGTAAGCATATGCATATTATATTTAAGTATATGTTTTAAGGACACACAAACTTAATTATGCTTTTACCAATGATGATTAATTAACTATACATATGTGCTGCAATATATGTAAATTGTTGTTTAAATATGACGAGATTTTGAATTTATACGCAACATGTCAAATATAAAATTTAATGTATGCAAAGACAATGAACTCGACTAAATAAGTATACAACCGGATAACCTTGCGTTTAGCATATTTTTGCATTAATTTTATCGAAGTATATCGAAGTATAAAACATTACAATTAAGTATATATAGAAATACACTCTAACAGTACATACATACTTACGTATGTATGTATAGGATTGTTTACAAACAATTCAAAAAGGTAAACATAATCATCACAACTAAATACGAAACTGTAACATGTTGTTTATATCACGAATATGTATCTTATACCGAGAGTATTTTGACCTACATGTTAGCTATTAGCATGCAATATAGTAACGTATCAATATTATACCGACACCTTATTTGGAATATATTATTCATATTACAACCAAGTACAAAGTTCATTAAACATTATCGTATTGTTTATGATTTTGCTGTAAAATAATTATAATACTTATTTCACATACTTAAGTATGCATATGTATGTTGTATATAAAAAAAAAATTTACTCAGTTTCCACATTAAAAATGTGCATATTTTTAAAAATATTTATGACAAAAGAAGTTTGTACGTTGCAATTAAGTAATAGGAATTATTTCTGATACTTATGTATACAAAAGTTATTGACTACAAGTAGATTATACAGAGTTTTCGAGACCACACGGTATATGTGTGAGTGATAACATGAATATCAAGAATCTCATCACAACTGTATTTTTTTATGATTTTTAGGTTATTTATATTCTAATTTTAAATATACAGCATCATTTGCATATATGTATGTATAAACACACTACTGGTTAGTTAACAGAAAGCTATCAAAAGTGAATGAATATTTATAAAAATAAATAAAAAATCTACGGAATTTAGTGCAACCGAACTTTACTATAGTGTACAATTTACAGAATAATAAAAGTAATCAAAGTGATTCATTTTATTGTGCAAATTCATCAAAATTCGCGGTCACTAAAATTCAACTTTCATATAAGTCGTCATCAGCATGGTTTTAGGAGTAAATATGTTTATTTTAATTTTATATTCGGATGGTGATGTAATGCTGATTATTTATAGGCCAATCTATAGAATATATGTATACTTAAGATGCAGTTTTATATGATTTTATAAACGAGGTGAAATATATGACATCATACGAGTGATTATCGAATGGTTCGACTACAAATAATGAGGTAATTGTGAAAGGTCTATTGTTTTATTTATGATCTTATATAAACTGGTTTTATCACGACAAATTTAATTACACATTTCTCGTTATCTTCTTAAAACACTTAATTATTGCGTGCACATGTATTTTCTTTTTTATCAATAATTATAGAGGTTTCGTGCGATGATACGTCGTTCATCATTATGATCACGAAAGCTAGATCAATTTACATTTATTTCCTGGGTCAACTATCTCTATATATTATATACATAATGGATCGTTTAATTCCATTCGATTTCGCGTATGGTTCGAATATTTAGGAGAACGAGGTCATGGTACAGCTAATTAAATGTATATCATAGTAGTATGAGGAAATACAATATTTGGACAACCTTGTGTAGGCGTATCCCGGTCTTATATTTACCATCTTGACTATAAGAATTTAACCATTTTATAATTTTATTAATCAGACATAATTATCATACTATAATTACGATGATGTTTTATAAAATTTTATGTCAATTACGTTCAATAAACAAAATAAATAGACATTCCAGATTCCATTATCTTGTGCCTTTTTGTATAGATTAGATAACATTTAAAATTGGTTATTTTTATAGATAGTAATTGTTAAAAGAATTTAAATTACGTTGAAAGGGGTTTGCAGTAAAATGTTGCAATTATTCGATAGCCGCGGAAATTCCCGTATTTATAATGACGAGGGCTGATAAATTAATGAAATCATAATATACGAGATTATCGTATTAATTCCGAATTTATATACATACATTAAACATACATACATCACTGATGTATTACTAATTGATTATGAGTTGTGACATTTATTACGTAAGTTTGTTTACATTATATACTCATCATGTCATAAATAGTAATCGATGGAAGTAGTTCTATTTTAACCGTAAATTCGGTAAAACTTTTGTTTTCAAACTAGAATAGTTTTAGAAAGTAGCGTAGGTTGTTCATCATATTTGCAACATACTACAAAATTCGCCTATTAGGCCTATATACAAAATACTTACTCCACTTTAATTCTCAGATAAAGTGGAACAGATGACGAATGGGGTTTAAAGAAAATTTCTAGAAATAAAATTGAATTTTCAAAACTTATGGCATACACGGTTTTGCTACATAATCTTATTAAAAATTCTCAATTTTATCATATGTTTATTATAGATATAATTATGTACATAAAAAATAATGTGTATGATGTACATATGCAAAGTTGATTGATTCATTAATTCTCAGAAACCACCAACTTCTATAAATAATTGTTTAACAACAATACATACATATTTTAATTTGCATGGTACTTTAAAAATTCACTGTTTATACATTTGAATCAAGATTTTTTTAGAATTTTGAATAATTCGTTAAATATATCTGTGCAATCATTTTGGCGTTTGATGAATTTGGAAAGGACGTCACTATATATTCAACCGTACTACTTCAGATATATGAAGATAGATTAAGTAATTACAATAACGATCAAATTTGCTACGCAATTTATGATTTCAATTTAGCAAATTTTAAGATCTTTAATTTCGTATTCTGTAGAGTGCCATAATCTGGTAACATCTTCTTCATTTCTCAATTATTCCATATTTGCTAATTTGTTTCATTATCTGTTGCCATTAAATTGTGGCATATTTTGTACACAGCATATAAGTTTAAATCCATTTTATTTGTTTTAATTAAATAAAAAAATGTTTTTATACAATTGTTATAAATTAACTTGTTAAATAATTGTTAATAGGATTTTATATTATGTAAAGTTATAATTACATTCTTGTTTTTTTTTTCATACAATATACCTTTGTTTAAAATACTAAAACTATAAATGAGATTAGGTGCCTTTTTCTCTTTTACTTATACTTATAGTTTTTTATATTTAATTCCTTGTGATTTCAGTTTTGACGCAACAGCGTTAAAATATCACGAATGGTATTAGTATCTTGTTGTTTTGTATTTTCATGTGATATGTTGCTAACTAGGTGGTGTAATTTATATAGATTTTTGGGGGTGGCTTGTTATTTTATATATGTGCGTATATGAAACGTATATATGTATGTTGTAATGACACGCGTGGGAATATTCCATTTTTTTATATGTCTCAAAAGGTATTCAAATCCAAACCAGGCCGTTTGCGCTATTGTAGGACGTAGATTACCGATTCGCCAACGAGTTATACAATTCGGCTTTATATATACATATGTACTTATGTATAACTCATTGCTTTGTATCACACAAAACTAGACAACTACATATTTACATAAATTAAATAACTTAATACATACTTAGCATGTATAATATAACGGGTCTTAAAGATTTCCATATTTTCTCTTCGTCGTCGACGCCGTCATCATGTTGCAGACCAATACAATTATATTATTACAAAATTACTAAAGCAAAAAAATTAATACAATTTTCGTGTGAAAACTGGAAAATTTATTTTATAATTTCAAAATTGCATGCTTATTGCTGCTACTCTTTGTTTGACTTTTTGTAAATAGTTAATTAAATAATAATATGTATAAGCTAAAAATAAAACTATTAAATTATAGTTTAAATTGCATTATAATATACAGCGGTATACTGATATGTGAAAGTGCTATAAACTAAACTACTACTTAAAAGAAAAATTTAAATTCCAAGGCCAATAAGCGCGTATACTCGAATATACATACACATATAAATTTTGTGTATGATTTAATTTAAAAATATCATACTTTTCTCTAATAAATATATAAAATTTAAAATGGAGCGTTTTATTTTGTTAATTGTTCAAAATCATTTTTAATTTATAAGATTTGTAAAATTTTATTTTTCAAAAGCTATCAATTAAATCACTTTCTATTAATGAAAAGAAATTTATTAAAAAAAACATTTTTTTGTGCTGGTTTTGTGCATGATGCACAACAAACAAAATTTTAGTTATTAATGTAATTGAAAATGGGAAATTAACAAGTGGCAAAATATCTAATGTACTACTGTCATGAGTTAGAGAAAGTCTTGTTGTACGTTTTGGAAAGAGTGAAATTTTTTCGTTATCTTTTTTGATGTAAAATTTTATTGATAAATCATCGATGCTGATCAAAGTTATTGAATTTTGATATTTTTAATGTCACGTTAAGTTTGGTTTGGGTATTTACTTAATACCTTCAGTAGAATTTAATTGAATGTACATATTAAAATAATATATAAATTTAAAATATCTCGTTGAGAATTTACATAATTTAGAATATGAAAACTCAGAAAATTCCTTTGATGAAATATTTATACTATTTAAATAAGTACATTTTTAATTTAAATGACCATCTTTAACAACCTTCGTATAACTAGATGTTCAATGAATAATCATGGCAGGGTGTCCTAATTCCAACTATATTTGGATATTTAAATTTTAAATAAAATATTTGAATTATTAAAAAAGGGTATTACACTGATATTTTTAATTCAATTACTGGTGGCATAATTACGGTTCAATTTCCCCAATAAAAAGTTAAATCTCAGTCTTTAGTGTTGGAATTTTTTTCGAGTTGGTGGCATCCACTATTTCTTTTACATAGCCCCAATCGTTAATTTTGATCATCAAACCGAGAAATACCCGCTCAGATAATTTAATATTCAATAACTACATATGTATATGTGTTTCGTATGAACATTTTTACAAAAGTATGCACATCATCATTACTAAAGATGATTTTCATCGAACAATCAATTTTCGTTTATATAAAGTCATATTTCGGTCACATCAAATAAGAAACGATCCTCATTAAAACTAAACTCTGATCATTTCTTATTTGAATTTTTAATCATTGATGTACATATGAAGCCAATTTTATCATTCTTTTTAAAACAGTTGTCCTAACTTGTAACTACTTATAATAGTTATTTTAAGTATGATATTTTTACAAATTAAAACTAATGAATGCAGGTGTCAACGAGTATGATGATTTTGGGTTTCTGTCAGTCAGTGCAGTATGCTTGTTTTAAATTACTTAAATTGAGTGAGACCATCTGTCCATGAGACAATGACCATATGTCGTTATTAGTCGTGGCGGTCTTTTATTTATTTAGGTTTCAAATATATTTAAGCTGGCTGATTCATTATGGAGTGAATTTTTATTAAACAATGGCTTATTTAAAGCAACAGCACAAGAAATCAGACCAAATTTCGCATATACCTTTTTTATATTCTATAATATATTTTAAGGTTACGACATTCAGATTGAAATAAAACACAGCAATGTTTTTAAATTTTATTTAATTCGTAAAATGACATTTTAAAATATTATTTTATGACTTAAAATTAAAATTAAAACAACAAGCTGATTGCACCAAATAAATTTTAATTATCAATTTTTTTTTTTACGAAATGAATATTATGTTATTCGTTTTAATTAAACTGAATGTCATTTAATTTTATTTAAAAAAAAAATATTTTAAATTGTCATAAAATGACTTCATATATACTTACAGTGCTTTCCTTATATAAGTGAATTATCACACTATTGCACTTATAAACTATATTTTTATTTTGTTTACTACATATTTTAATGATGATATCATGGACACACTTAAAAATGAAAAAATTTGTTTAGAATTTAACGTTTGCAGATGTTCATCAGTAATTTAAAGTTTTAGAAATGTTCGAGTATGTATTGAATGCCCATGATATAAATACATAATACATATTTCTAAATACAGGCACACACAATATAGACGGGTTATGAGTTAGCGGAAGACGAAAGACATCAAGGCAATAAAATAAGTGAAGGTTTTCTTGTAACTATACAAAATTTAATTAAATGAGTTTAATTGATCTGATCTTGAAACGTGTCTGTACATATAATAATCGAACGAAATCAGAGATCAAATTTCTAGTAACCACTCCGACCTGATATACAATTTATCTATAATATTCATTAAGTATGTACAACTATTTAAAATGGCTTCTCGATATACATACATACATACAAGTGATGCAAAATACGCAAATATTAATTTTAAATGACAAATTTATCTATATGGTTGTAATTGTATTTTAATTTTTTGTTGTTTTGATTATTCGATGCTTGTGGGTGTTGTACTAAAAACGTGTGAAATATTTTCACGTGGTACGAACATCATTCTGCTATGCGTATATTACCATAATATACATATACAGACAACTTATTTGGTTTGGGAATTATAGACACCTACCGACTAATTATGATTCATTCAAGGCTGTTCAAGGTATTTCATATTTGTATATCCACAGGTAAATAAACTGTTTCCAAACACACAATGTATAATTTAATTTTTTCTCACTCCGCGTCCGCTTGTCGAAATTCTGCATTAACAATTTGAGTACAATATAATTTCTATCATCTTAAAACTAATTTATTTATCCAACCAAAGTTATAAAACCATTTAAAATTTTATAAATAAAATTTTTTTTTTTGGATTACTTAAAATAGAACTGTTTTAAAATTTATGCTTAGTATAAAACTAGTATACTTACATACTTTATATTAATTTATCCTACAATAATATCAACCTTGCTGAAACTAATTCAAATATAATGAGTGAGTTAGTAGTTTGGTATGCGCGCGCCACGTTAATAAAATTATTGAAATGAATTTAAATTAAAAATTACCAATGGGATGGAATCTAAGCAACTACGACGATAAAGTACACATACACATAAAACGCAATTTCTGGAATTTGAAAAATTTGAATTATAATTATACATAATATGTATATTATCCAAGTGAATAGAAGATGATTAGAATTTTCAAATAAGCTTGTCTCGTCTGTATAGTATGTACACACACTTAAGATTTAATTATTTTTTTGTATATAAGTACGTATACATATAAATAAGTCGTATTTATTACACATAAAAATATGTTTTATGTTTTTATGTGAAATGAAAAAGAAAAATTTCGAAAAATATTGGTTTGTGTTTATTTAAGTAAATAGTAAATATCTGTCTTGTATGTATGTATGTATATAGAAAATAAATATTAGAAAATCATTTTTTTTGGAAAAATAACAATATGCAAATTAACGAATCTATTATTTTTAATATTTTTGTATACATATTAAGTATATATTTCTTATTATTTTTAAGGTGAAGTTCAAGAGGTTATTTTTGTTTAATTTATCTTCAAGTTGATACTTAGTTGCGCTCAATTTTGTTGATTGGAGTGGCAAAATTGTTTTTTTATTACTTGTAAATGTGAATTAATTTATATTCCCAATGATTATTTATAATTATAGTGTTTGTAGGAAATCAAATTTCAGTAAATGTGACCTTTACTAAAGTACATATATACATACATCTATTACATATACTTATAACTGAATAACTAAAACGTAGTACTTAATGAGAATAATCTTGAAATTCTATGAAATTATTCATTTTTCAAATATTTATACTACATACTTATTTAAAATCTTTAAGAGTTTTACAGTTGTTACAGTTACAGTTTGAAGGATTTCGCTCAGTACTTTTAGTTCAAGATTTCTACTCTGGATTGAAAACATTTTAAAATTAGGATATTTTAAATTTGAAGTTTTATTTTATAACGTAAACAGATGTATTATGATTTTTATATATAACTGGGCAAAACGAGTGGATTAAAAGTCGTTCGATTTTGCCTCTAACAATGGATTGACGTATATAAATACTACTCGTCTAAATAAGTATATCCATCTATAATATTAAAGTATCGATAACATTTAATTGTTTATAGACCTAATATCAACAATAATATATATGAAACTTATGTTTAGCGGAAAAATTTGCAATATAGACAAATTAATTATAGAATTTTTATGATACTTCAACAGAGACTAAACAAAAAAATATATGAGTATATAACAAATGATTACGAAGCATTTATTTTTATACTATAGTGGATTTTTTCCTATTATTACTATTATAAATAGTTTTAAACACAAACATTATTTCGCGAATATACGGGTGGTTTACTATCGATTGTTATGTACAGAGTATTACAATATATTATATAAATAAATTAAAGTATTAAATGCATGTTTATGATTTCTCTTATTGCACATAATGAACATATGTATATGTATTTATATTATGCATATTTCATATGTATATATATATATATATATATATATATATATATATATATATATATATATATATATATATATATATATATATATATATATATATATATATATATATATATATATATATATATATATATATATATATAAGGAATCCGGCGCTGATGGTAAATAATTGAAAAACGGTGATAGAGGATACAATCCTGAGTAAAAACGTACTACGGTTTTTTTTAAATCGCTACACTTACGATTACGTTGTTATAATCCAAAAGAAAAAATCGTTCATTATTTTACTAATATGTATGTAATTAAAAAATAAAAATAGTATTAATATGTTTTTTAGGAACAATTTTTTGACTGCTCTTTACACGTTGAAGTTTTTTTATCAAAATCACCACACACCGTAGTTAGTGAGGTTTCGGGTCAAACTTTCAACTTGCAGCGTATAACACAAAAATTCAGTGGGTTTAAATCCGAGGAACCTGGGGGCCATCCATTTTTCGTCATGACATAAATTAACTGGTAACCACACATATGTATTGCACTGTATATATGCTACATACAAGAAAGTATTGCAGGATGTAGTCAATTATATATAATTATGTTCTTAACATTAAAATCAAAAAATTGGTTATTATTCAACTGCAACAAGAAAATGCATAAAATCAAAAAAAATCGAGCAAATTTGATATTTCCTGCCTTAATTTTGCGTAATTTTAAGAAAATCTTGCTAACCCTTTTATAACTTTATAAATGTATATATGTACTTATAAGAATGCTATGCGTTTCAAAATTTACCAATCTAAGCATAACAAACGAAGAAAGATATCAATCTACAATTTAAATTATCATTTTACACAGCAAAAAAAAATCAGGCTAAAAATTAACATTAAATTTGACCAGACAATAAATTTAGCAGTAACAAAAAAATTTTGTTTTTTCAACTATACAACAAAAATACATAAAATAATTTAACCGCACAAGGTTATAAAACTTTATGTATTTCGCTTTAGAATTTTGAAACTACATACATACAATATATTGTATACATGTACAATTTTTAGCTAACTAAACACAAACAATATTACTACAATTTTTGTTTTCAGTTCAGTTAATAAGAAATGTAATAAATTTAATTAAGACATCGCATACTAAATACCAAAATCTTAATGAATTGGTAGAAGCAGTGATATTGAACCAAATTATTTTTAACGATGGCGAATTTTAGTTGTGAATTATCTGTTTAGAGATTAATAATTGTTTTATGTAGGAGGATAGCCATTTATATACCTATGGTGTGACTCAATGTGTTTACCTTCGATGATTTGGTATACAAGCAAACTGCTGTAATGCTTTCTCTTTTTTAGTCTTAAATTATTGACAATCGATTGAACATCCTACTTTATTTTCCAAAATAGTCTTTGATTTTAGCAATACATTAGCATTTTAATTATATCAATAGCATGTACTTTATTGACCAAAAGTCTTATGAATAATATGATAATGAAAGCGTGGTGGTTTTATTTAAATTGCCAAGGAAATTAGATGTAAAATGGTATCATTTGTTATGTAATAGTGAAAGGGAGTGGTGATATATTAATATGTACTATAGTGCACACATATGCTGAAGACATGTACTTCAAAATTTAAAGAAGAACTATAATATCGAAGAAAATAAATGCATAACTTTATCCATCATTCAAGAAATATAGTAATGTGTGTAAGTCTTTGATCAAAATTGCAATAGGTTACAAACTTCGAAAATGGCGTACAATAGGTTTCAAGACAGATTTATGGTAATATGATGAAGCAATAATAATTCCAAACAACTTGCTGAATAATTAAAATCGATGGAGATCGAATCATAATCTACAAATCTCAGAAAATACTTAAAATTGATCAAAAATCAATAATATTACAAATTTGAATATTGCGATTGTTATGTATATTTTATGATGAAGCCTAAATTTAATAATCAAATGATAATGAAATTTAAAAACCAGTTCAAATGGAATTAATCATATTTTGTATATCAGTTATTCAAAATATGTCATTCTAAATTGGTCAATAATTGTGTTCATCACATATTTCGTAGCTTGATTGTACTCTGGTTGTCGTCCATTTTACCGATTTTCATGCCCGCAATAGTTTTTTAATCGATACCAACATCCAATTAGGCCAAATACGAGTAACTAAACCACTAACATAATTTCAACCGATGGAAAATGGTTTTTTTCAATTTATTTTAGAGACTGAAATAAAAATAAATTAAACGAATAGAATGCAAATTTAAATCAATCTTCAATAGTTCCATCCATAAATCCTAATACAACTATTTTCAATGTATACATATACTTAAATTTAATTAATTAAATTGAATGACAAAATATTGCGAGGGATGTTTTATTTTTGTTAAAGCGATCTCACTTTGTAAGTAATGTTGTTTTGTTGTGGGTGGATAGATTTTCATATAAATATACGTGTTTTTATAGTAATTTATAGTGTTTTTGTATACAGAATTAGGTTTGATTTAATTCGTTCTTTATAGTCGATTGGCAAACACAAACTTATAAAATATAAGTAATCACGTTTAATTTTTTATTCACATGATTTAGTTTCATAATAGTATCCAACTTTATAAAACAATACAAATTTTTCAATGAGAAGAGAGAGGTTACGTTTTTTAGCCGATATATACATATATATAAATGCAAATATTTAATCGTTGATAAGTGGAAAGTAAATATGTATATTATAAATTTTCTTATCTGTTTTGAAGTACACACAAATTAGTATTTAGGTATAAGTAAATGTACCTATTACCTATTTGCTACGAAATACAGTACAAATTTGAAAAACTACGAGAGGTTAATAAACTAATCGGAAATGCAAATTGCAAATTGTTAACACATTTTGTAAAATGTATTCAATATTTATTTATATAACAAATCATTCGCGGAAACTAATCATAATAATTTTTTTCTATACATGTATCTTCATAAGTAGTTTATAGTTTTTATTATATATACTATATATGTATATATGTATATACTTATTAAAAAGAGCAATGAACATTTTCTCCATTTCAAGTGAAATGCAAAAACTAAAAATAATATTGGTATCATAATTCAATAAATATAAAAGTCAGTAAGTAGTAGTTTTTATAATTATAGAAAATTTATCTTAAGAAAATTTACAAGTGTTTTGTGTTACGTTATGTGTATGTATAGCCGGACTTAAAACAGAAGTTTTGATAGCTTCTTGTCTTAATTAAAATTTATGTTTGAGTAGAGTTGAGTTTTTTTTTTACAGAATGAGTCAATCAATTCTCTGGTTTGAAGTGATGGTAGATATCAGAAAAAATTGTTCTCAGCCTATCAAATTTTGAACCATTAAATGTAAAATGGGATTACTTTTAGTGTTGTAAATTATCTTATTGAATTTTGAGTTGGGTAATTCCATTTGTTCAAATTATAATTGAGTGTTCAATATTTAGTCGTTGGGAATTTTGTATTTTCTAAGATTCAATTTAATTGATATTAAAATTTAGAATATTGTTGAAAACTGAAAGTTAGTTTTAGCCAATTTTTATAATTAATGATGCATTTGAGGGTTAATATCATGTGAAATTAAAATATAATACATATTATCTTATTTAAAAAAAAACACACACACACATGTTTCAAATCCTAAATAGTATATCATATGTATATAAATCATTTCGTTTTATAAGAAATACTTAATAAGAAAAAATTCCCATGCATGTACATTCATATACCTATATTATGTTATTTTAAGAAAAAGTCGTAAAGGAATTTCGATTCACATATGATTTTGTGTTTTCAAATAAGTTATGGTCTAAGGAACACCCCTTGTATTATTATTTATATTATAAATATTATTTTATTTGACTTAACCTAACCTTGGCTAAATTATTGTTGGTGAGGTAAATATTGCTAGAAATTATCTTATGTTCTTTTATTTAGGTATGTTTATTATGGAAATGGTGATATACAGACATTCATGCTTCTCTTCTCTGTATATAGTATGAGTATATAGAAACAAACGGAGGAAGTTCTATTCTAAAGTTTTGTTTTCGGTATTCAAATTATCTAATTTGTTTTTTATTTTATTTTAATGCATGTCAGGATGAATAAAAGTACATATATAATGTGTGTTTATGCATACATTAATTTTACTGTATGGTATAATCGTGAGAATAATATAAAGGCGTGGAAATATTTATATTCTTATATTACTTATTTGTTAAAAATGAGTATAAAAATACGGAATGACTTAAAATGTATAAATTTTTAATTAAAATTGGGGTGCAAGGGTCAATTGTAAATGATAAATATAAAAGTGTTTGAAACGTAACTGTGTTGTGTCATGCGCAAGATTTATCATAACCATTTATTTGTTGTGGAGGATATTATGTGTCCACATTTAACTAGACTACCCTTTAAATTACTTCTGTTCACATTGTATGAATAAAAATTAATGATCCAATTAGAGTTTGGGATTTAGTGATGTCTCTAAATTTAAATTAATTTAATCTATTTTATTGCAATTCTTAATCAAAATTGATCCATTTTGTAATAAAATAATATTAAATTATATTTTATCTTTTCTTTCCATAAAGTTTATTGGTTGCTCATTCGAGGTAAATTTAACAGGAAGCTAGACCGTTTCCCTTTTATTTTACAACAATTAATTGAATAAAAAACTTACAAACAACTATTATTACTTACAACATATTTTATACATTTTTATTCAAATAATGAATGTCACGTCAATTCTGTAGTTTTGAGTACTACATTTTTATTATTATTTAAACCGGTTGGCATCGTATAGCGTGGTATTAGTAATAGTTTATCATTTGAAAATATTAAAATTTACTAGACTAAACTTTGTTGCTCGGGATCGACTCTAGACTATTTTGCTCGCTGAAGCTGTGTTAACCCTATTTTTTGTTAACGTGTTTTCCACATTTTGTTTTTAAATAAAAAATTTAATGTTTCTAGTGATAGTTCCCGGAATAATCAAAATTGAAAATATGTTTGAAAATATAAGTTCTTCGAACAATTCTGATTCATTTACGTCAGACTGGCTGTTATTTGGTTGGTGTTTATGATTAGCAATCTGAAATTTTCGAGTTGTTTTGAGAATTAATTTGATTTAAACTAAAATTAGCATACTATTGGCTTCATCATTTCCAGCTTAACTAAATTCCAACATAGCCCAATCTTGAAAGGCAGTTTGCTTGTGTCAAGGATACGTTGAAACATAATTATATATTTTATTAAATATTAAAAAATATATAGATTTTTATCATAAAAATAATGTGTCGAACAAAAGTTTACCGAGCTCTTTCTATGTGTGATTGGCCGTATACGAATTTAAAGTTTATTGAAATTAAACACTTTTTAGTCTAAATTGGCTTCGTTTTGTGTTCTATACAAGATGAATGAAGTATACATAGTTTAAGCAATGCTATCAATTAGATTATCAATCAATGTATTCAACGTTCGAGGACTTCTAGATATGACATTAAAATCACAGAAATTATTCAAAATTTCTAAAATTTGAAGAAGACTTGACTTAACTTTAAACATGTCGTTATATGGACTAATATAATGTAATGGACTAAGTGTGCCTCATATATGTATATATTTTCTTTTTCTTCATTTCATTTCATTTTTATTTTTATTTAAATTCTAATTATATATGTTAACTGTTTCTATCTCTACTACAATATCCGGAGTGATTCAACTAAATAAATAATGAAATAATATGCTGATGTGTTATCAGGTCTACAATTTTATTTTTAACCACATAAGAAATAATTGTTATCAGTTAAATTTAAATTTCATTTCTTAAATATTTATTTTGGGTCAACCCATGAGCATATCATAAAGCAAGTGCTCTAAAAATCCGAAATCAAATTTCGCATTTGACTTTTAGATCCTGTCTTGATACCAAAAGAATTCAGGAAGTCATAATTCCAATTCTTTCTTTTCAATTAATAATTTTAGTTTTGAAGGACGTTTTTTCTTGTTCCCTAATTAATTTTATTTTTCCTCCAAAAAATGGAGTCAACACAATTTTTAATGTTTTTTGATTATTTTTTTTTTAACTTCCAACTTCATCTGTACTTATCGAAACGCCGGCGCCGCCTATGTGTCATCTTGCGCGTTATTCAGTGAATGTCTGTACTTTAAATACAAAAAAAATAATCATCATTTATTATGTACATACATAGCAAACGTGATCATATTTCTACATTATTTCTCTCTATTTATAAAATTGGAAATAATTATTATTATTATTAAAAAAAAAATTGGTGTCACTTAACTATTTTCTGTTACTATACTTTACATATATTTTCTAAAGTAGTTTTTAGAAACTCCCAAGAAAGAAGTCATTGCACTTTAATATTATAAAAAAATAAAAAACAATAAAATATAATTTTAATTGAATTTCATAAAAT
This sequence comes from Tipula unca, assembly GCA_951394425.1. Classification (NCBI taxonomy): domain Eukaryota; kingdom Metazoa; phylum Arthropoda; class Insecta; order Diptera; family Tipulidae; genus Tipula; species Tipula unca. Next base: position 173,162,458 of record OX596381.1, on the reverse strand, counting down.
ATATCATTTGAAAGGTTTCACATTTGTGTTGTATGTGTTCTTATATGAGACTTACGTATGGAAAAAGAAGGTGCTAATGGAAAGTAATATGTATTAGTTTTTTAAATTACCTTCTCTGTTATTGTAGAACTCGTTTTCTTCTTAAACACAGTTTTATTGCTTACAATAAAATGCCCAACATAAGAATTTTGTTTTAGTTATCATCTTCTAATCAAAATAATAATGATTATATCTTAAAGGAAAAATATTTTTAGAATTCACTTGTTTATTGTTACTTTGATGGTATAGTTCTCATGTTAAACACATTACTCCCTAATGGAGCGTATATGTTATGTAATGTCACATATGTAGATACAACACACGTTTTCAAAAATTGATTAAAATGATTAATGATAAATGTTGATAGAAGGTTGTAGAGCACTACTATGTTGTGCATGGGGGGATTTAAAAGAACAAGTCGATTTTTTTTTGTCTGAACTTAACCTAATAATGCCATCTTTGCGTTTTGGTTAATTTTAGATTTTTTTTTGATTTAAAATTGAACTGGTTATTCGTGTATATTTGGTGTTTAGTAAAATTATAAATCGATTTGTTAAGAATATTATTTTATATGGCGGAGGTCGAGTGGTTGACCATATAATATGCCAACACAACTGAATCATGAGTACGAGGGATGTCTGACGAATGAGTACGAGAGATGTTTCCTTACATTTGAAAGAAGAGTAATGTGGGTGATTTACGGCCCAAAACGCTAAGTAGATGGCACATACCGAGCTCTGTCACGTTGTGCGTACTGATCCGGAACGAATTATGCAGCAATCTCTGAAAGAAGACCCACCATATGGTAGCCGCTTGTCTTCTTCCAGTTGTCTAAGACAATATGAAGATCAAGCTCAGGATCAAACCCGTTGGAGTCAGATTGTTGTCACAGTATGGGGCCAGTAATGGCCTTTAACACTGTTTATTATTACAGCTAAATCATGAACAGCAGATTTTTTGCAGCTGCAATCATTTGATCATACTGTAGTTTTGAAATTGCTCCTGATTAAAGATCACTCGATCTAAATTGGCAAACTGGTAGCGTTCTTCAGGGATTCGATCAATTTAAACTAAATTCAAAATTACTGAATTAAAAATAATTAAGTACTTAAACGCGAACTTATTAAAAATAATTAAGTACTTAACTTATACTCAATTTTTTACAAAGTTAACTCATTCATTCCATGGTCTTTTTAACAATTGGTTCTACTGTTTAATAAATTAAAATAGTATTGATAGATTCCATATACATATTTAGTAAAAAAAAATTGGGATCATAATTGGAAACCTAGTAGGTCATATACAAATACAATATACATATGTATACAATTATATACATATGGATGTATACGTATATTCTGGAAAATATAAATACTTGGCACATATAGTCAGTATACTTGACAAAACTAAATAATTTTTATTTGGTTAAATATGTTGCTTAAAACTGACGCTCATTTTATTGTTCTAACCTAAATATTTTTTGGTTTTATTGCATATCGTGCGTCAAACCAAATTAACAATTTTTCTTTAAATAAATCAAAAATGCTATTTATGTATTTATTTAAGATGCATTCTCCCTAAATTCTTGGATATATACATGAAATATATGTATATTAACAGAAAGAGTTAGTTTTTTCAGATTTATAAAATCATTTTTGTAATTTTTCGATACTTAAATGAAATTTATATATGTATGTATGTACGTATCATACACAAAAACTGTATCTCAATAGATGATGTTGTAATATGATATTATACACTCTATCAAGTTTATCAAGTACTAACACTAGACTAAACATAGTCAAGTTTAATAATCTCTCCAATTTTATTATTTTAAGTGGATAATTTTACTCATGTTACATGGAAAATATTTTGAGTTGTCGAGATTTTAAAATAACTGCAAGAATAATGAGAATGTGTTTTGTATAAATTTGTGAAAAATTACTTGATAAAAAATAAATCGGATTATCATATAAAATGACAATTTTGTACTAAATGGGGAAAAACTGAAATTTTTACATTTTTTCCTTGCTCGACAAAATAATTATTACATTTTTATGGAAACTCTGGTGTTATCGAGCTATAACATTTTCAAGTTGAATATATTTTCGTAAATTCCGTAATGGCCTAAACTGTTTAAAAAAAATATTTTCGTTGTTTGCATCTTAAAAGGACTTACATATAACACTGTTCGTCTAATTAATTAGTTGGTCTCGTAAATCGAGTACTCAAGTTTATGTAAAATACATTTAATAAGTTTAAAAAAAAAAAAAATTAAAAAAAGTTGTAATATGATTTGACATCAAACATTTCCAAAACAATTCATTCCAGAAATGGGAAAACATTTAAAAATCAATAATATGTCTTAATTATATTATCTGAGTTTATCCAATTATGCTTAAATTTCAGTTTATTTTTTATTTGTGGATATTGGTTCATGTGAAGCGAATTTTATAGATTGGTTGACATGACTTTGCTTGAAAGTTAATTATACATACTATGCTGGATATAATATTAACACTGAGCATTTTATTAAGTTATATATGTAAGTATATGTACATACATACATATGTGTATTTATATACGTATGTTTCCTTTCCTTTTTGATTTGTAAATATATATATAACTTAAATTACAAAATGAGAGTTCTATTTCCTTTATAAATTATAAAATGTTGATACAATTTTCGTAATAAATCTATAAAAAATTTACTTTCATTTATATACGTATTTCTTGTGAACTTCAATCATCTATATAAGTGCAGAGATAACTTAGATAAACATTAATCGAATATAACATGTGAAACAAGAAAGTTGTTTTTGCTTTAATGTGATAAATCCATGAAATATAAATATAAAACATAAAACTTTAGCTTATTGTAGTTTATAAATAGATAAAAACAGGAATAAAAAATTCATATCACAGAATACTGTATAATAGTTTTCATATATGTTAGTAAAATCTATCTGAAACAAGGTACTACTTCCAGGTTATATCGTTCCATTAATGAAAATGTTCATGTAGTTCCGGGACAAAAATCACTTTACTTTGATTGAATCAATACCATAACCAAAAACAGTCCCTTAAACTCGAATTTACGTAATATTCCCAATTTGCCCATTTAAGAGCATTATATATTATGTATGTTACATAAAAAATTTAAATAAACCCCGGAAATAATAAATTAAATTCAATTTCAATAATGTGTTTAGTTAACATTTTTTTGTTATGTGAAGGGAATCATAAAAGTATGGATTTCATTAAAAACATAAGCGCGCGATCAACATAAGTTTTATAACACCATCGCGTAATTAAATAACAACAACAAATAATTCACATTAAATAGTGTTGTGTGTGTGTGTGTGTGTGTGTGTGTGTGTGGATATACTAATTAATTATAATTTTAGAAGATTATTGTAATTAATGTAAGTTCAATGGTCTCAGTATACATTAGAAATATTAATTAACTTTATATGAGTTTTGTTCAATGCGGGATGCTTCACTCATCAATCACGCGGTCATAAATTTCGACCCAATTACAACACACCATACACATATCTCGGCTTTATTTTATTATTGCGTATATGGAAACAAAAAGGTTAAGTGTTAAACACGTCGAGATTAAAATTTTATAACTAGAATTTTTGTTATGCACGGCACACAATAAATTCAATAACATAACATTAAAATGCTGTGTATCTTAAGCTGCTACTCTACTACCTTTATCAAAAAAAAAAAATATTCGAGTACAAAAAATAAATTCTTTCCAAATGATAAATTTTTATCTTTCATCTATGTTTACCTGAATATATTCAAAATATAACATGAAATGTGTATATGTAAAAGACAAAAAGTTAAGACAGCATAAAATCATGAACTTTTTTTTATTTAGTTGTTCGTTTACATTTTTTTTTGTAATCACTATAAGATTCTAGTCTAGTTTTGAGCTAAGTATGTATGTCGAGTTTGAGGGATAGGTAAAAATTTGTAGGATTTTTTTTTTTGTGTAGATGGATTAGTTAAACAAATATTTATCAATGTTATATTTGCTTGATTTATCTATAGGGGTTTACTCGTATGTGTAATATTTGATATCGCAAGCAATTTATATTTTGGAATTTTCAAAATTCTTCTACTTAAAGCATTTACTATATTCGTTTCTTCTTTTCAAATGTCGGCATATTTTAAATTAGTTATTCTTCATTCGAGATTCCTATATACTGTACTAATTTATCAGGTACATTTAAAGCTATTTTCATGTTGCCTTAGGAGAAACATGTTGAACAATGTGCAATATCCATCTTTTTATTACAGCATCTTACACACTGTTTGTATTGACATGGAAGATAGTTCGGCCCATTAGTTCTGCATTCCAAAAGAGGATCATGTATGTTTTCAATTTAATCAACGATCGTAATCGGGACATCCTATATGCATCTTCCCTTTGTTAGAGATTCGAATCCGGTACCTCCCTCGATCCAAAAGTCTCAAATTTATGAAGAAAAATTACTTGGATTGAAACATGACAATAACTAGAAATTTTAACTAGAAATATTTCCAAAATAAGTGAAAAGATAATGAGCCCCACCAAAATATTAAATCTCCAAAATCCAAAAAATAAAACCTAAAATTGATTAATGACGTGTGAATACATAAAAAACAAATGTTTTCATTTTTATATGAACGAGAGAAATGAAATCTTTTTATATTTAAGAAATTCGTTTTCTATTTTTAAACAAAACACCACGAATTATTTTAGAACGCTCAAAGTATAGCATATAAAAACAAACTACATGTTAGAATTTTAGATGTTTTCCGTTATTCTGCTTGAACGTGAAAACTTTTTCTTTAAATTAATCTCAAAGGAATAGAAAATCTTGGTAAAGAAAATTTTCTTTTTCATTCGTTAATAAATTAAATTTAAAAAAAACGGAATTTTATATCGTTTATACATAAATTTTAATACAAAAATTCTTTTCTAATAAATTTAATATAATATAAAAAGGCTTTGTTTACTTATAAGTTATAATAAATTCTTTCAACCAAATCGAATTTTTTATTTTATGGGATTATAAACGAAATCATAAAATATTATTTGTTTTGTTTGTCAATAATCTGATTGGGTTAAAAACTTTTATTCGTCATACACCTTGTTGAATTAGAGGCAGCTGAACAAAACAAAAAAGAAATACTTTGTTGGTTAATAAATTTGTGATTACTTTTATATAGACTCGCTGTTGGGCAGATGGATTTTTCACACACCAAAAAAAATGTTCAATGAATAAGTCTTGTTTTGGATTTAAATATAAAGCTTCAAGATAAATAAAACTATGTGCGAAAACTATCGAGATATAGGATTAAAAAAGTTTATAAAGAAGATAAAACTTGTATTGAATTGGTAATGTTTCAACCAGCATCAAGCTCACGATATAACCTAAAAATACATTTGATTTACATCTATTAACACGCTAGCTATATACGAAGCATAAATGAAAACTCATGCTCTAATTGAAATTTTCTTTAAGCACAAACTAAAGAAAGTACGTATATATTGTTTACATCTTTAAAAAACTTTAAATAAATAAACTCAATATAAATTATAAAAATGTGTGAGAAAAAAAACTATAATTTGTTTTAATTGTCATAACTGAAATGTGATAATTTTTCATTATTATTTATTTTCGAAAAGAGAAATTGCACAAATCAATCGAGTTTTCATATTTCTATATGAACTATGCAAATTGATATTCAAATTAGTAATGCAATTTCATGTCATCGTTCATGTTAGTACAGGCTAGCATGGAGCTATGCAGTGTGCAGATGGCCAATTAAAAGACGGACCTGTAGCCGTGTACAAATAGGGATACTGTTTAGAAGCTTTCAAAGGACATTAAATCCACTAGCCGAACAGTCTCTAAATAATGTATGTATGTGTTGGTATTTATTTAAAAAAAAAAAAAAAAAAATTATTTAATCTCAAGAGAAACACACATTGATTTGACTATTTTACATTTTTTTGATTGATTGGACTTTCGTTTATATAGCTTTGTAAGTTTCCGAGCCCTCCCCAATAAGCAAAATCATCTATAATCGATTTACTGATGAAAATCAATTTTCTCTCCATCTTTAAATTTAATTTTGGTTTAATGACAAAATTTCCAGCTTCCAGTTTAAACTATAATTTAATAATAGTTTATGTTTCAGATCGAACGTTGACAAACAAATAACTTATTTGTACAATATTTGATGTGATTGAAATTATAATTCGATGTTATTTCTTAGTTATAATTTTGATGAATTTACCTCAATATCAATTGTTGGAGTAAAACTATTATAACAAAAATGTGAGCAGAATTTTTATTTATCTTCATAATTAATTAATATTTCATTTTTTTTGTTTGTTTTATTTTCAGTTTTCATGGAATTTTCAACTAAACTCAAATCATTAAAACGCTTAATCGGCGGAAAATTATAGTTTTTACAAACCGAAAAATTACCAAAATGGATAATTAAATAAGAATAAAATCATTAAATCCAAATCACAAAAGTCTTAATTTGTTTTCTTAAACATGTATAATTATTTAAAGAATTACCAAAATGAATTCAGTATTTTCAGCATTTAAAAGTAATAAAACAACAACTACATTAAATAATTGTAATACTAGTAATAGTAGTAAATCAAATAAAATTTTATTAAATCCTGATCATACAAATAGTTATGAAAACTTAAGACATATACGTGAAATTGGTTCGAGCTCATCAAATATGAGCACATTTATAAATTGTCACAGTGATGATGGTTTGGATGATATTGGAACAACATCATTGTTAATAAATGGTAAACGATGCCCTACACCTGTTCAACCGATTTTAACCAATACATTTACACTCGTCAATGGTGAAAATCAAGAACACGATCATAATGGTATTGATCAAACTGACAATGCAACGATAAATTTACTTAATTGTAGTAGTAATAGCAATAATATATTATCATCAACATCATCATTTGTGAATCAAACTACAACTACATCATCATTATCACCAACAACATCAACTTCTTCAACAATATCATCATCATCAACGATTGGAATAAATTATAATTTAAATTTAAATAATAATAACAAAAGTGATAATAAAAGTTTTAGTTGTAATGTAAATAATAATTGTAATACTAGTAGTAATCGATTAAACAGACCACGACTTAGTTTGAGCGGTATCGGTAATTATAATTTAAGTAGTAGTACATTTCCTGCGGTACATGGCAGGGGTAATACGGTGACGAATGGGAATACAAATGGACAAAATAGAACAAGATTATCGACACATCAAAGAAACTTGAGTTTAGATTTCAGGTATGTACACTTTCACCAATCCTATATATTTATAGTTATATGAGTATGTTACTACACCTTGAAAGCTCTGTTTAAATTATGAATGATGTATATACATATATAGAATTTTAACTTTCAATATTTTTAATTGACTTTATAAGCTTCAAGGTTTATTGTCTGTTTGTGTGTGTGTGTTGTTATCTAATTAAGAAAATGTTTGTATACACGGCTGCAGTTGTGTATTAGGTCATGTACACAAATATAATATGTGTTTAACATATTGATCAAAAAGCTGTGGGATTATTTAGAAAAGTTGATTTTATTCAGGAAGTACATAATTATTTAATAATAATTAATGAAGAATTTTGTTGTATAATAGGGTGTTATCATCATTTAAATTTATAAATATCTTTAGCCTTACTCCTGTTTCTATAGCTCATGATTAAATTAATAAATTTAAGTGGCTGAATTATCTAACAATGTACAAATAAAACGAACTGAACAGAGTTTACTTTCAATGTTCATGGTAGCATTTTTTATTCTTGGATCACTCAAAATTGAAGAAAAGTGGAGTTATTTGGATATCAGGAATTTAGCCTAAACTGCCAGAATTTGTTGGAATTGTAATACTAAGAAAAATTCTATGTGAAGATCCTGACAAATTGCATGATCAAATAAAATGGTTGTTTAAAATGTCATACTTTATTATGGCCTATAGTTCATATTAATATATATAGTTATATTTGCTAATGATAATTACTATTGTGTATAATAATAATATGTACATAGTATAATAATACGTATGTAGTATATTTACATAATAATACGAATGTAGTATATTTACATACAATTATTTGCTCAGTTATATACTCAAATATTGTGTGGTTAGATAATTTGTGTATGTTCAATTATAAATTTTACATTGATGTTATATTGTTTCACAATTTTCATTACAAAAGCCCACCATTCCCAAAATACACAAGTTGCTGAAATCCGCGAGTTATTTATAATTCCCAGAATAAATGTGACATCTTCGATGACATGAAATTCTCAATTGAATCATTTATTACAAGTTACAACCAATTAGCTAATTACGTGGATTCGATAATTAATTGGAGTTTTAATTAATCGCGAAACCGATTAATTTCACTTTCATAATTGTGAGAAAAAAATTGTCACATAAAAATTTCAAACTTCGTGGGATTTTGCTGTATATAAGTAAGTAAATAAGCTTGATAATCACACAAAAAATTCGAATAATAATAACGATGAACAAAACAAAAAATTAAATTTCAATTCGATTAGTATCTAAGGTTATGAAAGCCAAATTTTTTATTGATTGGGGAGATAGAAACAAAGTTTGTGGTTTTTTATAGACATTTTAATAAAGTTTTATTTTTATATTTTTTACGCCAAAGATAGATAATAAGGAATTTTATTTTCGTTATACAGACCACACAAGGATAAAATAAAAGAAGTTTCAGAATATTCTTGACGAAAATATATATTTTTGGTAGCTTATTATTTTTGTTTAAGACGATTAGGTAGAAGTTTGTTTAAGCTTATTTGTATACTAATTTACATATTAATTAATAAGTTATTTATTTGGAGAATCATTAAACTTCAAATTATAATATTTTGCATTTTCTTCTGATTGGTACAATTAGATTACAGGCCATCCGCTATTTACAGAATTTTATAAAAATCATTAAAAAAATATTAGAGGCGGCACAAATCCTAGAATCGTATTACCTCCAATATTCTAAATTTCAGTATAATTACATAAAACAAATTTCGAGTAAGCCAAATACTAGAGACTGAGTTTTACCTACGTGTACAAATCTTTATAATGAAATTTATTATTTTATTTATTTATTACTTATAATTCTGAATTTTAAATACTATCTAAGTTTGATTCAGATGGATTTTTTAAATATAGTATTCATTTAAAATTTTGAGTAGTACTTATGTATACAATTATGAATATTAAATCGTTAAAATTGTTATTTTTATGTAATCTATAATGTTTGAAAACATAATTTTCTTAATTTTAATTTTAATTTGATTTATTTCATGTGAACTAGAATTTACATTTTACACGTATATTGCTCTTCATTAAAGACTAGATTATTCTTTTGAAAATGTTTGAAATTTCTAAATCTGAAATTTTTGAAGTGAAATTTTAAATGTTTTCAGATTTTCAGAACGTTGAATTCGAAATTGTAAAATGTTTAAATTTACAACTTTGTGACGTATAATTAATTTTGTGACGTATTATTAATATTATATGTAATTGTAATATTCTGAAAAAAACGCAGGCCTAAAAAAAATTACGGTCTTAAAATTATTTTGTATATTTTAAAATTCAGAATTTAAAATCTTTGAAAATTCAAAATTTTTATTGAACTGAACTTTATATGTATGATGGTTTTAGTATGCTGTCTAAAACATGTAACTGTTATACTCAAAAAGTTAAAAAAACATTTTAAATTTATTCGTCTTCAGATTTGAAGTAATTCTGTTAGATTCGAAAAGATTTTTTTAATTTTTTGTTTGTTCACAGTATAAATTGAACAAATCGTAAGTAAGAAAAAGGATACATTTCGCGAAAGTGTATAAAAACGCATAAATAGATTGATAATTTAACCACGTAATTATTTTTTGTATGGTTAATTAGTTCTGTGAAAATAAATTATGTATTTGCTCATACAGAGACTGTCGACATGATTAATTAGAATCAATAAAACAAAAAATCAAATTCTTTGAATATTAGATATATTTCTAAGAAAATTAATTTGTAAACTTAATTATATCAACACTATAGTGTATAAATAGAGTATGTTAAGAAATCTACCAAATTAAGGTTTTACATGCAATAGTCGTCTGGTGCGTGTAGGTAGGATAAATGATGATGGTCATGTGTTGAATAAAATCAATCAAATCACTTTGCTTTCTGTTTGTGTGGAATAATTAAATGAATTGACATAAAAATATCGGTTAAATGGTTTATAATAAATGATCACGACAATGACTCAATTATTTATGAAAAATTAGGGTGTTTCTTTATGTTTTTGGCATGTTTCGCAACTTAAAACCCCAAAAAATGAGAATCATTCTATTTGCGAGATTTTTCTATTTTTTGTCTGAATTATAAGATTATCTCCCAATCTATTGTGGCTGTGTTATCTTTAATAAATCCTTTTTTTGGTTATCTTTCGTTATAACCACAAATAATTTTGATTAACATTCATGACCATGTATGTATTTCGCCTGGGATATTGTTTTTCATAATAATGACGTCATTAATTTCCCCACACTCCAACAAAACACAGTTAAAAAAGCTTTAAATCTCACAAAAATCATGTAGCACACACACAATTTGGGGCTTGACGAGTTTGCGCAATAATGACAACATTTAATGGTAAATATTTTTTTTTAAAGATTTTCTTGAACAATCAGCAATTTTTAATTTTTACACGGTTTGAGTTATTCATTTTAATTAAAAAATAAAATAAAAACAAATTTTGTTGTAAAAGTCATATTTCCGGATTTTATGTTGTATACGATAAAAAATGAATGTTAGTTTTTTCTATTCTTCCGGATTCTTATCATGGTCTAGTATTTTAATCGTACGGCGAGCCAGTTGTAAAATTTTTAATTCTAACTTTGATAGAAGTCACATTCTAATGCATAGTAATCGCATAACTTACCTTACTTTCATTTAAAAATCAATTCGTTATCGAAATGATTTTTCCAAATTCAAATTAAATATATAGCTGTTATGGTATTGAATCACGCATTTAAAACGTGCGATCAATCTTAAATATATGTAGTACATTTTATTACTATTATTATTTCTTAAACTGAAAGGAAAGGTCATGTTTTCTTATAATACATAAGAAAAGTTTATCTTTTATATTCTCGTATTATAATACAAAATTTAATTAATAAACGACTTAAAGAGACTTAGATATCTTTCAAGTTTAAAATAAGAAAAAGATTATTTTTATTCGTATTGGCAATCTGACAAATTCACACGCAACTCTACGTAAGATTTAAATAATTGTCTTACAATATTTACACAGTTTACTGAAAATTAGAAAATTTCAGTGTCATTTATGTCTTTAAAACGTATCAATTTATGAGATGTAAAATTTTTTGTATATTGCTTCATTGTTTTGAAGTAGTGATTCGGTATATTTTTATGTGTATGCCTAATTCTTATCCATCAGTCGCGTGTAAAATATAGTGTATGTGCACTAATATAGAATAACCACAATCTATGTGCTAAATAATTTTTATTTGAATTAATCTTGGCACAATGTATCACTGCCGTAAATTAAATCTTTTATTTATTTTTATTTCAAACGCCCACCAAATTTTTGACCCATCTTTTCTTAATAATTTATTACAGCACAACATATATGAATTTCATTAGACGATATATTTATGCGATTTATCTTATCTGTATGTATTAGATAATCACTAACAATATCAGGATAATGTTATCGACCCCTGAATTTCGATTAGTTAAACTTTATCGTATATGAAATTTTATATTACTTACAAAACATGTAGTAATATAAAGTGTAACCAAGGTCAAGGTAATTAAATAAAGTTCTATATATTTAAAATATACTGTGTAATTTAAAATATTTGAAGTGCATGATATGAGAATCAGTGAGTACGATACAGTCTTCGAGTATGTAATATAACAATGCATTATTCAGATACAAATAAATTCTGTTATCGAAATTGGTATGATAAAAATAATATAAATAATTGTTTTGATAAGAGTAATTAGGTTGTATAGTGGTGAACGTGAAAAGGCATCAACTCCATTTCATATGAACAGTGCTCCAACTTCTAAGCCAACCAGCAATTCGGCTAAATTCTGACCTCATGTTAATATTCCTAAAAATTTAGTTGAAATGTTATTAAAATTTTCTCCATACTCAAAAGAATTTATAATTTTTGTTAAAATTAACTAAAAATCGTCAGATGAATTACAGAAAAATAAAAAATAAATCAGAAACCTAAAATGTATTTTAAATATGTAAGAATAGCCTCAATAGCCTGATTTTAGGCGAATATTTTATGTTATAAAGTAGTGAATGAAGTGTTATACGGTTCTATTAGGCCGATTCTTTACTGTGCGATGGGTTAAGAATCTACCAAATACCAATATAGCAGTGTTGATGTTGACTAATTGATCAAGTAAGATATAATAATAATTATTTGGTATTGATATGTCGTCGCTACTAATCAGCTTATCATGCATGACATTGTAGAGTTCATATCACCAATCCCCTTGAATTTGGCTGTCGTTTATTGTTCTGTAAAACCATTGAAAACTCGCTCTTATACGTCGTCATCACGCTTACATATGTATAATCGTGCAAAATAATCAACCTTCAGTCATCGCGATGTCATGTCTATAGATACATAATACATATTATATATAAAATGATGACTTATAATAATTTTATACATATTTCATAAATTAGAAGCATTTTAATTCCTTTCCGATTGTCGTCAAATGAAAAAGCTATATTTTTCTTGTGTGCATTATTCCAAAAAAAAAAAAAAATTTAAGATTTTGTATATGATTCATTTTAAATTCAGGAAATTTGGTGCGAAATCATAAAAAAACAAGAGGTAAATTGTTATTAATATTATTTCGAGGATATTCCACGAACATTTAATTGAACTTTAAGTATGCATATGTATATGAACAGAATTTTCCACATATCCGAATCCATCCATCCATCCACTCTCTCGTTGAAGACGTGAAAACACATTTTATTGTTTTATAATATAAAATAAAATTTCCATTTTTTAATTTTTTTTTGTTTTCATGTTTATTGTTTACATTTCATAAATGAAAATGTAGGTATAAGGAAAATTAAAACTTTGTTCGTCGTTTTATATTCGCCTTGATAATGATTCTTTATTATACACAAGTAAAGTGCTTTTGTTATGTTAATGTAGAAGATTTTATTGTGTTGTGTATGGCGGTTGTTATGAAAAAAAGTATTTTCCCATTTTACTTTTAGTTTACATTTTTGTTTTATAATCAACACAGCAAAATTTTCATTATATGCTTTAATGAATATTTAATTAAATTCGGATTTACACGGAAAATATATTGAACTTTATGGTTGTGTATTATTCCTACTTAATTAATTGTTTAGGGTAGGTTAGTTCACTACCTTTCCGAGTATTTTTGATTACTGCGGAAATATCAAAATTTTCATCAAGTTGTCTGTCTGTCACAAACATACAAACCATAAAATAGCAAATTTCCTTTTAGAATTCAAGAAATCATTTTTTGGTCTATTTTTCTCGTCGTATATTGCCTCCTATTATATTGTTCACGAATAATTTACGACAATAACAAAGAACTAACTACTTACAGAAATATGTTTATACACGAATAATACATTCTACATTTTCTTAGAATTTATAACAATGGAATTATAAAAAAATGTGTTTGTTTTTTGATTGATGGTATTCTAATGTCTTTACATAGATTGTTGAGGGTCATATCAAGTACACTTTACTCTCTGTTCCTCGTTGCAATATTGTTTTTTATCACGCAAAAATCCTTTTTTTATTTGACTGCTCTTTTATTTGGGTCGGACTGAAATTTCGCATAAAATGATTCCGGTTGGTAAATAAACAAAAGCCGCAAAAATATTTCTAAAAATATATCCTTTTATAATACTAGGACAAGGTTTTGCGTCATTAACATTATAATGCTATACACTGTTTTAATTTTTGACGTGCTTTCGTTTGAATTTGAAAAATTTCGCGTGTGAAAATAAAAGAAAACGCAAATTTGTCCGTGAACCAAAAACAGAAAACCAGAGAAAATTTGTATACTTACACGTACACAAACACATTAAAAGATGTGACATTTTGTTGAAATGTTTGTGTATTCTGATAATAATTATTGTTGCTATTATGATTTTAGATTGTCTGTCTGTTGAAGATAAATTGTGGAATTATTTGTTAACTTATTTTAACTGCCGAGAAATGTGGGGGCGAGCGTTTTATGCGCTGTATTCGGAAGTTGTAACATTTGTTTATAGAATTTCTATTTTTATTGTATTATTTTGCATGATAATGATTCGAAATTAATTGACGATATAATATGGCGTCTGGTGAGGATATATATTTTATGTGGTGTGATATGTAGCGTCAAATTAGTACTATAATTTCAATAAATTATTTTGTTCTCGTATATTATACAACTCCTTGAGAATCTCGTAAAAATGGTAAATTTCCAATGTCATTCCTAGAGTGCTTTTCTTTTAGAAATCGTATTTTATTTTATCTAACCACCAAAAATTAAAGATATCAAATCAAACCGTCATCATTCCGTATCAATGCGGTTAAAGGTTATTGAATAATTTCATCTAATAAAGAAATGAATGTTATTCAAAAAATGTTAATCAGCATCCGCGTAGTAGCTTATCACGAACAAATACGATAAATTTCGCTAACAAAACATGTCCGCATAACGATATGGAAGAGTTTATCAACCTTAACATACTTAATATAAATACAATTACTTACATATCCATTAAATGATAGAACATTCCTCCACCGCATGCAATATTAGGCAAGCCCCCCTTAAATTCCACTATTACCCGAAATATCTACATAAATACATATTTTATAATCATAAGACCTAATAAAGAATATTTCAACTATCTGATTAAGCAAAAATAATTTCTATATTACCAAGTATCATACTCAATACATTGTGTTTATCAATGTAACACAACATGACTATATTTAGCCAGTAAATATGTCATAAAACATAATTTTATTGTACATCGTTATGTATAATTGTTTCTGTTTATGGAACACTAAAAATTGCATAATCGACAAAAAAGGTCTAACTATTTTCATTATATGTAATATAGAAAATTATTTTACTAATCCCGGTCTCTAATATCTTAACATAAATATTTAAGTCATCTTTCTAATTATCATTTGTATTCGTAATGCTACTAAACACAATAAAATACATAAACAATCGTATATTACATGCTGAGCACAATTTAGAATATTTAGATCAGAAGTGTTAGAATTTTGTAATCAAAATAATATAAACCAAACTACTTTTTGTGAAAAATGAAAGTGAGGATTTTCTTTGTAGTATAAAATGGTGCTATCTCGTATATATATATATGTATGTATGTATATGGAAATTAAAATGTACATCTTTGAAAAATTGCCAACACATGTCGTGTTCTTGGGATGTAGAAATATAAAATATGAATGAATATAAAACAACTAGTTAACCACGTGGGTGGTAGTTTTAAAACTGGTTATGTTTAATAGTAAATACTTAAATATGAATACGTGTCTATTTTATAAAACTATTATAGTGAAAAATATTAAATTCTTTAGAGTATTCCGTGCGACCCAAAAAGTAGTGTCTGTTGGATGAAATTTCAAACAATCCTTGTTTTCTAGATTGTAAAATTTATTTATGTACATGCATACGGATCAACATCCAAAATTATTTTCGGTACATCAAACGTTCTTTAATAATAGATTTAAATGATTCACAAATAATTGCATGATGATTTGATATAATTACCTAATCAACATATGTATGTATATCCAAAAATAGTTTTTCCACCGTGTTAATTTTAAAAATTGCGCGAACTGAAAAACTCGATTTTGTTTTTTGGACTGCATTACTTAAAAAAAACCATAAAAAAAAATCAATAGACTAGTTTTAGGCCAAGGATATACGTATGTATATTGATTAATAGAATCTAGATTTTTATGGTATTCAGTATTCACTAATACATCTATACATACATATTTAATAATAATAATAATAGAAAAAGTGTAATATTGTTGTATACACACAACATTAAATTCAGGGCAATAAATGTATATAACATAGCGTGCGTATATTTACATCTTAGTTGATTTTTAATTACTACACTCTTCTACGCGGACTGTTTTTGGTATCAATCATCACAATTTTAATTAAAAACACAGAAGTATGTTATACTCTCAATTAATATTACAAAAAAAAAAAGAATTAGATAACGAAGTTACACATTTCTTAACTATAAACTTTAATTCCAGTTGGGAAATATTTTCGATTGATAATTCAAAATCTTATGAATACAACTTTTATATTTTTTACTGTATCCATATAAATATACAAAAAACTAGGTTAAAGTTGGGTGGTATGACCAAAAATACACAATATATAAATCTTGTCATTATAAATATTTTTTCCCAATAGTTTGTTATTATAAATGGAAATATTATGATGGCTCAATCATATGAAAAATACTAAATAGTATAGTAGAAGGTTGGTTCCCGAGGAAGAGTTTTTACATCCGAGCATAAGAAACAATTTTTTTTTTGTTATTTTGAGTGATTTTAATGGTTAGAAGCTCGGAAAATCGTAAGCCTACCTAAAGAGCAAAAAATTTCTAAATTTTCGTTTTTTAAAAATATTTTCTATACATACATATGTACGTATATGATCATTTTAGAGATTTTTTACAATACAGTTTTTATCTCAAATACTTAATTCAAAATGTAATAAAAAATATGAATTGCTATGTTTGAGATGTATAGAGTTTAACCAAGAGAGGGCTGTTTTGTCAGTCAATCTTATCTTATTTATTTGTGATTTGAGTGTTTATACATCGTGGATGTTGGTTACCATTTTTTGAATATCATTCATTATTTATATCTTGCTTTTTTATGAGACGGAATTATAAAATAACCTTTGGCCTGATTTTTAAATTCTGATATTTTTTACATTCTTTGTGGTTAGATAAAGACATTTTTTTATTTCAAATTAAACTACAAAATTTCATTAATTTAAAATTAACACTAACATTCCTCAAGTAGCCTGATACATATTTCTAAATTCATCTTCAATTTGTAATATTAAATTCTGTTTTATCTTTCCCACCTAATAAATAAGCTAAAGGTTTTATTTAAAATTTATATTTTCAGTTAAGAGATCAGTTAAAATTAAATTATTAAATAGCCAATAAAATTGGGTAAACTTAATTAGGTTATAATTTAAAAAATCAAGCTTTCAGAATTTACCCATAGAGAGTAATATTAGGTTTTTGATACGAATAGTTTTTGAATTTTATTAAATTTACTAATTAATGCTATACTTTACTCAATTTACCAAAACCTGGGTGTCGTACAAATTTGTTCGTATTTACGTCTCAAAGTTGATTAATTTTTGACCAAAACCATTTACTCACAAACCAAATTTATTAATATTTTTCCACTAATCTATAAAATTTTTATGTATATGTAATATACGTATACAGGATATTCGTTCTAATAAGTTGACAGATCAGCTTATTGAAAAATTTGTGTCTTCGTTACAAAAATGGTTTAGGATTTAACTAAATATCGTTAATTTTTAGTTTACTCTTTTTTATTTAGTGTATTAGTTTGTAAATTCGGTTGCGGAGATTTTCACTATTTTAAATTTAATTTTAGACGCATTTTTTGTCATTTATTACAATATCAAAATTCTTTGTAATTTCCATATAAAATCTATAAAAAAACTTCCTTAATTTATACATATTTATTAGAGCGACTCATTTTGGTATGGAGGAAATCTTGTCCCTTTTTTCTGTCTGAAATTTTCAGGTCGATAAGAGCACGTTAGAGACCCCTCAAATTCGTTTTTTGGAAAAAAAAAACAAACAAATACATAATATCCCATAGTAACGTTCAATCCTTCTTTTCCCTTCAGTTCTGTCAAGAAATGCAGGTTTAATATTTTCTAAGTTTTGAGTATGCCCGATCCAATGAATTGATAAAAAGGTGGTTGGCGGCATGATAAAAAATTAGTTTTCGGACTGTTTCTTGCAAAAAAATAGAAACTCATGAGTTCCAGCAAATTTTTAAAATAGTACGTACCTATGTATCAGTTTTTCTAAATTTCACTATTTGTGGTTATAAAGCAAATAAAATACGAAAAACATGAGATATTGCACGTCAACATAACTAAATTATTGCATTTATTAAGTGTATTTTTGTGGACATTAAGTAGAAATATGACCGTGTCATCACTATTTCACACAGTATGCGTGTTTCATTTGCCAAAAAGGTTTACTGCATGAGTCCAACTTCAGCGCCAAGAACTGATTTAAACCTACTGAAGGAGCTAGTTGGAAATAATAATATCAATCCAACGGTATTCGAAGTTGACATTCAAACGTTTTTCAAACAATTTATGGCATTTAAGTGATACTCTCTTAGCTGTTTAATTTTTCGTTTCCGAAACAATCAATAAATTTGGGCTGATGAACAACCATAAGAGATTAAAAAGCTTCTAATGCATCCTGAAAAATGTACTGTGTAAACGTCAATGGCGCAAACTTCAGAGCAATGATCAATGCATTTTTATTTCCAAAAATTCAAGATATTGGTGTAGCCGACTTGTGGTTTCAACAGGATGGTGCAACGTTCCACACAGCAGTCCAACGCATCGATTTATTGAAAGAAAATTTTAATGAGAACATCATATCAAGAAAGGAACCCCTGAATTGGCCTCCAGTATCTTGAAATCTGAAGGCGTTTAGATTACTTTTTATGGGGGTATCTGAAATCACTTGTTTATATCGATAAACCACAATCGATTCCTGCATTAGAAGCAAACATAACACGTGTAATTAACAGAATATCGGCCGAAATGCTCCAAAATTGGACCCATAGAATAGATCATCTAAGAGCCAGTCGCGGACAACATTTAAAAGAAATTATTTTCAAACATTAAATGTCACAAATCGAATTTACGTCACAAATACAATTTTTGATTATAAATTTATTTTAATGCGTTTTATTTCAAAAAAACTTCCGGAAGCTCTTATTGGATCACCCGTTACATGGAAAGATGACTCGGAGTATATAAAAATGCAGGAAATTGTAAAAAAGTTTCATATAGTAAATGATGTTGCTGAAAGAGGAATTAGGGTTCATTAAAAATTACAACGCAATTTTAACGCATCAAGAGGAATACAAGCAGTATCTACTACAAGATGTAGAAGATCACTGTAAGACAGTAAGACAATTCGTTTTGTAACATAAATAAATATTACGGCTGCTGTGAAACAGCAACATTAATTACATATGAAATGCATCTATTTTAAATATTTTCCTTGCCCTTTAATCAAAATCTTCATCTTTTGAAAATATGGAACCTAACTGCTTTGTGACTAGCCATATACTCGTATCATAGAAACGTTATTAAAGTATTAATTAATTTTCAAAAACAGTACTAGTAACATTTCTTTATCTATTGAAGTTTCTTAAGTTATTTTTTATTAATAAAATCTAGCCATTACCTTAGCAAACGGCAAACAATTTGAAATATGTGCCTTTTGGTCGTTTACTGGCAATAAAATTGTTAATTTTTTTAGTTATGACGTGCAGGTGCAATATCTCATTTTTTTCAGTTTTATTTGCTCTATAATATAGTGTAATATAGTCAAAATATAATAGCTATTTTAAAAATTCAAATAATCAGCCCGAAAATTATTTTCTACTATGCGTACCATTTTTCATTGAATCGGTCATTCTCAAAACTTCGTTTGATCGGTCTGAAAATTTGCACGAGGTCATTGCTAATAGAAAGGAATATTTTTAGCCCTGAGTTTGATAAAAAATCAGACATGAGAAAAAATGGGTCGCTGTAATATTTATATATTTAATTAAATTAAAATTATATTCATTTTTTTCACCTTAAATAAGTTTCTTAGTTTGTATTTAAATAGGATTAAATGTTTATTTATTATTTGCTAGAAATTTATTTCAAGATTAAAATTTCAATGTTTTTTTAAAGTTATAGATTTTTATTTGCTAAGGATTTCAGAATTTTTGCCTAAATTTTTGTAATTTGAATAAAATTTAATGTACTCTTTAGATTTCATATTTTTACTTATCTTTAACTTAGTTTTGCTATCGGTTGGTTTATCTTAAATCTATTGTATTTGCACTAAGAGTAAATCTTACATTAAATTCTAGAAAATTTCTGAAAAACTTGCAAAATTAAAACACATCTGGCTTTTAGTAATATCTTGGAAGAATCAAATCTAGCTTATAGTATATGTATATATGTATGTAGATAGTGAAAATGATAAAAATATAATACAACATTTTCAGAATTTTCAAGACAACCTGTAAATATTAATTTATATAGTAAGAATACTAGAAATAATAGTTTTCGTTCTAGTAAAATTTCAAGAATTTCGTTTCACGAGGAATTTAAAAATAATTAATATGTAGAAGAAAGTAGTATTAATTATTAATATAAAATTACATAACATGAACCAAATTTCAATGTCAACATTATATACATAGTATATGTAACATTATGTTACTTAAGAATCCATTTAATTTTCCTTAATTCATCTATCTAGATATTCTATACTTGATTGAGAGCAACATTAATCCCACAACGAATACAAATGAATCTAGAGTGCACAGACATTCATTCCATCAAAAAATTTACTCCAAAATTTCAATTTGTGCAAAAGCATAAGTTAAAATAAAAATTCATCAAAAAAGGAAATCATTAAAAATGAATAAAGCATAGGTATTAAGATTTATATATAAACATATGTATGTATTATATACATTTTTTCTCTGTATCGACCTGAAATGAATTTTTTTTACCTTGAATATTAATGCAGTAAATACAGCAAAGCACGTAGGTCTATAGCTATACAGCAATTTAATAAACCAGAACAATGATTCTTGAAAATAATATGTATATTGTTGTCTTGTATATGTTAGTAGATATAGAAAATTAATACGACATAGCCTTTTAATTAAACAAAATTATCTAGAGAGTGTTCAACAGAAAAATTTTACGTTCAGAAATTGCATTTTGGAAATTTTCACTAGGAAATCGATAATCGGGTACTATACAGAAGAGGTGTAGTGATTTCAAAATACGGCGAATCGATGAATTGAATTTCATTTATATTCTTTATGTATGCTGTGCGCGTTTATTTACTCACTTGACAGCATGATAAGATGAGTTTATCTAATTATTTCATTCGTGACTTATAAATCTAAATATGAATCGAAAAAATGACCTTGTGTTGTTTCAAACTTTTATTTATTTTGTCAACTCATGCTCTATAATACATATTATATAATATAGTATGTATGTACATATATAATAAACTATTCTAGTGATTTGAAAATAAACTCAACCACAATCGGAATATTTTTTTTTTAGTAATAATCATCTATCGACGACAGATCATTTTCTTATCTAATTTGTAATAATAAGCCTTTGTTCAATAAGCCGCAAAAAAATAACATTATGTTGTTGTGCTCTAATAAATTATTTTTAGCATTGATAAAAATTTAACAAACCCCGAAATAATCGTAAGGCATTGGGGTTCTGTATACAATCTCTAAGGTTAAAAATTAAACGGTAGTAAGCCTTATCATCGTCGGTTATCATAACAAACCACGCGCACATTTTACATGTATCCTTCATATAATTAACATAATAAATAAATATTCACTCTGGCTAACCATGAACATTTATTTTGAAAGTGTGATCTAATAATTTACGTTTGGGAAAATCCGTTATATTTAAAAAAATAAAAACTAACAATAAATGTGAGGAAGTTGAATGACTTACGATAGTTTTATATATATATATAATCAATATTTTCATTTCAAATTATAAATATTGACCTTATTATTCAGCGCAATTAAACCTTGCTGACATATAGAATCGTGGTTTTGTTTGTTTCATTAACGACGGTCAATGGCGATTTAATTCCTCGTAAAATACTTTCTTTATATGTTGTTAAAAAAATTCACCCAACCTTGTGAATTGTGATGAACTGATATCAAAATCTATTAAATTAAAGGTTGTTTCTCATAACTAAATATTTAATCTTGGTGATATACAAAATACAAATGTACTTCTGTGATCGTGATCGCAATACTTTATAAGATGATATAATTTATGTTTTTTTTTTTTTTGCGAAAGGCTGAAATGAAAAATAATGTATGAATATCTATTGTTGTCTGTGTAGAGGAGATGCATCAATGTTTATGTTTTGTTTGTTATTTTGAAGGCGTTTTTATGAGAATTTTTAATTAATGGTTGTAATACATTAAAGGATTGTTGTAATTTATTTAATTATATTCCATGTAGCAAATAATTAGTTTACCAATGCGACTTTGATCAGTAATATTCTTCTAGTTTTTGTGAATCATATATGCTAATTCGGCGCCACTACTTCTCAAATCGCAGCTGTTTTAATATTATTTTCGGCTTCTAAGTAAAATTATTCGTCACCATCTTCTATATTATATTCTATTGAAATTGAATTAATAAATGAAAATCTTGAAAAGGGAATTGCGTTTACATTTATTATATTCTCTGGAAAATTAAATCGTGAAAAGAAAATCAATCATTGATTCAATCATGCGAAACACCTTTGATTGAAAATCGGGTGGAAAATATACGAACGTGGATGGAATACACTTTAATAAAACGGAATAAATCGCATATCAATTCATTTTGATTTGATATGTTTGTCTTTAGAATTTTTTTTATCAAGGATATTGCGAATAGCAATAATTGGCATATATACAATATTTATTGGAAACTATAAATAATAACTATTTTTGTAGTTAGATTTAAGTATCTCACTTTTCGCGCTAAGCGTTTATTATCAGCAGTAATATGTCAAGGGCATTGATCATTTTCTGAAATAATTTTATTATATTTTTCGAAAGCACGTTGCTTGGTAACAGTCCGAGGGCGTAGGCCGAGAGCTGTTTCCTAAAAGCAATGTGCTTGAGGAAATATAATAAAATTATGAGGCGTTTATCAATGCTCGAGGGGTATTCGAAGAAAAAATTTTTTTTTTAAATATTTACTGAGTTAAAAACGATTTTATTTATTAAAAACAAAATTATAAATGAACATGATGAAAAAGTAAGCGTAGATGCAGAGTATGATGGCGTGTCTGTTCCCATTTCTAAAGAGGTAGTCCTCACATATTTAAATACGTCTTTATAGAATTCGAGCTATTATGGCCCGTAATTTTCAATAGTTGCTGTTCTGGCACTCCGTTTTTAGCCAATTTACTCACGGCTGTCGCTCTATTAGAGTGATTGGTAATATGTTATTCTTGTTATTTAAGCAAATTGATTCAGCGGAAGATTTTGTCGTTTATAGTATTTTTCCCTATTGGTATATTATCAAACCAAATATCTATCTCCTTTTCCCATGAGCGGTATGGGGGTCGATTCTTGTTCCGTGAAAAAGTCATCCATTATCAGTTTTTCAAATCATAAAACAAAATTGTTCAGTTCTTTTTGTACTGTACCATCGATTCCCGTTCCGTGAAAAGTAAAATGAAAATAGTTTTCAAATATCCAAAGTGTTTTTTATGAAAACATGATAAATGACGTCAAAATATTTTCATATGAAAAAATCTTTTTCATTGGGTATTTAGGTCGTGAAATACATGCCTAATAAATTTAAATAATTAGTTTTCTCGCGCGACTTATAAAATTAGAAAAATTATTGTAATTGAGTTTTTTTGAATTTAATTATTCTATATCCTTAGGATTCAAATGCAAAAAAATTATGTTGCGAATTGTGGACGTCTACCTGAAATTGTTGTGAAAGTGATCACATATGTAGATATAATTTAAGAGATTCATTTTTCATGATTTTCTAATGTTTTTCCCTCTGAAATATACATACATATATTGGTTTCTGAAAACGTTAAGTAATATACGCGTTTAGATTATGCCGTCAGTAAAATATTTGACTTTCTGTGAACAGCCATTTAGAGAATTCACGAGAAAATCTGTTAACTTTACGATAAACATTTGACACAAATATCAGTAAATAAGAATGTCAAGTGCAAACCAAGCATAGCACGATTAATCAGCTCATACTTCTATGAAAATTTTAAAGTAGGCACACAAATAATAGAAACAAATTAAATTCATCATTATGCTTGATTTACATGCAATATTTTTTTCATTTCTTTTTTCCACGGAACGAGAATTGATCCCTTGGTCTGAGAAATATTGTGTTTGATTTGATATTTTTTCCGCGTTTTAAAATTATTTTTAGGAATTATCTGACCGAGCATGATGTTTTAGACGTTGTAACAAAAAAAAAACATATTTGATTTAGTTTATATTGTAGATCACACTTTTTATTTTGTAGGTTATAAACTTTGATATTGGTATTTTTATTTGTTTATTATATACACTATTTATTTATTTATTTTTATTAATTCAATGTTATGTATATGTACATTTATTTATTTATTTATTTAACTATTTATTTATTTAATTAACTATTTATTTATTTTTAATTATTTATTTATTTTGCACCACTACCAATAACACACACGCAGGGAAAAGTAACATTCGCTAATATGGCCGAAAAATATATGTCTATTTTGTATTGTGTTGTTGTAGAGAGTGACGTCGCCTTCGTCTTCGTTTTTGTGAAGAGGGAACACATGCGCCGGCGACGGTCGATCATTGCACTTTTGTTAAGTGCAGTGGATTTATTATTGCATCACCGAACATTGTTGTTCGTGGTGATGTTGTTAGATGGCGATGGTTTTACTATAAATGTTTTATAGTAATGGTTCGGTTATTGGATAGTGTTGGTTGGATAGATGTATATGTGATGGGGTTAGTGAACGCTTAATTCAAATAAGTTGGATTATATTTGAATTTCACTAATTGTTTTGTTTGTGGCAGAATCGAATATCGGTGAGTCGAATATTCGAGCTGCTACAGTACCCCCTCTCCAGATGAGAAACCATAGGTTTTGAGACGTTATACGGTGAACCGGACGGTTTTAAATCGTTTGCTGGCTGATATTTGATCAGCTGTGTTGAGAATACCGTAGGCCGGTTTCAATCTGTCTATGGAGATTGAGTGATGCTTGTCTTTGATTGAGACAATGAATTGCTTGCGTAAGCGGCGTATAACTTTGTATGGCCCATCGTATGGAGATTGTAATCCAGTTCGAACCTTATCAACCCGGACAAAGACGTAATCGCAATTGTTGAGCGATTTGGGAACGAATATGTTGCTTTCATTCGTTGGTCTTGTTGCCGTGGGGATAAGATTTTGCATGGTGGTGCGGAGTTGGTCGATGACTGTGTCGGTTGTGGATGGAGACGGTAGAGGATGTTCGATGAAGAACTCACCGGGTAGCTTGATGGTTTGACCGTAAACCATTTCAGCTGGTGAGCACTTCAGATCTTCTTTAACCGTTGCTCGAATACCAAGTAGAACGATTGGTACTTCGGAGCTCCAGTGAATTGTGTTGCCTCGGGCCTTGAGAGCAGCTTTGAGCTGGCGGTGGAAACGTTCGACCATGCCATTGGCTTGTGGGTGGTAAGCCGTTGTACGTATCCGATGCGAGCCGAGGAGTTTCGTTAACTCCGAGAAGAGCTTCGACTCGAATTGGGTTCCTTGATCAGTGGTGATGTCAAGTGGAACGCCAAATCGTGATACGTAGTTTTGCACGAATGTGGTGGCAATGGTTGCTGCAGACATGTCGCTCATGCAGTACGCTTCTGGCCATCGAGTGAAACGATCGACACAGGTGAGTAAGTATGAGTATCCATTGGATGGAGGAAGTGGTCCTACGACATCCAAATGAATATGCTCAAATCGACCAGGTGGAATTGCGAATTGTCCAATAGGCGATTTTGTGTGCCGCTGGACTTTCGATTTTTGGCAGGATAAACAGGATTGTGCCCAATGGGTCACGTCTTTGTTTATGCTGGGCCAAAAGTATCGAGCAGTAATCAATTTACGAGTTGCGCGGACACCAGGATGTGAGATACCGTGTAGTGTGTCGAAGATGGTTCGACGTAGTTGCTCTGCGATGTACGGGCGATTTGCACCCGTAGATGTTTCGCAGTAGATTTCGAGGCCAGGTAGTTTGAAAAGCTCCAGTTTCAGTGATGAACTGGCGTGACAAGCAGAACCAGAAAATAAATTCTGAAGTTCCAAGTCTGCTTTTTGCGCTTGTGCGATCTTGTTGCAGTCGAAGTGAGTCTCGACTGTGGCCGTTTCGTTTGATGTTGTGCGCGAAAGTGTATCCGCGACAACGTTTTCGGTACCTTGAACATGCTGGATGTCCGTGGTAAATTGACTAATATAATCCAAGTGGCGTGCTTGCCTTGGATTGCGTTCAGTTTTAGACTGAATTGCTCGAGTGAGAGGCTTGTGGTCGGTGTAAATTGTGAAGTCCCGACCCTCGACAAAATATCTGAAGTGTTTGATTGCTAGATATATTGCGAGTAATTCCCGATCGAATGCAGAGTATTTCTTTTCGGCATCCGAGAGCTTCTTTGAGAAGAATCCCAGGGGCTCCCAACACTTGTCGTTGTACTGTTGCATGACTGCTCCGACAGCAGTGTTTGATGCATCAGTAGTTATGCTGAGCTTTGAGTCGCTCAGTGGATGTGACAAGAGTGTTGTGCGTGCCAATTCAGCCTTGAGTGACGTGAATGCGTGTTGACATTCGTCAGGCCAAGAGAAGTTCTTGGCGGTTTTGGGCTTACG
This sequence comes from Tipula unca, assembly GCA_951394425.1. Classification (NCBI taxonomy): domain Eukaryota; kingdom Metazoa; phylum Arthropoda; class Insecta; order Diptera; family Tipulidae; genus Tipula; species Tipula unca. The sequence continues at coordinate 173,135,462 of OX596381.1, read as the reverse complement.
TAGTAGTACTGCCAGGTGGCTGTGAATTGGGTTGAGTATTTCAGCGAGCTTTGGTATAAATCGGTGGTAGTAGTTGACCATGCCGATGAATCGCTGAATACTTTTGATTGATGTTGGAGTTGGGAATTCTTTAATGGCATTGATTCGGTCATGTGACGGAAGGATGCCATTAGCGGTAATCTTGTGGCTGAGGAAATCAAGAGTGGATGCGCCGAAGACGCATTTTGAGCTCTTGATGTGAACATCAAACTCGACAAGTCGTTGGAAAAGTGTTTCCAGATGGAGTTTGTGTTGTTCCTCAGTTTGTGATGCCACAAGAATGTCGTCTATGTAGACGAAAACGAAGTCGAGATCTCGAACGACTTCGTTCATGAAGCGCTGAAACGTTTGTGCGGCATTGCGTAATCCAAATGGCATTCGGGTGTATTCGAAGAGGCCAAATGGTGTGGTGATTGCCGTTTTGAAAACGTCTTCAGGTGCCACGGGAATGTGGTGATAACCTCTGATGAGATCAAGTTTGGAGAAAACTTTGCAGCCATGCAAGTGCATGGTGAAGTTTTGAATGTGGGGTATCGGGTAGCGATCCGGTATCGTAACCGTGTTTAAACGCCGATAGTCCCCACATGGCCTCCAGTCTTGATCTTTCTTCTTGACCATGTGAAGTGGACAAGAAACGGAAGATGTCGATGTTCGACAAATTCCTAATTCCACCATATGTTGAAATTCTGCTTGTGCAGCTTTGTGACGCACCGGATCTAGTCTGCGTGGTCTCGACACGGGCAGATGGCCTTCCGTGACGATGTGATGTACCACGTTGTGTCGGACTGGCATTTTGTAGTTCGGCTCTGCTGTAAGTAGTGGGTACTTTTTGAGCAGAGTGCCGTAGCCGTTGTCGATGTTAAAATGGATCGGTGTTGGTGTGTTAACACGAACCATTGTGGCGTTTATTGACAGCTTTGTAGCTGGGTCAATCAGCCGTTTGCGTTTGACATCGACAAGAAGTCCGAATTTGCTTACAAAATCGGCGCCAATGATCGGACGATTCACTGCAGCTAGTATGAAAGCGTGCGTGAAGGTTCGTTTGAGTCCGATATCCACGTTAAGCAATTTTGTGCCGTACGTGTGGATGATTGAACCATTGGCAGCCGATAAGACTAGATTTGAATTTCGATTTGATAATGTATAATTCATTTTGAAATTCATGGCTGGAATAACCGAAAGGTCAGCGCCAGTGTCGACTAGGTAGGTGAGTTTGTTGTGTCTATCGTACACAAACAAACGTGACGTATAGGGTGTGTTTGTGGTCAGGGGAGGCATGTTGCTCTCAACCCGTGACTCTAATAGTTTTTTTGTGAGTCAATGTCCATTTTTACGGCGGCCGCGGACGTCGATGGTTGCAACGTGATGAAGTTGCACGGTGGCGTGCATTTTCGCGCGGCTCTACCAAACTTTGCGTGAAACCAGCATTTACCATGTTGGTACGTGTTGTTGCTGGGACTGCGGGTTCTATTTCGTGAGGGAGCTCGTCGCCCACGCGAACGGCTTCGACCTCGGAGTAGCCCGTCGAGTCTAGACTCGATTCTCGACAGTCTTGCTTCGAGTGTGTTTGGTGCTTGTGTTGAACGGGGAGTTCTGTCTCCACTGCGTTCACGTGATTGCCGGTATGGTGCATTGACTTGGCTGACGCTTTGAGATGTGATGTTTATGACATCATACATCTTGTCGGCTATTTTGGCTAACGTTTGTGTCGTGGAGGATTCGGGCTGTGCTACCAGCGCTATGCGAATCAACTCCGGCATTTTACGAACCCACAAAGATTTAATGATATTTTCATTGAAATTATTGTTAGCCAGTGTTTGTATGTGTCTTAACGCGTCAGATGGTTTTTGGTCGCCTAATTGCTGGCCTGAAAGCAATTGTTCTAGCTGACGTTCGCCCGATGGTGCTAGTCGTTCTAGCAGCGTTTGCTTTAATGTGTTGTATTGGTTGGTTGTCGGCGGATTGAGGAGGAGATCCGAGATCACATCGCACGTTTCTGGTTGCAAAGCTGATAGTGTTTGTAAGTACTTGGTTTTATCAGATGTTATACCTTGCAGCCCGAATTGTATTTCGGCGAGCTGAAACCATGTGTTTGCTCTTTGTGGCCAGAAAGGTTGTATTGTGATTCGCTGATGTGATGCCGCGATCTCTACTTGTGGACTAGCGCCTTCAGGCGTGGTGTCCATGTCCTGTGATAGATGTTTTTCATCTTCTGTCATTTTGTTCTTTTGTTATCGACAAACCAATACAACAAAAAAAATACAACAATACAATACTGTGAGAAACCCCCGAATATGGAGTTCCTTTGCGTCCTACCTTATATTGGGGGGGCTCGTTGAAATTTAAAAAAAAATAAATGTAAAAATAAACTTAAGAAACGAGAAAACGACCAGGGTGTGAGACTATGGATGGGTGTGCACGTGGTGGTGAAAAATATATAAATTGTACAGTAAAATAATGATTCTACGTTAAATTTTGGAAAATAAAAATGATTCTACGTTAAAGTTTGTGAAAAAAAATGATTCTACGTTAAATTGTAATAAATTATAATTGCAAGAGGAAAAAAAAATTATCTATTAAAAAAAAAACTTGCCACTCAATGCTGTTGTTGTTTCTGCTGCCGCTGCCTCTGGTCGTGTTGCGGTGAGGGTGGATCGCTTCACCGTTTGAGCCGTCCCGTCGTTGCGGTGAGGGTGGATCGCTTCACCGTTTGAGTTGTCCCGCGTTGCGTGGATGGTATTGTCCTACACCACGTGCGATGTGTTGTGTTGCGGTGAGGGTCGGTCGCTTCACCGTTTTGTTTGTCCCTCGGTGCGTGGGTGGTATTGTCCTACACCACGTGTGAATATTGTTGATGGTTTTTTTTTTATATTTTGTGTTTTCCCACGCGGTTTCGTGTGGTGTGGTTTTTATTATTATTGTATGCGTGTTTTTTTATTATCTCGCGATAAAAACCGCCGTCGAGGTCACCACTTTAGACGTTGTAACAAAAAAAAAACATATTTGATTTAGTTTATATTGTAGATCACACTTTTTATTTTGTAGGTTATAAACTTTGATATTGGTATTTTTATTTGTTTATTATATACACTATTTATTTATTTATTTTTATTAATTCAATGTTATGTATATGTACATTTATTTATTTATTTATTTAACTATTTATTTATTTAATTAACTATTTATTTATTTTTAATTATTTATTTATTTTGCACCACTACCAATAACACACACGCAGGGAAAAGTAACATTCGCTAATATGGCCGAAAAATATATGTCTATTTTGTATTGTGTTGTTGTAGAGAGTGACGTCGCCTTCGTCTTCGTTTTTGTGAAGAGGGAACACATGCGCCGGCGACGGTCGATCATTGCACTTTTGTTAAGTGCAGTGGATTTATTATTGCATCACCGAACATTGTTGTTCGTGGTGATGTTGTTAGATGGCGATGGTTTTACTATAAATGTTTTATAGTAATGGTTCGGTTATTGGATAGTGTTGGTTGGATAGATGTATATGTGATGGGGTTAGTGAACGCTTAATTCAAATAAGTTGGATTATATTTGAATTTCACTAATTGTTTTGTTTGTGGCAGAATCGAATATCGGTGAGTCGAATATTCGAGCTGCTACAATGTGCTATCGTGGTTTTTCCCTAGCCATTTACTACCAGCACAGTTCTTTGAGCCTGCGTGACAGGTTTTGCTGAATATAGTATAGGGTTGTACTCTATCCGGTTTGTTTCCGAAACATCATGGTTTTTTTTCAGTACGAAAAAAAACGATTAAACATCCAACCGCTTCACTATCTCTCCAGACTAACTCCACTGAAGCAATGTGGTAAAACTTCCGAAGTAGACCTTCAGGAGTGTTTTCATCCCACAAATTCACTATATTATTGAGCTCAGCTGAGCTTAATGGTATCGAGCTGGTTTTTCTTTTTGTTTGATCCGCTTGGCGTATTTTGCGCTTTGCGTTTCGTGCAGCCCAAGCTTTTCTAGACATTACGCTCTTAAACGGATCTACCACCACTTTAAACTCGTTATAATACTTTTCTTGAAGAATTTTGACTGTAATATACCAAATAGTTTTTTACGGCCCAGTCTCTCAATATTATAGCGAGCTCCTCCGCACTAACATTTTCAATTGGTTGGTAATTTCTGGCATTACAAAATTCAGTAAATATGTTCCAGTGATATTTTTTATTACAGTAGTTTTTGGCGTATTTTCCTCAATAGTTTGATTTATTGATTCGCCATTTTCGTGCCCGAATCGTGAAAGTGACATTTTGAACTAAAAGTGGATGTAAAATAACAAATATTTCTTAACACAGAATTAGTTAAGGCTGCTAGATTGTAAATTGTACTATGAAAGTGTCATTTTGAAACAGTATTTATTGTAAAATAAAACTATGAATTCTTTTCGTCTAGTAGCCAGAGTATATTTTGCTAAAATAGCAAGCCTATTAAATTGGTCAATTTCGATTCACGTGTACGAAATATTCCAATTAAAACAATGATAACTGATAATTTTCTAGAGAAGTTATCAGTTTAATCTTATTTTGATTAGTTTATTTCGTACACGTGACTCAAAATAGACTGATTTTAAGAGACTTGTTATTTTAGCAAAAAAAATCACGCTGATCACCGGCAGACTTAACTACTTGTGTAAAATCGGTCATAAAGTTGAGAATTTATAACGTTTGCACAATATAAATTATAAATTCTGAGTAGGGTTCAATTAAAATGTTATCAAATTCTGAAATTTAGAAGTTTGTATTAAATACATTAGTGAAAGTAACTGATACATAATTATGTATTATATCTCGCTCTATTGGGGACAAATGTTTTCATTCCACTTATTTTGATTCTAAAAATGTTTTATTCCATTATACAAAATGCTAGAAATTACAATTTCCAGCCAAAAATATTTAAATTGGTAAATTTGGAATAGGTACTCCTAATTACTTCACTAAATACATATTACCAAATTCTAAAATGTGATAGTATTTTTAAAATTTCAGAATGCCAGAGTTAAGTTTTAACTCGAGCATTTACATCTTTTACTTCAGAAGAATGGTTTTGTAAAATTGCTCCATTAAAAATCTGTTTGTTGTCTGAATTTTGATGAATTGACTTTCATTTTATAATTTTTTTGCTGAATTTTAATTTATGTTGATGACTTTATAATGATCTCTAACTTCAAACTTTACACATAGATGTATTCAACAAAACAAATTGTTTCTAATTAAAACAAACAGAAAACTTTAAATAAATCTCCATTTCAAGTTTTAACCAATCCACTCTAAGTATTTTAATTTCCATCTTTAGATTTATGTAAAAAAACAAAAAAATCTGAACTATAAACTAGACTATATAATTCAAAAGTCTCTAGACTAGTATTTTGTATAGGATGGAGATTAATTAGTTCTTTAATTTAAATGAAAAATATTCTAAAACCCATATGGAAATTTATAAAAATAATAAGTTTCATGTTTCAATAGCATTTCTATCTCTATACGAGTATACATACATATTCCCATTAGATTTAAATTTTGAATATTTGGTTTTGGAACTTAATATTAAACACTTTGTGCGTTGTACAACACAAAATCATCTATACAATTTTATATTTTATGAGTAATAATCTGACCATCACAAAAAATGCTATCTGACAAATATTTAGCGATAAATACAATTAATTTTTTATGATTATCTCTTATTCTAGACTAGTATTTGTATATTGTATATATAAAACAACAAAATTATATTTAGGTTGTGTTTTAAAATGGTTATTAATAAAAAATGTAATCATCATAAATATAAATAATTAATTAATTATTATTTAAATAAAATATAACATAAAAAAAACTTATTTCTCCATAACCAATTGTGCAAAATAATGCGCGTTGCTTCATCTGATGGATTGAAACGTCATTTTATTAATTAATTTATTTTGTATGCGGCATGACAATCTGGTCAAACCGGACTATACTCATCATCTCTCTACATAAAAATCCTTTATTAACGATATATATTTAAGTAAAGTGCATTTCGCCATTAATATATAAAAAAATACTGAGATGTGTCAAGTAAACGTGATTATAATTTACAATTATTTTAACAAACGTAACGAAATAATAAGAATCAAGGCTATATCTAACAATAGTGTTTCCACTTTAAACTATCGACCATATTCAAATACATTTAACACAAACGGCATTCGAAAATATTAAGGAGAATGTATTTTACTTAAGTATATGTGTTTGTTCTTTTTTGTTTATATACGCGAAACAATCAATTAAATTTAATTGAAACTAATCATAAATATTTCTTGTAAATAACTAAAGTCAAAAAATATATTATGTATGTATTTTTACATACTAAAACTAAAATCTTATTATAACGAATTCTTAGAAACTATGGATTAAAACGTGATGTTTGCAAATATTTTTCAAGTTTAACATAGTGGGTTATTATGAACACAACAACGAGCATAACCGCGATTATAAAAAGTGTTAACCAGAAACCTATTTTTATTTTTAAAAAATGTCTATGTATTTCGTAATTTTTATCTTCTTAATCTTAATGTGTTATTCAGCATCACAAACTATCCAATTATCGATTGATTATATTATTTATATGGTAGACCTTGTTCCGTATGCACTATTTTTGTGGAAAACCATACAATCTATTTACAGCGAATTATTGAAATTCCAAACGTGTGGAATGTACGATTGTGAAACTACATATATAGAATTTCTATTCTTGAAACTATCTATCAACAATATATTTTTTTTATTTCGTGTTTTGACTTGCACAATAGAAAAATATTTTAATTAGATTATAAAATAGAAAAAACAATAGTTTTTATTTGGTGATGGATTTATCGGTCGTATGTGATATTTTGAAATGTTTAAATAATCAATAAATCTGTGTTCATTGCTTAAATGAGATCGATTAGATTTATTTACTATCGAATCGATCATCTTGTAAACTGGGATTGATTACAAAATATTTTTGACTAGCGATTATGTTTGATTGTTTATTTGATCGCAAACGATAAACATATTATTTCAGATAGATATTTGAAAATAACTCGATCAAAATTTTCGAAATTGCTAATAATTATTTGAAACGTTTGCTAAAACAACTAAGGTGAAATCATCGATTGCAAACAATTGTGGTCTCAATATTTACGTTCACTAAAATCGAATCGTTTAGGATGTAAAATCCTACTACTAAATGATCTGTATAATTTGTAAGATCTTTTAAAACGCAATATGATTAATCATAATGTTTATAGATTTGGCGTATATTTTATATTTTAAGATAAGCATTAAGTTAAGCCGAGAAAATTATTTTTCAATCTTCTGAACACATGTCATTGATTGATGTACAATTTTATCATTTTATGACTAAATTAGCCGCATTCGTGAAATATAGTAATTTTCGGTATATTAAAAATTTAAATTTGATAATCTTTTGACGAGTTTTTTAAAACCAAATGTATTTTTTAATAAAAAATTAGTTAGTTACCTGTTTAATATACAAATACATATATTGATTTTTAATAATGTAGCCAATTTTCACGTCATGCTGCATCGTCCATATTTATATAATTTCATCATCTTAATTCGATTAAAACTTTATTATGCTTTTCTTAATTCTTTTTATCATAATTTTTAGCAAAAAATTTTAAACAATTTTTCACCCACAGTAAATTGTAAAGTTTAGTTTTTTTAATTACTTTTTTTAATTAGAATTTGTCTGTTAAATATCTAATATCAAATTAAACAACCATTTTCGTGTACGGATAATGCGATAACGAGATAATATTCGGAAAGCAAATTTTTTATTTCGTATGTATCCTTATGATTGATGATGATGCAGAATACTATGACTGAATTGCCTATGTTATAAAATTAAATTAAAAAAAAAATTGTGTTGGGAAAATCCGGCCTAACATCAGTTTTTATAAAAAATGGCTTTTCACCAAAAATGAAAAAAACACAATGAGAGTAAATTTAATCTCATTGCGGTTTCATTATTAAATTAGACTTGAGTTACATGGATACTTGTGGGATTTTTGTTTTGTGTCTTTTTGTATGGTGCATAAATCTTCAGCTATTTACATACTTTGTGTATAAATATAGTCACCTGTTTCATTGAATTATATTATAATTTTTGGTTTTTATTTTATTTTATTTACAGATCAATGGGAATTTTACTACCACCTGTGTCACAAGTAACAAATACTAGGATAAATTTAACACAACACCATCGTAACCGTAGTTTAGATAGTGCGTTACAAAGAATTCCTGAGGTAAGTGTGTCACATACTATTAACTACTAAAGGACTCAATGTCAATATGACATGATATACAAGTTTTTGATCATGATTACTTATTTTATCTTGTTCTGAAGTTAGCTTTCCATTATCAAAATTTCATGACCGCATAGCACAGTACAATTCAATATATGTATATTATTTATTAAATATTAAATAGTCGACAGTTTAAAATTTAAATTAGTCATATCTTTATCAACTCATTAGTGTTATCCGGTTGTATTGACAATAATAGTGATTCAGGCCGTTGTAAGACAATGACAAATACATGTGTTATTCGCTAATACCTGTATAAGCAGTGCATAAATATACAACAAAATTCCACTAATAAAATTCATTATTCGGTAATAATACAAAAATTAATTACTAAGGAAGATTACGAGATAATATTAATTGTATGTACATACATATATTAGATTTGTAATCGCAAATTGTGTAACTATTAGTTGTCATATTTTAATAGTGAGCCATAAGGGAGCGTGTATTATTGTACAAATTTTATAATGTATAAAATTCTTCAGTACTTTCATAGCAGTTTTGTTATTTTTGATATAGAATGAAGAAAAATAGAATGGTGAATAATTAAATAAGCAAAGGGCAAATTCCATTGATTGTCAAAACGCCAAATGAAAGGCCGAATATTAAAGTCAACTTAGTAAAACTAAAGTTACCTTAGTGAATCTAATTTCAATTACATTTTTTTATTATTATGTTTCAGGTTGAAGTATCGTCACCAAATGCCGAATCCGAAAATACACTATGTACAAATTCAATACTGGGCACTACCATGTGTAGTAGTAAGGTTGCCACAACTGTAAACGCATCCCAAACATCAAATACAAATCCTAAAAACACGCCAGAATCGACAGCCGTTCTACGACCGTGTAATCTTCAAACGGGGAAAGTGAGTGACACCGACCCAATTTTAATCAATTGCAAAGAGAACGATTCGAGTAAAAAGCGGGAAGATTTAACGAGTCTTGGTTCGGATGATTCCGGCATTATTTGCGGTTCGGAACCTGATCAAACATCGTTGACACGAATACGACGATCACGTGAAAGTTTGGATTCAGGTGAAATTGACCCCGAGGAGGAGTGTATCGAAATTGAAACACAATCGATGGATGAAGAATACAGTATGTTGCAGTCCGATCTATGTTTTTATCAATTGATGGATAAGGACGGCAAGCACGATGATATCTTAAGTGATGATATAGTAAACGAGAAAATCCGTTATCGTGATTTAAATTTGTCTAAGCTACGATTGTTATCGGAAAAGAACGTGATTAATGCGAGCCAAAATATTATGACTCCAGCCGAGGCTGAAGATATCGAGGATGAAAATGATAGTGGCAAAAAAAGTGACGAGGACGATGAAGATAATGACGAAGATGAAAATACACCCACAGGGACGGAACAAATCATCACACCAACGCAATCAATCGAAGAAAACAAAACAATATTATCGACCACCACCGCTACACAGAATAAAGAAAAAGATATAATATTCCGCGGGTTTTTTGGCGCCACTAAAAATGCCATTTTCCGAACCGCTCAGAGTATAATCGATAATCATGAAAAGAAAAATTCGAATAAAAATGAAAATTTAATTAAATCACCCACTGAAATTTCCAAGAAAAAAGAGTTTTTTCAGTCGCTTAAATCCGGCTCGTCGAAAAATAAAAATTCGAATTCGATTGCAACTACACCCGACTCGAGCCTAATATCACCCGAGGTCGAAATCAAGAATATCACAAATTCGTTATCGATATGCTCGATCAAGGATTGTAATAAAGAAAATCGAGATTCTAAACTTAAAGTTATACCTGGTGTTGCTCAATGTCTATTGCTCAAAGAATCGAGCAACACAGAATCTAGCTCTATCAATAAAGATAACTCGAATCAAAGCGATAAATGTGCCAGTCAGAGTGGTTTGTTACGATTTTTTGAATCCCCGATATTCAATATTCACTTTGCCATCCACTATCTATTTTATTCAAAAGAGCCGGGCGTGCTTAGCTTCATCGGTAACAAAATTTTCAGTTTCCCAAACAATGAAGTTGATTTATACATGCCACAACTAATCCTAATGTACATACAAATGGATGAATTAGCTGAAGTGCTGGATCCATATCTAGTGTACAGATGTCGTTCCTCTGTAGATTTTTCACTAAAATGTTTATGGCTTCTCGAAGCGTACAACTACAATCATGATGAATATTATCTAATGTCGAATAACCATTCGTCGCGATCGAATAAAAAAATTCAGCTAAGTTTGATGAAGGAATTGTTTTCGAAACGTGATCGAAAAAATACAAAACCTCAAACGGCTGAGAATAATTTTGAACTGTTGTCGCCGATTAAAAAAACGCATCATCGTTCGCAGTCCGATGCAACTGGATTATTAATGACAAATACGAAATTATATCAAGCACCGGCACCGATTCGACTGTGTTTGGGAGATTTAACTACAGGACGAGCTTTCGATAATGGTTGTTTATGTTTCGAGAGTGTACGGGGAACAGTGAACGGATTGCTGGGGCAGAAAACCGTATGTCATTGTGGGGTAAGTTAAATATTTACATTTGTACTCATATAGTTTTCTAAACAAACAAAGTTCATTATAAATTAAAGCAGGAGTTGATAGCCAAACAACTTGTCATCTATCTTCAAAAGTGTTTTCTCAATTTAACTCATACAATTGGTCTAACCGGTTAGAAATGAACAATCACATCTTAGTTATAAAATGTTGTTTAATTCAGCAAATTATAGAATTTATACAATCTTAAAAACATCGATGAAATTTCAAAGTCGATCTAAATCAGAATCAGTTTTGGAAAATTACATTAAATGGTAAATTCGTTTATTTCTAAAAATCTAAAGATTCTTAACATTTTTATAAACGTTAATATGAATATCTTTCTCCGATGTATCAATCTTTCAAACTCCAAATTTTTACAAATTACAAAATGTCATCAAATTCAATTGCCTAACATCATTAAAGATACAAATGACAATATTTCGAAAAACTAACAAATTTTACATATACGAGGAGTTGTCTGATTTGCTATTTTGTTCTGAATTTATGAAATATATCATACTTTAGACGATAGATTACAAGTGTATAGAGTGAATTTGCTATCGACTCTCGGGCTGTTATAGTTTCTTAGAAATTTTAAGTGGTTAATGGTATAAAATAACAGATTGAGTCATATTTGAATATTTACTACTAAAATAGTTTTAGTAAAGTTTCACGGTATGCATAGTTTGAGCACAAATCATATATTTATATTTTTTAATATTCAGGCACCAAAATTAGCGGCACAGAAAGAATTCATGAAAGCTTTGATTGATATTGGAAAAACTTTAACATCGTTGCCAAATAAGACCGAAAAAAATAGCCGCCTACGTGTCCTGTTAAATTTGATTAATAAAAATTTACCAGCCCGTGTATGGCTTCCGCTCCATTCAGAGATACCACATCACATTGTTCGCATAACTGAAGAGAAGACCGCCGTTTTAAATTCGAAAGATAAGACGCCGTATATCATTTATGTAGAAGTAGTTGAGGTAAGTTGAAATGATATTTTTGTTTTTGAGACAAGTGCGTCATGTGTTGTGTTTACATTGATAGGTAAACGATATATTCTCATCACCTGTAATTACAAAACTTATGCCAACATTGCGTCACACAAAAAGTGAAGAGCACTTGGATATAAACAATACAGCACTAAATAGTAATCCAAATGGGAGAAATGAACCAACCAAACGAAGTACAAATTCGTTGGGTAGACGAACAGAAAAAATATCGGAAAGTTCGTCCAACTCCAATGAAAATGTTAACGGACAGTCGAAATATGATTTGCATGAGTTGGGTATTACCGAGGATGATGTCTGGTCCCAAGAGGATGATGAAATTACCGCACAGTATTTAAAGATGCACAACTTAAATAAGTTTAATGAGCGCGATGCAATTTCACAGATGTCGCTCGAGTCGTGCGATTCGTTAAGGGATCAAAGGGATCATCCGATGATGTTCAATATAGGTGACGTTCGGACGAGGCATTGTACCAATTTAGACAATGAATCCACAAAATCGTTTAATCGTGATCCGGAAGATCCATCAGCTGCTGCATTAAAAGAACCGTGGCACGAGAAGGAGCGACAAATTAGAGAAACATCACCGTACGGCCATTTGTCAAATTGGCGTCTTTTATCTGCGATCGTTAAATGTGGCGATGATTTACGACAGGAGCTAATGGCAACTCAACTGCTAGAGGTAAGTTTGTTGAATCTTGTTTCGGAATTCCATAAACCAATTTTTCCATTTATATATTACCAGATGTTCAGACTGATATGGAAAGAGGAAAATGTTGACTTATGGGTTCGACCATATAAAATCGTTTGCCTATCGAACGATAGTGGACTCATTGAGCCTATCCTAAATACAGTTTCGCTTCATCAAATTAAAAAGAATTCGAATAAGAGTTTAATGGACTATTTCATCGGAGAGTACGGAGATCCCGAAACGCAGGAGTTTAAAGCGGCACAGAAGAATTTTATGCAGAGTTGCGCTGCATATTGTCTTATATCGTATTTGCTTCAGGTTAAGGATCGGTGAGTATTAATTCGTGTTTAGATGTGGTAAGATGAGCTAATTTATATTTCATTGATTTGCAGTCACAACGGAAATATTTTGCTACACTCAGATGGCCATTTAATTCACATTGATTTTGGTTTTATACTAAATATTTCACCTAAGAATCTAGGTACGTTCTGAAGTAGTTTTCTTATACATCCAGAAATTACATTTTTGATTTCTATTTTTTTTACTAGGATTTGAGCAATCTCCCTTTAAACTAACGCCCGAATTTGTAGTAATCATGGGCGGGCCTCAATCAGAGCTATGGACTGAATTTAAACACTTACTATTAAAAGGATTGATGGCAGCCAGGAAGCATATGGATCGTGTGATCAACATCGTTGAAATAATGCGAAGCAGTAAGTAAATATTTTTAATACCCAAAAACCAACAACGAATTCTTCCAAGTGATTTATTGTATGTTAGGCATATTATTTAATTTAAATGATGTACCATATAGAATCCTTAATTGTCCAACTTTATCCATTAAATTTTGATCTAAACTTCCAAATTTTGATATAAATTCGATTTTTAAAGATAATTTGTCCATAATTTTCTATCCTCAAAAAAACATTCATTCCTAAAAAAATAAAAACCATTGAATGATAATTATATGATATTTTTATTTTCATTTCAGGTTCACAATTACCATGTTTTAAGAATGGTTGTTCCGGTACCGTAAGCAACCTCCGAAAACGTTTCCATATGAATTTAACCGAACAGGAATTAGAGAAAAAGGTAGAACAACTTGTATTCGATTCACTAAATTCCTTATCCACAAAATTATATGATGGTTACCAATATTACACGAATGGAATTTTGTGAGAAAAATTTTTTATGAAGATTTAAAAAGCAAATTTAAAATTTAATTTATATTAATTAATGATATACATAAATATATATATATATATATATATGTATATACATATATGTATATATAATATATATATATATATATATATATATATATATATATATATATATATATATATATATATATATATATATATATATATATATATATATATATATATATATATATTATATATACATATATATATATATATATATAAATAGTATATATTAATTATATATATATATAATTAATATATACTATATTAATTTTTTTTAATCTATTAGTCTAAAAATCTAAATTCTTATGCAAATTATAATAAACTACATTTTTTATTTTTATTAAATTAATAAATAACTAATAATTAATTTTTAAAATTATATTATATAGATAAATTGCGATTATATTAAAAAAAAAATTTATGTTGTGAATAAATTAAAATTAAATTAATTTTAATAGATAAAATACTCAAAATTATTTAAAAAAATCAATTAAGGAAATTCTGTCCAATTTTTGTTAAATTGTATCATTTAATTTAGAAATGCTACGTCTACTAACTAACTACACAGTGAGTATATTCCAAATAAAAGTTTAAAATGGGTACGTATACAAAGAATGAAATAAATATATGTATGAATATTAATTATTTTGCCTTAAAAATAAATAAATAATAAAATAAAACTTAAAAAGTTAATTTTATATTTTAATAACTTAAAAAAATATTAGTAAAATACTCTATATAAATAAAATTAAAATTAATAAGTTTATCTGAAATATAAAATTAATTTAATCAAAATATATAAACGAACACAAGACTGATTTTTTTTTAAATTGACTTAAACTTATTAAATAAATTATTAGACAAAATTAAAAATATTATAATTTACTATTTTTAATTCGACCAAAATTATTTGACCAAAAATGCATTTATAACTATTATTTAATTAAATAATTTCACGACTTTCTCTCAAATTTTTTTATTATAATTTTTCTGTTTTAATTATTTTTTTAATTCAGATAAACTTATATATTAAAATAAATAAATGATTTTTTACATTTTATAAAAGAAATAATTTAAAAATTTGTAAATGATATGATATATATTGGCTTTATTATATTTTTCAAAGTTTAATAAAAAAAATTATAAAAGTATATAAATATATAATAAATGTTTTTTATTCTAAAAAAAATATATTTTTTATTTAAATAAAATTTTATATATAAACAAAAAAAATTAATTAATTGTAAGTCTCTATAAAAGAAATTATTTTGCTTGCTAAATATTTTATTTTTTAATCGTTGCTATTCCATTTTTATTTTAATAAAAATATTAATGTTTAAAAAATATAAATAATTAATTAATTAATAAAACATGACACAATCTCAAATTTTATATTAAATGATTTTTATTTTTGACCAAAGTTAATAATTTTTTTTGAAAAAATATATACATATATAATTTAAATAATTTTATTTTTTATGTCTATCGAATATAAATAAATACATTAAAATATAATAAGTAATAAAATGCTTAAAATAAGACTGATTTAAACAAAAATACATTTTTTTTGTTTTTTAAACCAACAAAAAAATTTTAAAAGATGAAAAAATGTAAAAATTGTAGTCAGTTTATATTTTATTTTTATTAATTAACTATTATTTTCTGTTGCTTAAATTATAAACAAACAAAAATAATTAAATATTGTAAATGAAATTTAAAAATAAGTGATTTTTATTATAAAATTTAAAAAAAAGCAAAAAAATGAAATTCAAAATTATATATAAATATTTGATATTCCTATTTAATTGAATTAATTTTAATAAACAACTAAATATCTACAAAAAAAGAATTAAATAAGGAAATAAATTACAAAATTATATATTATAAAAAAATAAACCTTGTATTATATTTAACATAAAAAATAATTATAATAAATAAAAATTTAAAAAATTAGTTTGTTTCTTTGATAAAATTAATAATATGTAGTACAAATGTTTTTTAGGTTTTATTCAGTTAAACTAAATCCCCTTAAAATCAACTAGGCACTTAATCTTTTTATAATCTCTTGAAATCTCTCGAATTGGAAACTAATACAAATTTTATGTGGCAATCTTGATTATAGATCTACCTTGCCAACCTCTAAAATTTAATTTTAACTAAATGCTTCATATCTGGAACAGATCTATAAACAAATACATCTTAAATTGCGGATAATAATCTTCCTTTGTAAAATAAAGGTTAAAAACTGATATGAATTTTACTTTATTATTTGAGAATTTTTTTTTCTAGTTTTTTGCCAATAAAATATGAATAAACAATCTTTGGTCTGTGACAGTATAAACTTATTTTAATTTAACTTTTATCGTGTTTTGTTTTAAATTCAATATGTCCACTGAAATAATATACATTGACGGTTCTCTTTTTGCGAAAAAAGAGTATATTTGTCATATAAAAACGAATAGCATCCGTGTAATGTAAATGCACCGTTTTAATGTTACGTAACTGAGCTGCCGAGCTATTCGGGTGTTACATAGTTACAAAGTTTTAGAGAAACTCTTGACGAGTTACCAATATACATTACTACAATTTTTTGTTCACTCGTCTTATTCTAAGTCTTGCATGGAAACATAACTTCGCCACCGAACCGCTTCTTAAACATTTTTCTTAAGAGTGATCTTAAAAAAATTACTTTTACTCCAACATACGGGATTGCTCAGATAAACAATCAAATTTGTTCGATTTTGCAATTGGAGCAATTGGCGGTTGTATTAATAATAAACAGTGTTTAAAGGCCATTACTGGCCGCTTATTGTGTCCATAATCTGGCTCCAATGGTTTTGATCCTGGGCTTGGTATTCATACTGACTTAGACAATCTGAAGAAGTCATTCTCTACACCGTGGAGCCATTGCCGCACGAAATCTGTACATACAATATGGTGGCTCTCCTTTCAGAGATAGCTGCACAATTCGTTCCGGATCAGCACGCAGAACGTGACCGAACCAGCGTATTCGTTGAAATCTTACACAATATTGGGGATCTCCGTCTGATCTCGATGTTGTACAGAGCTGGGTATCTGCCTGTTGCCAGCGGCACTTTAATATCTTGACCCACACTATTATCGTGAGTGCTAAGATAGCTCAAATATTTGAACCTCCTCACTCCTTCAAACGTTTAGTGGCCACTACTAAAATCTGTTGTGCCATTGTCCCTATACTAGAGATCGTGTATTTCCGGAGTTCAACAGAAGATTTCTGGAGTCCAACAGAAGCTGAAATCTCTACAAGCGGATCAAGTATTTCCTCCAATCCGTTGCTATTCAGTCCAACCTCACTGACGATATAAGATGTTGCGCTGAGGTGTTTCAGTTTTACGAAAGATGTACTCCAACATGAGATTGAAGAGTATCGGGGACAGAGCATATCCTTGCCGCACACCCAAGTCAACTGCAAGAATTCTTGATAGCCTGTTCTCTACTTTAACTGTCATTCTACACAATCGTACTAATTTTGTTGGCATACCTAGGTGTTCCAGCGCAGACCACAAACACTCTCCGTTGATTGAGACATAGGCCTGCCGGAAATCCAGGAACACCTGATGTACAGGAATGGAAGTCTCGTAATATTTAGACAAAATCATCAGCAGCAAAAAGGCTTGATCAGTGACTGATTAATTCGGACGAAATCCTCCTTGATAGTTGTTGCTCAACTGCAAGACGACACTTGTCATCAAACCAATCATTCTTGGGTCTGACTTTCACTATACCTAAAGTCTGTTGAGCAGCACTGACAACCGAGGTTTTCAGTACCTCCCAGATAGAGTTCACATAGTCTGACTGGTAAATAGGTTCCTCAATGTTGTCGCTGACAAGATCCTGATATCGTTTCTTTTGATCTTCATTTATCAGACCTTCACAGTCGAAACGTTCCATGCATTTCACTGTGTTCCCAGACCTGCACATAAAGTTCCATCGTAGCTTTGCAGCGACCAAATAATCATCGCTGCCTACATATTTCGATAAGTGCTCACATCCTGCAGGAGCATTAAAGTCCCCAATTACTATTCTAACATCTTGCTCGAGTATAGATCCCAGCAGATCGTCCAAGTCATTGTAAAATGAGTCTCTATCTTAGGGCTGGCTGACTTCGGTGGGCGCATTTACACAAATTATCGAGGTTGGCTAACTTCATGCGCAAGCGAAGCTTACATAATCGGTTTTTGACTGCTTAGAAATCCAAAACAACCTTCTTTACCTGCGGGCCAAGAAGAAATCCAGCTAAAAGATTTCCGAGGTCATTTCTACTGTCAGCGAGTTTCTTGAAGAGCAACGCGTTCTAGCCGATACTCCTTCATGCACGTGATTAGGTCCTTCAGCGCACCTGGTTTCCTTAGTGGCTTAGTTTCCATGTGCCGACACTTGAGCGGGAGTGCTGTGTTGTTTTGGTGGTATCCATTTTTCATTTATTGACTTTATAAAGAGATTCTATTTTTTTACGGATGCGGGTCGTCGCCCACCGATCCAACAGTTGAATTTTAGTCGCCTCCTACGACAAGCAAAGGATACTGTGATAGTGTTCTTGGAAAACATGTTCATTCAATTTAGGTTTACCAGACATGTATGCCCCCGGCCACAGGGGCTCGTTGTGTTACAATTACCAAAAATACACCAGTATCGTGCTGTATGCGACAGCAATTATTTGTTGCCGGCTGTGGATATTGGAGCATATGTCAACTAAAGAAAAAAAAAAAAAAATAGAAAATACGTACGTATGACATATTAACAGCAAATTTCGAGTCCTGACAAACTCGTTAAACGAGTTTCCTGAGAACGTTAACAAGATTATTCGAGCAACAGAAGTTCTCCATAATTTTATCAAATTACACAATCAGTCGACCTATATTTCTAACAAGTTTCCGACCATTTTAACTATAAAGGAGAGATAATCGAAGACAGTCGGCATTGTCAAAATGCCAATCAATACAACTCAATAAGTGATGCGTTTTCAATGAAGGAAAATAAACAGTTCTTCAATTTATTTAAATTATAAATTATTTCCGTTTGGTATTTTGCAAATTTCCTTGGTGATATTTTTGCATCTTCAAATTGCGCATCCATTCCTTTAAAAAACAATTAGAGCTGGCGTTTAAGGTATAGGAAACTTCGAATGAAGATTTTGCTAAAGAAACAATTTCTGTCTGAAATAATTTCTACTATATTTGAGTGATTGCGGACTCTATGGCATAATCGATTTTTGTTCGTTTTCTGGAGGACTTTTATGTTGAACTTGACGACGATTCACTATTCTGGATTGAAGATAATGAATCGTTGCCACTAGACACATCGTCGTCGTATTCGATAATATCTGCATCATATACGTCCTCAATATTATATGATGCATATTTTGAATGCGAAGAAGAAGTGTTTAGCTCGTTATAAACTCGCGAACAAATCGCCGAAAAATATTAACAAGCGAAAAATGTCGACGAAACTGAAGGAAACGTCAAAATAACAAATGGAATATAGAATTGATAAAAGGTACGCTTGATTTATAACAAAATTTATTTTAATTTGACAAGCCTCGATGCGGAGTTCCGGTTCCGGACTGTCATAGTTTCTGGAAGAGAACGTTTCGACATATAAAAAAATACGCACCTATTACGTATGTACAAACTGGCGAATTGTAGCTAAGTTCATATCCGTTTGCTGTCATTTTCAGTTCAAATTTTTGAAAGTTCGGTTCGACAAAATTATTTAAGTTATAATTTTACTTTAGATTTTAAAATTATTTATCTAATATAAAGAGTTTAATTAAATATTATTAAAGAATTATACAGGTATTTAATTTTTACTTATTTTTTGCACGGTAAAATATTTTATTTAAATAAATATTTAATTATAAATATGGAAAGATATAATGGCGTCGTTTTAGAGTTTTTAAAAAATTTGGTTAGAAAATAAAATTAATTCGTAATTCTTTAGTTTCAACACAAGATAATATTTAAAATATATCTTCATACGAATCGTCCTAAAATAATTTTAATTTCGAAACATAAGAATTTTAGAATTTCAATTTCAAAAGTAAAAAAAAAGTGGATTCACAATCCATCCATAAATAAAACTCCATAAAGATTTGCATTTGGTGGTATTCGTGAATATAATTTAGGGTTTGAATAATAGTATAAATAATAAATAAACTATTATAGCCACTAAACAACCAAAAATAAGGTTCTTATATGCATAATGCAAGGCATGAGCTACTACAAAGTACAAATGTAGGTAAAATGATTTCTTTAGCGAAGATCGATATTACGTATAATGGAAATCTTTAAAATCCGCCAAGCTTACATTATTCTTAATCTTTGAACAAACGACGAAATAAAAAAAGCACTTTGAGATTTTTTTTTAAACTATTGGTATTTGGCAAAATACGAAATATAGCAAAAAATTCGTAATATGTACCATAAGCAGAAAAAGTATTGTAATAAAATGTATGCACACACTAGTTTTATCCTTACTAATTAAAACTTACATTTTGGTTATAACGAACTCCTGATGTAAAGTTTTTCCCATAATCCATATAACAAGTTCGCCCCTTGAATTTCGAAATAAATAAGTTTGATTTACATATGTGTGTTCAATCAGATTTATCGAGTATTCGATCTTTGTATAGAAATTCTTTATAAAGCCGTAATTCAATGAGACATTTACAACCACAATTGCGCCAAATAATTTAGCAGAAGAATTAAATGATCCCAAAAAAAATTGAGATAATTTAATTGTTATTCCTAACTTTAGTTAGGTTCCATTAGCATCAGATACCGCCATACTATATCTTGAATACATACATACTCGTACAAGTCACATACATACTTCCCTTTCCATATTTCTGATTAAAATCATAGAAATAATATAAGCCTTGATTGGCACCCCGAAATAGTTTGAACAGGAAATACTATCGATCCGCATCGACTAGAAAGAAAGTAAGCTATATATTACTATAAGTGTTTGCCAAATTATTAACATAGGCTGTGAGGTCAACACTCGCGTAAAACTCGGTATTTGCTACAAGTTACTGTAAGTAACGTTATGAAAATATACGTACAGATTGGGTGAGTTTAAAATAGAAAAACACGTATGTATTTAAATTAAACAAAAAATACTAAAAATCTGGTATTGCGGCCTACAGCCAGAGAAAAACAATCAGTTTGTAGTTGGAAGTACCGCCCGTCAATCAAAAAATTGAAATAGGTGTAATTCTGCTTAATTCATTAATACAATAAACAATTCATTTTCAAATATTTCTTTTATAATTAATCACAAAAAAACTTACATAAAGTACAATAATTATTTTTTTAAATTAATAAATTAAGTAAATAAAAATTATCATTTATAAACTAATGTAATAAAGACGAAATTATCTTATTATTTTTTCTTTAAGAAGTATAAACATAATTTTGTTTGTGAATAATAATTATTTTAGTAAAATCATAATTAATTAAACTTATAAACAGTTTACTATTTTGCGCATTTTATATCACTCGAACTTCTGCTCAACTAATTTTAGTTAATTATTTTATTTTATTATTTGGTTTAGGTTGGATATGTATAAATAAATCCAAAAATATATTTATTTAATTTACTTAATTCATTTTGATAGAGCAGCATAGGTTTGCTTTTTTTGAGAGTGTTTCGATATTTTATCTAGAGAGCTCATTTTACAAAGATTTAATTAAGCTTCAAGCTAATTAATTTTTAAATTGAAATATTCGAGATAATTAATTTAAAATTAACACTTAATGTTTAAAACTAAAAAAGGAACTAAAATTTGTGTTTGTCAAAAAATAACAAAACTGAAGCGGAGATGTCATTGGGGGTTTTGTTTCATTTACCTTATAAAAATATAGTAGTTATGTATGTATAGAAATATTATGTACTTCTTGGACCTTTCTCACTCTATCCGACATTCGCGGATCGGTTTAAATTCGTGATAAGTGCTGTAAAAAATTACACGGCCATATCGAATCGAATTTGTCCTTTAAGAATTGAAATGGCATTGAGATCCAATTTAGTATGGTTTGAGCGATAAAACCCATTGGTTCTGGATACTGATGCGTTAGCAACGCTAAGAGTGCCGTAAATGAGCATAAACCAGCTGTAAATAGAATAAAAAATGGAAGTTCTTTTTTTGGATAGACGGAAACTTCATGAAATGTGGGTA
The DNA here is from genome assembly GCA_951394425.1 of Tipula unca. Taxonomy (NCBI): domain Eukaryota; kingdom Metazoa; phylum Arthropoda; class Insecta; order Diptera; family Tipulidae; genus Tipula; species Tipula unca. Next base: position 173,113,364 of record OX596381.1, on the reverse strand, counting down.
ACAGTTCACGATCTGCACATTCAGTACAGGTCGGATACGGATAAAATAAATGGCCGCGTTCTAGAGGATATGGTAACATGCGAAATGTACCTTCCCATGTACAGTGGAGTAGATTCAGTGCGCCTTCAACATTTTTCCAATGGTTCAGGTGAAAAAATGAATATGCTAGCGCTTCTGAATCTCCTCGTTTAAGTATATGCTCTGGCGGAAGTATTAACGGTTTCGTTTCTAGTAAGTATTTTGGTACATGTGGATTAAATTCGACCGCCCGATGTATTGCCTCCACGGCGCTCATCTCAGCTGCACTTAAACCACGTTTCGAAGCTATATCGGGCGAAAATTTATCAGCGACCGCACGAGCTTTTAATAACGCAGCGGTGTAACATATTGTCGCAGACTTGGGTAGTGAAATATCATCATACTTGGCTAATACTGCTTGACAATCAGCATATGCTTGCATCTCAAGTAATGCTTCGATCAGATTTTCGTGTATATTCAATACGTTCATGATTGGTGGAATTTCTTTTGTTAGATCACGGAACATTTTCACAGCTTCCTTGAGTTTGCCCAGTTTACGGCCGCACATGGCTAGTCGTCGTTTTATATAAATTAAAACATTTATATCACGACGGTGGATACCTTCGGTGATTAATCCTTGATGTTGCAATGCTTGCGATTTCCTGTAATATAGGAATGTTAAATTGGTTCCAAACAATAGTATTGGTTTACCTGTAGTTCGCTTCCGCGATTTTTAAAGCAGTCTTTAAAATTTTCTCAGCTTCTAAAATAGTAGTTGCCTCTTCTTCGGCCAGTAAAATATAGGCGGGGGCACAATCTGTACTGATCTCCAGTGCATTATGCGCTGCCTTAATGCGAACCACTGGATTTCGTTCGCGCCAAGCTGTTTGCATAATTTCATACTCAGCCTTCCCCGCATCGCCTTCACACGTAAAAAACGTTTGATGATCCTGGGCACTTAAATTCATATCATAATATGTAAGCGGCTCTTTATTTGTAGCCCAATAAAAACGTTGATATTCAGCCCCTCGAAATAAATTCAACGGATTACGCCACACTTTACATTCGGGTATCTGTTGATTAGCCCCATTGCTCTGTTCACTCTGTGAATCACCCCCACCAATCCAAGGGCTTATGTGATTCAACGAAACTTGTTCTATAATCACAGAAAATGATCCCTCCATAATTTATGTAATCGTTCGAACTTATAACATAAAACTAGTACAACTCTTACCAATAAACGAAGTTCCATATTTTCGAAAGTACCACCATTCAAATATTAGTATTAAACCAGAAATTAAACTTGAGGTTCCTGTTAAAGCTACATAAAATTTTGGTGTTAAAGTGCTCAGAAACATTGACGAGTCCCACATTTTTATGTTGTTGTTGATTTGTTTAGCATTCACATATAATTTGTAGCTAACTATAAATTACGAAATTTGTATTGGTTTAAGTTATTTAGTAATTTCACATTCGGTGATAACAAATTACAATTTTATTTAGTATTTAATTTATGTTTCTACAATATACAATTTTTTTTTCTTTAATTCACATTAGCAACTCGTTGACATTTCCGTTAGTGTACGAGATTGGAATGACATTTAATCGAGTTGCTCAATATGATGATGGATATCTGTTTTGACTTTTGAGTGAAAATGGAAGTATCGAACTGTCGATAAGTAATAAGTTTCAAGCTAGGGTAATGGTATACAATAAACAATTACTGTTCTTGTGTATATATAGCTTTCCCGCTATCAACTAGCTGTGCCTCGTGTAAATATAATCGACACTCACTCACGTGAAATTTATAAAACATTAAAAAAGACACATTGCGCAACAAATGAGTGCATTTTATGTTTAACTTTTCTTTCGTTTCAATACAACCCTGCACTACACCGATTCTTGTCTTGTTTCTCTTTTTTTAATATAGCAGTTCTCCTCACGCAAATGGTATTTTGCAGAATAATAACAAAAAAAATTGTTTGAAATTTTTATTCAGAAAATCAAAAATTGTTCAGTCTTCTTCAATCTTCCGAAGTGTTTAGACGTGTAGTTTTGTATTACTTGTGTATCGATTTTTTGGTTAAATTGTTTTCTAAACTAAAATACAATAGAAAATTGTATTAAGTGGTATAAGTGAAGTGTATTAGAAAATATAGTAAAAATTGTTGGTGCATTTCTTGCATTACTATTATAAATTAATTCAGAAAATTGTGTTTTATCCTCTTAATGGCCACCAGCAGTGATATTATTGGAATAAGTGAATCGATTTTACAATTAAATAAGAATAAAAATAATCTTATTGATTCGAGAGATTGTGCTAAACCAGAAAAAAAGGTTAGTTTAATTCATAAAACTATGGAAAATTTAGGCGCTGCAACAATTTATTTACGTTGGGTGTGACATGGCGAATTTTCTTTAGTTTAAGTATATAGATTTTCATCATCCATCCATCCCCTTATCTTAGCTATCTACTTTATTGTATGTTTATGAAAACTCATTCCACATTGTTTAGTTTGGATGATGAATCATTGATGTAAAAATTGCATTTTATATGTTTGCTTTTCTCCTTTTGTCATGTGTGTATGCGTTCTATGTGCCAAAACATAAAATTTATGTTGAATAACCTGTCAGTAGAGTTTTTTTGTTTCGTTTTCCTTTTTTATGTATTGATAAAAATGTAAGTATATAATTACAATTTAATGCTAGGGAAGATAGGAAATACAGTTGAGGTAATACACACATACATGAGTTTAGTTACCTTAATTGCCTGGAAAATCGATACTCGTATTTATTGGTTGGGAAAACTACTTATTGTCGATGAATACAAAATTTGGTTTCGGTTTCTTGTAACAGTTTGTATTGTACTCGTACTTTCCAATATGATAACCATGACCTCTTATAATGGTTGGGGGCTGGTACTTTAGACCATCATTACTAAGATATGGATCATATCATATCCTTATTCATAATTTTTCTAACGCACTGTTGCTTCATAGGATAGATCTACCTATATAAGGTGTATATGCAAGCTCTATGAAGCTGCAAATGAAATTATTTTGTTTATCTCAGTTTTGAATCAAAGTTGTTGCTATTAACCTACTTGTTTCCTTACTTTCCTTTCAAAATATCTATATGGTTTTTCAGGCAAATTGTCCATTGTTCCACTCAAATTTTAAATTTAGATCTCCCCATAATTTTCGTTTAAAATAAATTATGTTTAGGGCAAATTCTAATTTGACATGAATTCTAGAGTTTAAGAGTACGAGTTAAAGATTTAAACATTCGTAAGTTTTGTATGGATATTTTGAATTGCATTACTATCAACTTTTAATAGAAATAATAGCAGAAGAATATAAAAATAGAAAATGTATACACTATGGTTGGTTCTTTCCCCCTTCAACTAACCAAATTCTGCTCAATTTTCGAAATTAAACAATATAAATTTAGTAGTTCAAAGTATTCGATTTTTCCCCTTAATATTAGTCATGCTGCGCGTTGGGATTCGAACCCGGTAACAACCGACCCAAACGTCGTACCCGTAACCACAGTACTATTTGCCCGGTGGATACATTCTCAGATACATTAACATACTTATTCACATTTAATGTGGAATGTTTGAATAGAATTTGATATATAACTTAATCTAATAGGGCTTATTACAAGAAGCACTTCATTACTCAGTTTCAATTCAAATTAGCTTTATAAACCTGTATAAAATAAATAATACATGAATCTTCGATCGGTGATCTACAGTTCACATAAAATTGATCAAAAATATGTAGTGTTCAATATCAGCAGCAAAAAATCAATAACATTTTTCATTGAAAAATCCAATTCATAGTGGGTTGTTAAATTTGAAGAAATAAAATATCTGTAGCATGAGAACAGTTTCAAAAAATTACTGAGATCCATTACTCGTAACTTTAAAATTCAAAATCGGTTTGCTGGAAAATAAAATCAATATAAATAAAATAATATGTCCATCAATTTTCCACTTATAACATATACAGACATAATTTCTAGCCGATTAACTTCTTGTAATACCATTTTGCAAAAATCAAATAAATTATCTTTTTGATTATGTACATATATATTTAAATTTATAACTTCCTATCAGGGAAAGCAAAAACTACCAACAACAAAAGACAAACTCAATACACAGAATTGCCAACCTTACTTAACATGCAAATTGATTAGAAACGAACAGAAATTTAAATTGCATGGTATTTTCCATATCGCTTGTGTAAATTGCTGTGTAGTTTTTTTTATGTTGTATATGGCCGTATGCACTATCGATTATTTTCGAGTATATGGACAATATTAATATTTTATTTTGTATATCAATCAGGCGGCACAAGTACGTGCCGCCATCGTAAGTATCTATATATTCATTCTATGTATTATTCAATTACTTGTTATGAATTTATAATTTAGTATTTTATAAGTATATAAGTATGTTAGTAAGTACAATAATCAGCATGTTATTTAGTCTTTTGTATAAAATCAGTAATGCAATAAAAAAATTCTCACGTTTCATGTTTAAAAAAAAAATTGAAATATGCTTAATCGCTAGGCACTTGATAACTTTATCGTCTTCTTCCGATTCGTATAAATTTGATGTTTTTTTAAATAAATGCTTAAACCGTTGTAGTTTTATATGTGTTTCATGATTTATATACTATATTCAATATCTGTATACCTGGAATTTTTTTTGTTAAATATAGTAATTTTCCGGTTCGCGAAAAATTTGTCCATATAGTAATAAATTAAATGTAATATATATAGAGATTTGAATAAAATGAATTTCACTTCTAAAACGAAATAAAAAAAAATTCAAAACGAGATTATAAAATTATAATTACTTTTTTGCTTAATAGCAGGTTAAATTGCAATTACTTGGTATATTTTTTGATTTTTGTGTACAGTATATATATACATAATTCGAATAGAATTTCGTAAAATGTTGTTTGTAATAATGTACATTAGAAATGGTGGATGAAGTAATAAATGTGAACAAAAATATGACATCACCACAGTTCTGTAAATGCGAGATGGAATAATGGGAAACTAATTTTGAGTTTTTATTCGCTTTAATGTAAGCTATGAACCTTCAAAATAAATGCTTCATTTAAAAAAATTACATAATAAGATGTGTTCGCTTTTAATATATTTATTTATGTATTTTTCATTAAGTAATTTATACATATATGTATTTAAAATGCCTACTCACAATCTAACTTCAATACTCTAGATTAATTTACTTATGCACAAAATATTTTATTACATAAATTATGTACCGCGCGTAATTGGTTGTTTGTGAGTATATGACAAGCTTACGAAACCCATGTCAAGAATAATTTGTCGTTATATGGATTAATGGTTAAATATTTTCGAAAGATATATTTACTCGCACACACACATACATACATACACGTAAATTATCGATTTTAAGAAAATACGTATCATGATTCTTGCATTTACTATTTTCTCATAAGTAAATGTGTAGATACACATCAAATGTTGAATTACATTTTATTTAGATTATATTTTAGAAAATAATTAAATGTTCTTAGAATTTTGTTACGTTATGTTTATTATAGAACTGTTTTATTAAGTCCATCGAAACTTCTGTTTATAGTTTATTTTATAGTGTTTACATATGTTGGGCCACATGAACACTGATTAAAAGTCGACTTGGTATTCTTCAGAAAGTTGCGAAATGCAATAAATATTAATTTTAAATTTTATTATTTTTGAAAAATAGCATATATGTATATAGATCTAATTATTATTATCTATTTTTACTTTTATTACTAACAACAAAATGCGTCAAATCAAGGGAATAAAATTATATCAAAAGATTTGATATTTTATTTTATCAAAGTAAATATTAACTCAAAATACTGTTGAGTAAATTCAAGTCGTCAACTCTTCAATAAAAATCGCCTTAATATTCCAACAAAAATTTATTAAGTTCACTTGTAACTCATTCCAACAATATGGCGTTAATAATTTAAAATTAATTTAATCAGAATTTAAAACTATGTAACTAGTATTGAAACTATGTGCATTCAAATTTTAATTGTTGTATAATAAATGGAAATTATTATTTTACCCGTAAACTCATCCAACTTATAAGTACATAGTCATTTTACTAAAACTTTAACTGAACAAATTCGTTTCAAGTAATTACAACTACTTTTAAATCCTACTTATGACGTATATTTTATCCATTTTTGTTCATAATTAGTATAATCTGTAGAATTAAATGTATTCAAAATCTTGACATTAAATCAAATAATTTATTTAAAATTAAATTATTAAAACTAAATAATAATAATAAGCAGTTTTTAAAGACCTTTTTAAAGTTTTTACTGGCCCCTTACTGAGTGAACCATTTGGCTCCAACGGTTTCGATCCTGAGCATGTTCTTCAATTGTCTAGGACAATCTAAAGAGGCCAAGTCGTTCTCTACATCGTGGAGCCATCGTCGCCTGCTGCGACATCTACGCCTACCATATGGTTGCTCTTTCAGATATCGCTGCACAATTCGTTCTGGATCAGCACGCAGAACGTGGCCGAACCAGCGTACTCGCTGAGATCTTATTTCTTGTACAATATCGGGGATCTCCATCAGATCTTTGATCTCGATATAATACAGAGCTCGGCATGTACCCGCTACTTCGCGTTTATCTAAGTATAGTAGATAAATATTGTGATAATTTTAGCTTAACAAACTAATGTTATATGGATTAACTAATTTTTTCATTAGAAGTAATTGCTAATTTACTATTAAGTGGTTTAAGAGACCAGTACTTGCTTTCAGTCATCTAATGAAGAATTAAAATTTGTAATTCAATTAATAAAGTAACTTAGTGGAACGCTTTCTATATAACAATTGGTATGAATCTAAGATTAGCGCTACAAACTTCAGAACATTGTGCATAAAATAATCCGGGACGGTTAAATTAAAAAGCTACTTTGATTTAATTGACCTGGTGTAGCATCAATTTTTACTCCAAGCTGTTGTAAGAATTATAAATGAATCAAATTCTTAGTTGTTGAAGTTTGAGTATTCATAGCTTCAGTATCATTTATGTCTAATAGTTTTTAGGATAATGGAGGGGCTATAAATTTCATCTATTAAGTATAGAAGACGAGATGGTATAGCAAAAAACACTAAAATAATAGCGGGTAAAATTGTTCAAATAATTTCCATTAGTTGTCCAGATAATAAATATCAATTAGTGAATTTATTGAACCCTAATGTAATTATTACGCATCCCACTAAAATAGTGATTATTGTTAAAATTATTAATGTAATGGAGCTTAAATCCATTGAACTAACCTGCCACCTTAGACTAATTAGTTAATAAAGGTAATTCTGAATTAAAGGTAATTTAGGCGCCCTCGTTAGCACAGTAAGTAGCGTCCTTGCTTTGTTATTCGAGGGTCTCGGGTTCGATTCCCAGTGGGGACCAAAAATCACGGTTGGGTGTTTTTAATGTGTAAGTATATGTGTTTGGAATGTCCGGGTATTGCATCGTAGGCCCATGTGGCATTTGAGTGCTGGAATAATCCGCCCAACTTTAATTTTTTTTTTTTTAATCCTGAATAGCTGTGGTCTGCTGGAGGAAAGTTTAGGTATCTTCCAATAGAAGAATTAAAGTGAGTGGGTAAACTACTAGTCGTTTAACTACTATACTTAGGCATAGTTTAAAAATGAAATCACACGCATGATTCTTCTCTCAAATGTAAGGAGCTATCTCTCGCGCTCACTCGTCAGCGCCCAACTTTCACATCCAAACATAAAAACGGGCCTGATCAACGCTTTGTAAATGTTCAACTTCACGGCACTTGATAGGTGTTTAGATTTTAGCAGTGGTCTTAGAGGATACAAAGCACAATTGCCAGCTGCCAGCCGTACTTTAATATCCTCACCCACACTGTTATCATGAGTGATAAGATAGCATAAATATTTGAACCTCCTCACTTCCTCAAACGTGTAGTGGCCACTACTAAAATCTGTTGTGCCATTGTCTCTACAACCATAGATCATGTATTTTCTATTGACTCTTTGATCTGGAGTCCTACAGAAGCTGAAAACTCTATAAGCGGATCAAGTACTTACTTCACTCTGTTTATATTCAGTCCAATATGCAATCACCTGATTGGACTAGCTATATAAGATGTTGCGCTGAGGTGTTTCAGTTTTACGAAAGATGTACTCCTACATGAGATTGAAGAGTATCGGCGACAGAGCATCTTCCTGCCGAACACCAGAGGTAAAAATTGTCGATAGCGTGTTCTCAACTTTAACACAGCATTGAGACTGCATCACTATATCATTCTACACAGTCGTACAATTTTTTGGCATTCCTAGGTATTCCAGGGTAGACCACAAATTCCCTCGGTTGATCGAGTCATATGCCTGCCGGAAATCCAGCAACACATCCAGCGAAAAGATCTGATCAATTACTGATCGATTCGGACGAAATCCTCCTTGATAGTCACCAACCAAGCCCTCCGCTTAAGGGGTGATTCTATCCAATATAATGTAGGACAGTAACTTGTATGCTATACCGAGCAAATAGCGCAGTGGCTAAAGCTGCGACGTTTGGATCGGGAGGTACAGGGTTCGAATTCCAACAGAGGCGGGATGCAAAAGGGATTTTTCATCTTCCGATTACGATCGGCGATTAAATTGAAATCATCTATGACCCTCTGTTGGAATGTAGAACTCATAGGCCGACCCATCTTCTATATCACTGTACAAGGTGACATGGAGCTATGCAATGCGCAGGTGGTATACTGTACTTTAGAATGGGATGAATGGGTTTGAATGAATGAGAATGTTCGTGTGAATGTGAGACAAGGCTATATGTACCAAAAATGTCCTACTAAAAAATACAAAAAAAAACTTGTATGCTGTGCAAAGGAGAGCTATACTGCGATAATTCAAATACTTCAAGCGGTCTCCCTTCTTGAAAATGGGGCACATCGCCACCACTTTCCATTCGACAGGCATAACTTCGGTTCGCCATACTAATCGAATAAGGTCGAAAAGACAGTTCCACAAAGTATCCCCTCCGAATATCAAGAGCTCCGAATTAATGCAATCCAATTAGTGAGCGGTGTCGTTTTAATCTCTGCATGGCCTAAGTGAATTCCTCGTGGGATCGATCTTCAGTGCAAATCTTCGCAGTCTGTATTAGAAGAGGAGGGTCAACACAGTCACATTTTTAAAATTACATAAATTTATTTGTTTCAAACTCATTTTAATTTTAGACTACATATTTTAATTCTAAATATGCATTCAATATTCAAAATTGATTGATTTAAATTTATTTCAAATTAGTTAGATAGAAATTTTTGAGAATTTTTGAGACCAAGTTAGTTATCACATGATAAAGAGTTCTAACAATTTAAACTGCATATAGTAAATATACAATTTGAAACACGTATTTATTTAATTAAATTATTCCACCTTATGTGTTAACTGTTCAGTATATGGGAATTTGTATAAAAAATCTCAAGAATGACAATTGACAAATTAAATTACGTTCAGTTAAAATATGGGTATTATGCGGAACAAAATGCTATGCACTGCGATGAAATCACATTAAATAAAATCACGTGTCAAACTATACAATATAAAATAGATTTAGGCACGTTTCAACTTATACAAATTAATCTGTAGTACGGTTATGGATTTCGTTATCGGTTTAAAATACAATCTCAAAACAGAATTTCAATAAATTATCACACAAATATAAATGAATTATAATAAGAGATATTTAACATTCGTGAAACTTAACATTTAAGTAACAAGTGAGTTTTTATCTTTAATTATAAATAATATATCAAAATACAATAATTTAATCAAAATTATTTTCAAGGGTGCTGTGTGTGGTAATGGCAAAATGAATTAGATTCATCGTTTATTATACATCGAATTTAATTGAATGATTGATTAATAAAGTTGAAACTAATAATTGTGACAATCAATCGTGTGTTAGAAATTGAAATATATTTGTTCTATATGCTTAATGTTTAATAAAGAGTCTTACCAAAGCATAACTATCAATTTTATAAATACTACCTACACACACAACGCTTTGCGCCGTTTAATATTTGAAAGTTTTGTTATTTACATCGTTCTTAAATATACCACAAGAAATCGTGTGAATGAAAATAAGAATTGTAATCATCCTTTTGCGAAATAAAATTCCCACACTAAACCAAATTCGAACGTGACAGCCAATTTTCACGTACTTTGAATTTATTTTTTTTTCAAGAGGAAAATCGATATTTTCTTGCGCTACTGTTCAATTTTAATTCGACTGGCTTAGATATACCAACAATTTTTAATAGACCATATACTCGTAGCTATATAGTTTATAAAAGAATCAATATTTTAGAATGCTATCACCTTTTAATTATCGCCTGTTTAAATATTGTTTTTTTATTGTTTTAGTATTTCATTGTTACTTACTTGAAGATTTCCGTATATGAGAGTGCTTCAGAAAGTAAAGTTCCGTAAGCATTTGTGCAGAGAAAGTAGTATTAGTAGAAAGCTTTGTTTTAATTCCAACACACTTAACAACTTTTATTCTTTTATTATTTTAAATATATTTTGTAGAATTTTATTGGAATTCTTGTTTGACGCAGTTATTAAAATTAAATGATATAACTACTCAAATTTGGTTATATCATTTAATTTTCTCCGATCAAACTCAATTTTTGGTTCTAACTCGTTGTCAAAATTGTAGTCAGTGGCAGTTAGGCAAAGCGCTACACCTATTTTTACAAATTTATTCTTTGGAATTCTATTAAAATATAATTTCTAGATTTGAAAATTTGTCAAGTAACTTAAATTACAAATTTACTTATCACCAGGGCTGATTTAAAATCTGATTTATAGTTTCTATATCTATACAAAAGTTTATGCGTATGTGACACGGGTTATACAATATCGATATCTTCGTTATCAAGGCAATTACAAAATCAGAAGATATGTATGTGCGCAACTGAGTTAAAATATCACACAACCTTTTTTTTTTATTTTATTGTCTACGTAAATTTCATTTTCTTTATCCTTACATTATTTATACATTATATAGCAGATTCGAAGACGAAGCTATGTATATAATATATATGTAAACCTATATAATAAACAAAATAAAAAACAAATTTTATAGTCCTTAAAGCGTAAAATTAATTATGTGGTTGAAAGATAATTTATATTTTGGCATTAAAATTTATTTAAGTATATAGAATTTTCATTCTGTCTGTTTATATAAATATGTACATATAAGAGTACATACATGATTATAAGAGTTTTTTTTTATTTTTTATTTATATAATATTACAACTGACTTTATTCTAAGTCATCTAGTAACTTTCCTGTCATAATTATATTAACATTTGTTGGGATATAGAAGAACGGCTAGTCCCAGAAATTAAAATATAGTAATTTTCTGCTCCATTCACCAGATCAATTGGTTTGATTTGTTGGAGACGTCTTACCGCCATCAGACCTGTCCCGCATACGGCATATCTCGATTTTTTCATGCTGTCGGAGGCGTGAATCATGCTTGAGATCATGATACGTAATAACTTCAACGATGTATTCCATCTTGAAATTTCGGTGGGGTCATCATTTAAAATGTACCATGGAGCATTTACAATATTCCGAACTACTTTGTTTTGGAACGCCTGTACCATTTTGATACAACCCTAAAGCTGTATACCATAGGTCCATACCGGTTTCAGTATTTGGCGGTATAAAAGCAATTTATTGTGTATGGATAGTTCAGAATGTCTATAAAAGCCAATACATCTTCTTATACTTCATGTTCAGCTCCTCCTTTTTCTTTTTGGCATGTTCTGTCCAGCTCAACTTGGCATCCAGCATCATACCTAGATATTTCGCCATATCAGCATAGGCAACTTGTTTAGATTAACAAAGATTGATTATGATTGTTATTCTATTAGAAATCTATTTATTAGTAAAGTTCACATGTACAGATTTAGTTTCGTTCAGTTTTATTTTCCATTTTTTCATCCAATTGTTGACTGAATTTGTCGAATTTTGCAATTTGTTAGTAACTTCTTTCGTTATTGGTACTTGAAGATTGATGTTTTGTTCTAATAATTCTAAACGTTTCCAATTGGTATTTTTATTAGACAGTCTCGCTGTGATTTCTTTTTTAATTATTGTTTCACTGACCGTTATAATAATAGGAGAGTGGTCCGAAGTAAGAGCTTCATTATTTTCCAAACGAATATAGTTATCTGATATACCTTTTGTTACATAAAAGTCCATAAGGTTCGGTGTTTTCTTTTAATCTGTTGGCCAGTAAGTTGGTGAGCCACCAGTTTTAAAGTCACATTTTAATTTTTCTTTTCCGCTTCAAATAACTCTCTCCCTTTTGGTGTAGTAACTCTGCAGCCCCAGTATGTGTTTTTCGCATTGAAGTCTCCACCATCAGTCTCTTCATAATCATGTTTTCACATATTATGTCGTGGTGGAGAGTATATTGCTGATATATTTATTTCTTTGTACTTTGTGCGAGTTTTGATAGTTGGAACTTGCATAGATTCACTTTCAATTTTTATTTCTTGGTTGTGTTTTATAGTCTCTTTAATAAGAATGGCAGATCCGCCTCTTGCTGTCTCTGATGGATGGATGGTGTGGTATAATCTGTACCCATTTATTGAAATGGGTTTCAGAGATTATTCATATATCAATTTTGTTTAAATAGAAATACATTCGCATTCCAAATTACTATTCTGAGCGTTTGTAAATTTATTTTTATTTTTATTTTCTAGCCGCGTTGGGTAGCGATGGTGACTAGTTTATCAAATATTCAAATATGAGTTTATTGGTCTCAGTCTGCTCATCAAGTTTTTGATTTAGAGAATCTATGCATTTCACGATATCTCTCAAAATGTGGCCGTCTTTTCTATCTTTTGCTTTTGCCTTTTGACTTTGGGTCACCTGTGAATATGATTCTTTTCCTCGTAATTTATATGATCGGGGCTTCACTAGCCGGGTTTATACGGTTTAGATCAGACTTTCTGGCGCAATTTCTTATATTTTGTAATTCTTTAGCTACCTGACAGCCGTGATAATTAGCTAGATGTTGGCCCTTGCAATTAATGCAGTTTGCAGCTGAGTTCCTATCTAATGTGCATGTCCTCGTAAGGTGGTTGGTTACCAGCACATTTAACGCACCTTGCCATTCGCCCACAGTATCTCTGAGTATGATTGAAGCTGTGCCATTTTTTGCATTGCACTATCAGCAGTGACTTTTTCTTCACTGGTTCAATACTGACTATCACATTTTAAATTGCTCGAATATCATGATTTTTTTTGAATATTTTCCCCCTTGCCAAACGTTAGCATGAAAAACGGTAGCCCGCATTTTGTGACGACACTATATTGTCTTTATCATCTATCTTTCTGTCCTTTTTAATGATTTTTGCAGCATCTTTAATGTCGAATCCTTTACTCTGCAGCTCGGTAATTATATCTTCACTCTCGCATGTTTGATGTAGTTCACTATGTGTTGATGTAATTCACTATAACTTTCTCAGCAAGTATCTGAGTCTGGAACATTTACATTCCAACATCATTATTTAGTGCTACCAGCTTGAAGTCCTTGTTCGTAATTAATGTCATCAGAGCCTTGGAGCCTGTTTTTTTTCTCTATGTTAGAAATGTCATCGTGGCGCTGAATAGTTTACTCGATGTTGATGTTTGCTTTCCCTGCTCAACATATTCTGGTGATAATTCTGCTTTTCTTTTCTTTCTGGGCTTTCTTTTTTCATGGTCCAATCAGATTCTCTTGCAACTTCCTCTACATCGGAAACTGCCATGTTGAATGGGGCGGTTTTTCTTGTACTGCTTTATCCTGGTATCCACTGGGAATTGGTTGCTTTTTCTCTTCCGAGTTCATCATATCTCCTATAGAACTCGTTTTTTATATTAGGTGATCTTATGATTTTCTTACCCCTATGAAAAGGATACTCATGATCCCTTGTTAAGCTTGTATTAATATCTGTCCCAGCAGATACACCACTGGGAGTTATAAGAGGTGGGTATGAAACTGAATCATGCATATAATAATTGATTTGGAAAATTATAAAATTTATCGGTAGATTTGTTACCATCATTTTCTGTGATCCGAATATCAATTTGATATTATGTATATCGTTTCTCAATTAAATTAAATTTTAATTAAACTCCCGGCAAACAAAATCCGATCATCGCCGAATTCCCTTTCCAATTATAAATTATAACAAGTTTAAATAAACAGAATGCATGAATTACCCAGCAGAGCACAACACCAGCATTAAATAATTTTAAAAGGCTTAAAATTAATTGTTGATCATTCAAATTTTTATAAATCACTAATTAAAGTTTCACTTTTTAAAAAATTACAACTTAAACAAAAAACTATATAATTATCCCAGATGAATGACAATCGTGATTTACAATCATATGATAATGCGAAAAACATAATAATGTACTCGTATATACATACTTATATGGAAAAGGCACAGTAGAGATGAAAATTTAATTTACATTTAAGCGGAAACTGAAATTTTTTATGCGTGTGTGTGTGTGCATTTCTTCATATATTATTTCCTGTTTTATTGTTTTAACTTTTAACTCTCTGATTACATGGAGTTATTAAAATATGTATGTATGTATATAAAAAAAATTAAAACTATTCTGTATTTTTTTTTTTTTTTGTTAAAACATATATTACATATTTAATATTATTAACTATAATAGTTAATGATGTTAGGATTTATGTTTTGTTTAAAATTTAAAATTACATTGGTTAACCTCTGATTCAATATAATTTCATGATTTTTTTTTATTATAATAAGTTATATAAAGTGGTTTTGTATGCATTGTTTATATTTACATATATGCATGTACAGACGAGCACATTGTAGTTTTTGTTCTATGCTTATTTCAAAATAATATGTGTATTTATACTACTTATATACATATATAGGTATGTACATCTAAAATTATTGCAAAAAAAAACGTATTCAACAACAAAAATCTAAACTAATCAAATTAAGAAGAACCGTTAGGTAGTTTTTTTTATTATTACATCTATTATAGTTATATCGTTCTTTTGCAGTTTTGTTTTATATAAAAATGATAATGTATTTTTTGGATTTATAATTTCGTTTATGTGTTTACTTGGCATGATTCGGTTTAGATTGAAAATAACCAGAATTCAAATCAAAGAAAGGTGTGATTACCTTCACTCTTAAACGCATGCTAAGCTAATTATAAGATAGCTCAATAGAATCTTAATAAAAAAATTTAATTATAAAATAAAATTAAACATTTTATTTGATTTTATCACATTCAGGAGGTAGTTAAATTTTATGTATGTTAGGTTTATGAATGTAAAATTGATGGGTTATAAAACTGTAGCCCCATAAATATTTAATTAGTCAATTTGAAGTTTCTTACATTATATGGATATAAAATTGCTAAAGTGCGATTTTAAAAGAAGTAATTTAACATTCAAGTAATTCTAAACCTTTTTTTTTATTTCACATAAATTATCTGACTTAATCCGTACAATATACAACTTACGACTTTCTAAAACTTTGAATTATAAAATTAATTGATGCGTTATACTAATGCGTTACTAACGTAACTTAAATTTAATTTAATTTAATTTTTTAAGCTTCATTTAAGGGAATTGCTTGTATATGGTTAGGTGCAGGCCCGGTTCCAGCTAATTCGGCGCTACGTGCAATTTTAACTCTTACACACCTACATTTGTCATTTCAACGTTTATGAAGTACGATTTTAATGAGGATCTTTTAGTGAAAAACTCATAGAACGCCCAGAAGGCCTAGTCCTCAAATAGTATTTACAAAAAACAATTATAATAGTAATAAGTTAAAAAAATCAATTCATTATTAAAAACTGTTAGTAGTATATTCATTATTGCTGCGAAGTTAAACAAATTGTACTTTCCTGGCTTATAAATGCTATTTTTTTTATTAAGATAAGGCTGCCAGACGTCCGGTTTACGGACGGACTGTCCTTCTTTGGAATAATTTCCTGTTCTTCTTTAAATTATTTGATAACTACTCCAATTTAAAAAAAACTACTTTAAACCATAAAACAAAATCAAATTTGAAATCTTGATCTGCTTGTAAACTGGATCTTGAATATAAGCTGACTTTTAGATATTTAAAACTAGACAATTAGAGACATATTAAAACAAGTCTGGATTCAGTATAGAAAATTTCGTAACTTTGATAGCCTCGTCACTCAGAGTAATGTTGTTAATTGAAGCATTTTTCTTTTTCAGAAAGGGGTTGTTCACACAGAAAAATACGAGTTGAGGAACCAAGAAATTTGAAATAAATTAGATTTAGTTTGGAGAACCCAGAAGTTTAGATAAATTTGGTTATTTTCTGGTCCAAAAAAGAGATGGCAACTCTGACAGTTGGGAACCAAGAAAATGGAAATTTCCTGGATTTAATTAAATTTTAAAGTAAATCTTTCTTAACTTTGGGAGCTTCGAAGCTCAGAGAATTTTTTTTTTTTTTTTAGTATAATTGTGAATAATTTGGTTCCCACCAATATTGGCAATCTTCTGAATTTAGTTGAAATTTTAGGTAAATTCGTTGCAACATTGAGGGTATTAAGAAATATTTCTAATAGCAGAAATACATTTTTGCTGTGTGAAAATGTGAAAAATAATATCGACGGCTAAAACTGCGGTATTTTTTGAAGAGAATTTGGTTAGATACGAGTAAATAACGTTAGTCCAGGATTTTATAGTAATGAGTTTTATTGATATTTATGGTTTGCGTCATCTTCGATTTGCGCCCTCTTCAAATGCACATTGTTCTCATATGGCTGGACCGGCCATGGTTACATGTAGCTAACTATACCATAAATGTAGAATTTTACAATTTGGTAGCCTATTGTATCATAGTGTATCCTATTGCGATATTAGTGAATTCGTAAAAATATTTATTATGAGGCAGAGCAGTTTCTAGCCACTCATCAAAGTGAAATTAATATAAACTGTAGGATTAAAAAGAAACGATTTTGACATGGTGGATCGAAATTATATTTACCATCATTCTAAAAAAAATTTAACCAATCCCAAAACCAAACCACTGAACTTGTATAGATTGACCTTCAAATATCAATTTCCCAAATAAATATAATATTTTCCCGCATCATCGATACGTTCATATAATATGCGTATACCAACCAATTCAATTATTTTGTATGATTCAGCAGCTTTATCGCAAGCTTTTGTATACGAGTACATAAACGCACAATAATAAATGAAACAGTAACAATTTTCCACTAAAATAGCACAAAAATTATTTAAAACGCTTTTCAAATTTTTCCTTCCCAAACTAATCAATTTTTTTTATTTGTTTTTCTATTTTTCTATTTTATTAAACGAAAAATAAAAGTGAATTTAGTTAATTTACTTTCAAAATTTAATACTATTGTTCGTTTTTTATAAAACTGTTTTTTGTTTTCGATTACATACTCATGGGAAAGTGAAAAATTATAAAATTATATTACAACAATCTACGAGATTGTGTAAACAAATAAAATCAACGGCGCTTAGTAGTTTTCAACAGCACACAATTTTTTCGGAGGAATTAAATAATTTATGATTACGGTTTTAAATTGTAATTTCCCGCTTCTTGTGTATGGTTACTGATTTGGTTCCCATAATACATTAGATCGGTGCAACAATGCCATCAAATTATTTTATCTTAATGATAATTTTTTGATGAAAATTATTATTATTGATGAAGCGCAGCAGTGCTTATAATCGTAAAGCTTCACAAAAATACATAAAACTAAATTTCTGTATGTATGTATGTACATACATATTTCCAAAGTGTGAATACTCGATTTTTGATCAACCTACTCAAAAATATACAAATAAATTGATGGGTTGATTATAATTTTATATTTTAAAAGCTAATTGTTAATAATTAGAAAGTTGTTTAAGTTTTTAGTATAGAATAAAGATTATACAACAAATTTCTTCGTTTTTAATTACGCCTACATTAAAAATAAGTGCATATGGTGTACTTATAAATAATTGAAATAGATAGCACAGATTTATAGATAGAAATGTGTAAGGTGCAATTGTAACTTTTCGTGTTTACACGACTTTCATCACGTTTACCGGAATTAAATTAGATTGAACATTTTTTATTCGTACATACCAACATTAATTTTGGTAATAGAAATTATCTTATCTCGTAGCTAAATTTGTAAGTTGATAAGTATTCGGTAAAATATTGATATGGGTGGATTGGAATGTAAACAATAGTTGTAAATTATAAATGCCAGTCAAAGGGCTTAACAATTTTTGATTAAAGTTTTAATTTTACTATAGAAGCATACTTTTATGTTGTAACTCTTCTTTGATATAATATTATACTCACCAGTTGTTTTGTAACAAAAATTAGAATGAAAAAAATGTGTGAACATTTTTTGATCATTAGAGTTTGTCATCAATTTGCACTCGTAGAATGATTGACAGCAAATTTTTACTCACGAAATTTGATTATTTTGTCAAACCTTGATTATATATTAAATAATTCTCCAAATATTTAATAAATATTAGAAAGGCATTTTTTCTAGAAAAATGTGTCAATGTCAAGCACAGTGATAAATTACCCTACAAGAATGTGACAAATGGTGAATATATACAAACTATTCTGTGACAAATTTTTGGAAGAAAGTAATAAATTGTATATTTATGCAGTTTTTCTGTGGACGCTTCACATAAATTTATCAAATTCACAATAGTTTAGCATTCGTGAAGGTACATATTCAAATGAAAGCGAACTTGTCCACCGGTTTCAGAATAAAATAATTTTTCAAAAATCGATACATTATGTACATATGTGTACATTAGGATGGTCTTAGTTTGTGGGGCGAAAAACATTGAAATATCTCACGGGACACCCCCTAGGACTGTGAGATTAACTTAAAAACTTATGCACAACAGAATATTAGGTGAATCGATGGTTTAGAGGAGCCGACTTGAGCATGAAATTTGTCAAAAATAGACATTTTTTCTTTATTTTTAACCTTCAATCGAACAGAAACATGATTTAAATATTTTTTCAAGTCCAAATGAAGCAAAAGCAGCTCCTAAAAATGTTTCTTACAATATTGTCAGCTTTTAATTCGTGCAGCAATACATTTAGCCAGTGCAGTTGCCAAAGGTCTTGGACTTTTCACTGATGAACCCATTATAAATTGAGCACTACTGAGACGTCTAACAAATCATTTACCGGTGTGATTATTTCTCAGATATAGATACGGAGAACAATTATTTAGGTGTTTCCAAAACATTAAGATCAGGTTTGGAAACAGCCTCTACCATTTCCAAACCTTAATTAGAGAGCAACTGACGGTGTCGTGACGATTAGATTGAATGGTGTAGCTATTATTTTAGAGCAGGAACTGGAACGAAGTTTATTATATCTTGCTTGGCGACGTTACATCTGTAAAATCGCAATTCAAGAATGCTTGAAATACATTGAATAAAAATAATTTAGATGATACCAATGTTCAAATACAATCAAATGATATGAAAGCGGAAAGCTTCCACGTGGAGGCTCATACTCGTCTACTATTACTAGAATTTTTTGAATATTTAATTGTTTATTACTCGCTTATTTTATAATATACTTCGAGGTCCTAGTCGTTTTACTATCGACCGCTTAGTACTGTAACACTAATTTTTTTAAAAAAAAATTGAGGTTGTTTGGCATCTTTAAAGCAAGATAATGCTGTATCTTTCTCTCTAGTTTCCGTAGCTTTTATTTTGCCTTTTTCTTATTTTATGGTTGGCAATTCTTTCATTTAGGAGTATATCTATTAGAATCATGCCGGCTAAGACGGGAACTGCATCAGTTGATACCGTTCTATACGCCTTGGTGATTCTGTCTTGCACAGATCACGAGGCCACCTTTGATCACTAACTAAGGTTCGTCGGTGGTGGCAGTTCATTCTGTGAGCCCATCCAGTAAGATGCGTAAGTCATTGAGCAGATCACGAGGCCTTCATATATAGTAGACAGGATACCTTGTGTCTCAGAAGGCCCCATGTCACTCTTGCTGCACTGTCTTGCTATTCTCCACTACCCTTTTAACATATGAGGTGACTCCGAATCTTTCTTCGAATTCCACTCCAACTCATTTGACAGTTTTTACCATCTTAATTAATGGTAATCTTCTGATGCCCCTTTAATTGGATCATAACTGTCTTGGCGGAGGACAACTCCATCTTGTAATCATTGCATTATAATCTAGAGTTCCCAGCAATGAGCAAATAGATAATATAATCTCGTCCGCGAATGCTACCTTTTGAACTTCGTGGTTCATTCTACTGTGGAAGACAATATTCCATAGATGTGGGCCTCAAATGGAGTGTATCTTGACTTATAGTTACAGTGGGTGTTCTTTCAGAAAAATATATGACAACACAGAGTTATTGGAAATCGCTCTAAATTTTAAACATGGGTCCAATTGAAAACGTCCGTGTCTGTCTGCCAGAGCCTATGTGCAACATGCTCGCTAAACATCAAAAGCCGTTTCTGCAGTGATATTATTTATCTTTCGTGATAAATTTATGTTAACAGTAAAGTCGCCATTTGTTAGCCGATTTTTGGCATCTTTAATGTTTTGGAAACATGATCTCTTCTATTCAAAACAAAATCAAATTTCTGTTCAATTGAAGTTTTTTGCTCAAGCTTTGCGCTCTAGCCAGCATCGCTAAACCTTCTTCGATTGGCCTAATATTTATTTTAGTTTTTAGGGTAACCTCACATTTCTAAGAGGTGTCAGTGAAATATCGGCACTTTGAAATTAAGAACCACTCTGACATACATTGTATGTATTTTCATAAATATTCTGTAAAAGAGTTGTCAATCTAACAGAAATAGTTTTTCGTTTGCCATTTTGTTGTCAATTTGAATTTATTTAGAATATTTTTATATAATAAATAAAGAATACATTTTTTTAAACTCTTATATGTAAATATAAAATATTCTTTTAGTTAGAATTCTGGATTAGCTTATATACATTAGCGATTATGTAGCGATTTTTTATTTGCATGCTAATAGCAGAATGAATGGGTTGTAATGATAACATTACATTTACATAGTTCATGTCAGCATTACTTAGGCAACAAAAAACCAGATAATGGCGCTTTCAGATCTCCCAACATGTTGTCAACACTAATTGGTATCACATTATATGATATGTACATGATCCCATCAAAAATATGACCTGAACGAAACCGATTAGTGATTTGATAATTTTTTTAAATCGAACACCAATTGATTAAATTTTTATATTCAAATTATGTATGTACAAATCTAAGTCCTACAATACGTCTAGATAATTAACATTTATAGATAATTAACAGAATTGAAATTTAATGTTGAACACAATATCTTTTATGGGACAATATTATAATACGATGAAGTCAAAATTATAATCAGTTGTACTTACAAAATCTGATTTGGG
Organism: Tipula unca; assembly: GCA_951394425.1. NCBI lineage: Eukaryota > Metazoa > Arthropoda > Insecta > Diptera > Tipulidae > Tipula > Tipula unca. The sequence goes on along the minus strand of OX596381.1, from coordinate 173,091,755 downwards.
TCGACGCTATTAGACGTCAATAATTATCAACATTGTGAAATATTCAATGCGTGCTCTGTTTTTCCAGGAAAAATTTGTGGTGCATACATATAAATTATCTAACGCATTACACATACAATAAATTTTCCATTGTTTATTACATTACATTTTGGTATTTTTAATTAGATTGTTTTGCTGTTATGCATAATTTTATAAATTGGTTCACTAAACATAACATTAACATTAAGACATCACACGCCATAGTATTGTTACCTTCTTGACACAATTTATGGGTTTGTATACACATCATAATCAGTATTATTGTTATTTACTTATAGTTATCAGTATTATAAGTAAGTTTTGACTTTGTCAGGTAAATTGGAACACTAAAAACTGCCTTACTGTCTGATACATACTATATTGATTCATCCCCTTTTCTTCGAATACAATTATTTTTATAAATTGTAATCAATAAAAAAATGCATTGTTATCTTTTATAAATGAAAACATTTTTTCTTATCAATAGTTATCTCTGCGCCTTTTTTTAATAATAAAAATAGCAATTTTTAATTATAATTCAATTTATTTAATATTGTGTGTCGTATAATTACAGAAATGATAAACAATATACATATTCATATTATACTTTGTCTAATCAAATACTAATTATAGTTTATACTATAATTATAGAAAATAAATATTTATGTTATTTGGGTGATAATCACATTATAGACTATTTATACAATACGTGTCATCATCAAGTGATGATTTGTTAGTTTAAACAGGATTTTTATTGTAAAATATATCAGTATCGCGTATTTCATGATTATAGCAATGTGCTGGTTGTCATAAAACGACGATATTTTATTTCGATTAGACCTTAATTATAGTGTTATTGATATGTACTAACATATCAGTTCTTATCTGAATAATGTCAACATTTTCTCGATAATCATTGGATATTCTGAAAATACTGTTTAATCATTAAGTTTGAGCTGTAATGTTTTTTGAAACTAAAAGCATTACACTTTTTTAATGTCCTTATAATAATAATAATCAGTTTTTAAAGGCTATTTCTGGCCCCTTACTGAGTCAACTATATGGCCCTAACGGTTTCGATCCTGAGCTTGGTCTTCATACTGTCTAAGACAATCTGAGTCGTTCTCTACATCGTGGAGCCACCGTCGCCTGTAATGACCTCTGCGCCTTCCATATGGTGGCTCTCCTTTCAGAGATCGCTACACAATTCGTTCTGGATCAGCACGCAGAACGTGACCGAGTCGGCGTACTCGCTGAGATTTTATTTCATGCACAATATCGAGGATCTTCGTCAGATCTCTGCTCTCGATATTGCACAGAGCTCGGTATGTGCCATCTACTTCACGTTTTGGGCCGTAAATCACACGCATGATTCTTCTTTAAAATGTAAGGACCTTCACATCCAAACATAACAACAGGCCTCATCAATGCTTTGTAAAGCTTCAACTTCACGGCATTTGATAGGTATTTAGATTTTAGCAGTGGCCTTAGAGGATACAAAGCACGACTGCCTTCTGCCAGCCGCACTTTAATATCCTCTTCTACATATTTTTCGTGAGTGATAAGAGACCCCAAATATTTTAACCTAAATTTCACTCCCTCAAACGTGTAGGGGCCACTACTAAAATCTGCTGTGCCACTGTCCCTATAACCAGAGATCATGTATTTGGTTTTGGACTCATTAATCTGCATAGTCGTACCAATTTTGTTGGCTGTCCTAGGTATTACAGGGCAGACCACAAACTCTCTCTGCCGCAAATCCATTGACACCTGATATACGAGGATGGATGCCTCATAATATTTAGATACAATCATCCGCAGCGAAAAGATCTGATCAGTGACTAACCGATTCAGACGCAATTCTCTTTGATAGTCACCAACCAAGCGCTCCGCTAGATTCTCCGGTGATTCTATCCAATATAATGTAGGACAGTAACCTGGATGCTGTGCAAAGGAGAGCTATACCGCGATAATTCTCAAGCGTTGTCACTTCTTGAAGATGAAACATATCGCGGCCACTTTCCATTCTTCAGGCATTACCTCGGTTCGCCATACTAATCGAATAAGGTCGAAAAGACACAAAGTATCCCCTCTATCAAGAGCTCTAAATTAATGCAGTCCACCCTAGGTGAGCGGTTTCCTTTCAAGCTCTGCATAGCCCTAGTGAATTCCTCGTCGGATGGATCCTCAATGTAAATCTCCGCAGTGTATATTTGAGCAGATCGGTAAAGTGTCCACTCCATGCGTCAAGTACTGCCTCGATGTTGACACAGAGGTGGCCATCCCGATCCCCAATGACGGTTGATGCAGGCCTGAGAGTATGGTGCAATCCAGTAATTTCTTTAAAGAAATTACGCGAGTTGCGCATATTGCTGATTGCACTTTCAGAATCTCGGCCTTCCACCATTCTCGCTTTTTCCGTCTACAAATCCGCTTAGCTGCCCTCCTAGCAAGAGCAGCCTTGTTTTTCCTCGCGATTGTGAGACGTTGTTGCACTTCACTAAGGGCTAAATTTTGTTGCTCGACTGCATAGCCTCTTCAATGTTGTCGCTGACAAGATCCTGATATCGCTTCTTTTGATCTTCATATATCAGACCTTCACAGTTGAAGTTGTATTCCAAGATTTGTACGAAAACTTTCATCGTAGCATTACAGCGACCAAATGATGATCGCTACTACGTATTTGGTTGCTGACCGATAAGTTTTCACATCCTGCACAACCCGAGCTCGTCCTTTTGAAATTAACACATGGTCAAATTTGCGAGGATATGTCCATGTTTTCAAATGTATCTGTGAGGGAAGAACGTACTTGCTACTCTAATATCGTGAGCAATTGCAAAGTACATCAGTTTCTCACCGTCGCAGTTTCGTGTCGGGAGTACGGAGCTATATTCTCACACCAGTCGGCCTGATTTCGTGTTCGGGTATAGATCCCATCAGATCGTCTAAGTCATTGTAAAATGAGTCTCTATCTTAGGGCTGGCTGACTTCTGTGGGCGCATATGTACACAAATTATCGACTAGTTGGCTAACTTCATGCGCAAGCGAAGCTGGCACAATCGGTTTTGACTGCTTGGAAATCCAAAATAGTCTTCTTCACCTGCGGCCCAAGAAGAAATCCATATCCAAGATTTCTTTGTTTCTAGAGCCCTGGGGCACATGGTCTCCACTTTTAGGCCAGCAAGTTTCTTGAAAAGCAACGACTTCCAGCCGATACTCCTTCATGCACATGATTAGGCCCTCCAACGCTCCTGGTTTTTTAAGTTACTGCACGTTCCACGTGCCGATCCTAAATCTCGTGTCCGTGTATTTGGGCGGGGATCCGGCCTTATTTTGGCGGTATCCATTTTCTTTTTGTTGACTTTATAAACAGGTTATTTTTTACGGATGCAGGTCGTCAGCCCAGCGATCCAACCGTTTAGTCGCCTCTTACGACAAGCAAAGGATACTGTGGTGGTATTTTTGTAAAACTGGTTCGTGCTATTTTAGATTTACGAGACATATGTGTGCCCCCTGACCACGGGCCTTAAAACCAAATAGGTAACTAAAATGTATATGACGTTAGCCCGAAAAACCATCCCGAAAAAGGCCTTTTTAATATTGGTATGTGTCTATACTAAATTTTACACCAGTCCGAAAAAATATATGAAATTGTAATGCCCGGTTTCACGAAAACAATGGTTAACCGGATCGGCTGTTAAGCTAACCAACGGTTAACTTTCTATATAAAATTGCATTTTTGACACCATTTCTGGCAATGCAATCTTACAATTCTTTTTTTATATATGAAAGTATTATGATAAGAATCAACACCAAAATTTATAATTTTTTTGCGCAATCCTAGAGATAACGCCCTCTGGGTTATTGTCTCTAAAAATAGGTAAATTCATTCTACAAATAATGATATATTGCCTATATCTTTGTATCATGTAGCTAAAGGTTTCGTGTAGGATCATTTGTACTAATAGTTTCGACAGTATACACATACGAATTATTTTTGAATTTTTTCGGGATGGACGTTCCATTTTACTTTATTTTTTATAGATTTCGTGCTGAGAGCGAAGACATTTTATTTAGTATAGAACCATTTTGAAAAAACTTTTTTCGGGATGGAAAGGTTTTTTAGGGCTAACTTCACATATGCATCAACTAAAAACTAATTTATTGAATAATGGTGGACGGACATTTTATAATATCCAGAATTTGACTATCAGCGCAAAATAAAGTAAGGACGGTTTACAAGTTGAAGGTCTCGAATTGATTACCGTGAACATTTAAAACTAGTTATGATATTAGATATTTCAATATTCAAACAATTCATCTGACCATAATTTTATTTTTGTATTATGTATTTGAAAATAATAGGCAAATCAAATTTATACAATAAGTACTTCAAAGCACATTTCACATGCCTATTGAAAACTATGGTGCGAGTACCATTTCTTTAAAAAAATAAGTTTCTACAAAGCATGATAGAAACTTATACAATATATAGTTAAATACATATTTCAATTTTTACCTTCATAGAACAATAATAGAAATATATATATCCTCTTTAGAATAATAGATCAGCATCTATTATATTAAACCGTTTAAAAGGATTTTCACTCAAAGTACGTATAGTAAAGTAAATTTAAATAAATGGGGCCGTTTAAAATTCACAGACTGTATAGTAGGTGTGGTTCACCTATACTCTATAGCTAAATTTTAAGAATTCATAACAAATTTAAAGAATGATTTGCCAAAATTAAATAATATTCTAGTATAGTAACGGTACATACGTATAAGAATAAGGCAAAATTAATAGCACATGTTTCACACCATATACATAATCGTCTTATACATATATTAAGTATAAGACGTATTAATATTAGTAATACAAAATCGATAAATAATAAGCCAGGAATATTAATTCGATATAAATGTAGATATAACGTTGTACTATTCATGAGAGTATAATCACTCATCATGTAAAATATATGAGAACAATAGTCCAATTGTTGTACAAGTGTACAACAAAAAACTATCGTTCAAAGAAGTTTAGGGTTAATAACACTTTATCAGCTATATATCTATAAACAAACTATTCCAAAGCATACATTTATATATACATATTTAACTTAACAAATTTTCCAAAGTCAATTTTATGTACGTACAAAATTAAATCAATTTTATTTCAAGTTGGATTTCAAGTTTTATTTGTATTTTATTGATTTTCACTTAAAATAATAATACAAAAAAAAAATTTGTTTGGATAATAACTATACACCGGTTCCTTTCCAAAATAGTTTTTTTTGTGTTCGAAAATGGAAAATGAATTTATTTAATGTTTTTTATGACGATGAACGACAACGAATCGAAATTGAATTTTGTACAATGGTTCTGAAGCTAAACCTCATGTGAGTCCATTATAATAATATACATCAACAACAAACCAAATAAATTTCTACTAACGAACCTAAACCCAACTTGCTTCCTCTTTTCGATATTGTTGTTGGATTTTGTTAATAAAATATCTAAATAAATTGTGTATGTCTTGCATTTTTTTACTTACCACCCGTTATCAGATTGTCTATATGGCTATGTATATAAGAAACTACTATATACTTACATATAAGAACTGAAAATGTTTGTTTGATGAATTGAATTTAGAAGATCAAAACATCTGTTCAAGTCTCAAGAAAACATTTTTATGTTGTTTCGTCTTAGACGCACCAACATTTCTTTGGATTGTATTGTTTTGTTTGATGTAAATTTGATTTTTTTTTTATATTTTCAATGTCTCTAAAATTTTTCATCATCTTCGTCGAAAAAAAAAATAAAAATATTAAAAAGAGATTGAAAAAAAAGTTGTGTGTATAAAAATGGAGAGAAAACGTAAATTAAAATAACACAAACTATTATGTATATTTTGTATGTATGTTGTATGTAAGAAGACCAGAAATAATATGATTTAGCTAGAGGCAGTCTTTTTAAACAAAAAAATATCGTAAAATACAAAGAAATATTGTTAGACATTTTCAAAGAAAATTATGCAAAAAAAGATTTTTTAAAATTAGAAATATACTACGATGCCAAAGTGTAACAAAACCCACACGTAATAATGAACTTATAGTTGGACGAAATGTTACCTCCAGCTAATGCACATAATAGAGTAATGTACATTGAATTAAGTCTTATAAATCATTTTAATTCAATGATTTAATTAGTCATACCTTTCAGTAAATTAAATATACTACTAAATTGTAAAATTTTAAAACGCGACCTAATCGTTTTAAGAAGACATGCCAACATAAAATAAGAAACTGTGATAAATTGCGGTAAATTTTAACCCTCAAGTTATTTTATATACAAAAAAAAATTTAGTGATGTTAAAATGTAGTTGTGACTGCATAACAGGTTGCCTACGTTGATATAATTATATGAATAAGTAAGTATATGGAATTGTTCGGTGTTCCGTTTCACCATATACTCTGGTATTTGTGATCGATCTTTCAAAATCGGTTGGATTCTACAACCACATTTTCTAATTCACTCAATCGTCATAACTCTCAAGTGGCGTAATTAGTGACTTTTAGAGTGTTCGAAAATTGTGTATCTACTTTTAAAATGAAGTGATTAACGCGTGATAAACTAATGATTAACGATCCCTAAACCCATTTTTAAGCAGAGCATAGAATCGGTATATTTATCGTTCTGGTTTAGGATTCAGTTTCAATAAGAGTATTGTTCAGTTTTCGGATGAAACCGCTTCGCATCAGGTTAGGATCTTAGAAATAAATTGGTTAATTTAAGTATATATTTTAAAATAAAAAAATTGAAATTGTCGTGTTTAAAAAATGATTTCTTTGTTAAGTTTGCATAATAAGTATCCATTCTAAATTTTTATCTGACAACAATATTCGGTTATCTGTAATAATCAACTTCAATCCTGAAAAATTGCGTTCAACGCTCATCTGTGTCGCTTTGATAGCTAAAATATTTTAGACAAAGCCTTGCACTCTTACTTTTTTTGCTATCAGGTAGTTTTGTAAATCGAACAAATTGTGCTTCACCATTACGTGAAACTTCATTATTATTTAAATTTAAAATGTGGCTTTGCGACTCCATTCTGCACATCTGACATTAAAAATGTAAAGCAGGGATTTAAATATAGAACATCTAGTATTTATTTGTTCCGCACTTAAGAAAGCGTTCGCACAGCACAGTTTAACTTCGGTGCGCATTTTATCACACTCGAAGCGGAGTTTCAACATTCGTTTTGATAATAAATTGTCGTTTATCAAGTCGTAAACAGTCAACAGTAAGCTATATGCTGGGGGTTATCAATAATGATGAATCAACAAAACTAGTTTGTCGGTGTTCATTTGTATCCGTCTCATTTTCTTCATATTATTGAGATTTATCATTTCCAGTACCACCATTGCGAACGTTCGTAATATGATTTTTATTCTAAAATATATTGTGCATTGATACCTAATACTGATCGATCGTATAGGGATGTCTATTTTGATTGAAATAATTTTCATTTTTACTTCTTTAATGTCATTAGCACCTATAATAATCCAATTTCTAATACATATTTCTAATTTTGTTCAAAAGGTTATACTGCTTCAAATGAATCCATTCTAAGGGTTTTCCAATAAGGACAATTTTTTTTTAAATAAAACGCAAACCATTTGAGATCTCGAAAATTTGTATTGGCTTGAAATACAATCAAAACATTTATGTATGGAATTTGACATCGTTCATATGTCCACCACGGGCACGTTTGCAGATGTCGATTCGTTGAACCCAATTTTCGATGACTCGGCCACACATTTCGACGGAAACGGTCGCTATCTCTCGTTCAATATTGGCTCTGAGCTCCCCTAACGACGCCGGCTTGTTAGCATAGACCAATGATTTAACGTAGCCCCATAAACAAAAGTCTAGAGGTGTGAAATCACACGATCTAGGCGGCCAATTTACATTTCAATAAGTCGATTGTTAGACCCGCTGTGTGGCATGTCGCACCGTCTTGTTGAAACCACATATCATTAAGGTCTAGGTCATGCAATTGACCAAAGAAATAACGTAGCAACATGTCTCTGTAGCGATCTTCATTGACTGTAACGTGACGGTCATTTTCATCATCGGAAACAAACGGTCCAATGACACCACCAGCATTAAAAACAGTTATTTTTTGTGAATGAAGTGGTGTTTCTTGAAGCACATTGAGGATTTTCACATGACCAATAACGCATGTTTGCAAACATGGTTTATCGACGAAGCCGTTTAGCTAAAAATGCGCTTGACCAAAAATTGGAATTAACGTCATCGACTCGGAATTTTTGTAGTAAATTTTAATTATTTGTAAATGTTGTTCGTTCGTGTACTTCACCATGATGAAAATGTTGTATTTACTGAATGTTTTGACACTGACAGATGGTTGTTTGCTTGAACGCACCCACAGTAAAAGTTCAAAGTTGTCAAGTCCCAAATGGAAAACCTCATACATGTTACAAATTAGAAGCATGATTTCCAGACATAACTTTCTATAATGCAAATGCCTTCATTTTTGAGACTATCGATTCTAAAATATCGCCGGACAGAATTTTGAATTCATCTTCCCATAATTACATTAAAACAATATTGCACACGAATGTAATTCATTTGACTTTAATAAAAACTAAAATACTGAAGGTTAAATTTATTTTGTTAAAGATAATGGGTAGAAGAAAGTACTTCATTTGGTTTTGTAACAGAGCCAACCCCTAGATTTTATTTTGGCCGAAAGAACCGGAAAAAAAACTAAAACAATGAAAATATTTATATTATATTTATATTTCGAAGCTCTGCGTTTAAGTTATGATATTCTTTGTCGCCAATTTTATAGTTAAAGTGAAACATTGTTAATTCTAGTATAGATTTCATTTAAAAAATTAAAGCTTAACAAACACATTAATTAGTTTTAAAAGATTATAATTATAACCACAACTTAGGTAATTATTGTTTCTAATTATCATTTGTGAATTTTCAATTCCGATACCTTTCCAAAAACTGCAATTGTAATACAATGTTTCCAACCATGCACTTTTTAAATGTGTTATGCCAGTAAAATTTGCAATTACATGATTCATTATCAATTTATCATCATTCAAGCATCGATTAGACATTTAGTCAGTTTAATTGTAAAGCTAATAAAAATGTACTCATTTAAATGAATAAATTGTGTTAATAGTTTATTATACAACTTTTTTTTTAATTACAAAAAATCGGATTCACCAATCTACACATAAAAATCAGACCTATCCCACGCTAAGAGCTAACAGAATTTAATTATTTTGCATGTACATTTTGCAATAAAATTTGCGTTCATATATTATGGCGCCTAGTCTGTCCTTACCACGTCATGTTATTTATTGTACTCGTATATATCATGAAGGTTTTGATATTACATTCCAAAATACAAAACAAATATTTGATCTTTTATATACATAAAGGAAGTCGTAGGACCTTTTTATCTATACATATAGTAGCGTTAATATCCGGTTAAACTCTATATACACATTTCGATAAAATCCATCGTTAGTTTATGACTAAACTTTTGTTCATTTCCAATCGTGTTAACACTATTATGTATCGCGCATATTTTCCCATATTAAAGCATAATTTAACATAAAACATAAAAATAATTTTTTATTTTATTTTATTTACGATCATTTATTTATTGAAGATCAAATTTAATTAATTTTTATTTTGTTGCAAATTTCTCTGGCAACTTTGAAAACGAACGAACGAACAAAAGCCTTAATTGGTACGTCACATAATAAAACATTAAATTGCATGTTTTATGAAAAACTGTATTATGTTGCTTTCAACATCAGTTAAGTGTAGTGAGATTTTTATTTTCTCAATACACATTTTGACTTTGATCTTGATCGCTGCTAAACAAATGTATTGTGCATGGAGGCTGATCACAAATTGATCATTTATTGATAATAAATTAATTATTGTAAAGAGACGAACAGACTGTATAAACATGGAATGAATGAATGATGCGGCGATTAATCATTTTGCACATTATAAAAACCCAAGTGGAAAATGCTTATGGCAAAATATATTATAAGAATGACATCATCAACATACGTTGTTTAGAGTATGTAAGATTACTACAAATCACTTTTGAAACATATACTTCATCAACATCATTCTTTGTAAAAGTGGGATAATTTTAAGATTTATAGAAATTCGACCTCTAAAAATAAAGACGCAATCTTTTTAGCTGTTGAAAATTTCGACCCATAAATAATTAAAACCGAAATCTATTCTATGTACATAATGTCATTAAAAGAAACTCTGATGTGGGACTTTCATTTTTTTACCCATAATTACTCTTATAAAATGATATTATCATCCTTTATATGTAAACTTGTTTCAGTTTCAGTGTGAATTATGGCATACTTAAAAAAGTAGGTAACTTCGATACAATTTTAATGAAATTATTTATTATTTTTTCAAAGTAATTTTTCAATCTGTACAATGCTAATGTTTTGTAATCAAGACCGTTCACTAAGTACTACTCATAATAAGTATAATATTTCTGTAGCCACTTGTCACTTGAACTTATCGCGATAAGTTCAGTCTGAAACTCGAGAAGACGAAAAGAGTGGTTAACATTCAGTGTCTCACAGAATATCACACACCCGACCCCCATCTCTTTTTGAACTATCCGTGATAAGCTCAGCGCTTCATTGTCCATAAGTCCTCTTTGGTGGAAATCTCAGTTAGAAACCTCATCTCAACAGATGGCGATGGGATAGCGTAGTCAGTATTATCAAGAATGCCCTTAGGTGCGCTCCTGTGTAGGTGTGCTCCTGAGTTGAGAACTTTTATCAAATGTTTCATGTTAGCCATCATTTTTAAAGCTGCTCATCAGATGACAACCCCATTGGTTTGTCCATAGATACATAAATCCAGTGGACTATGTGAGGGTTCAAATCCCATCACTTTCGAATGGTATGTTTACAGGAGTAGAGCATTATAGTAGCTTTCTTTACCCTTTCTAAGATGTTTGGTTTCCAAAATGAGTATAAATATTACTATTACTTCAGTTCATTTACTAGGCATGTGACAAACTTCTATAGGTTATCTTTAAAGATAACTTCAAACCAGGGTAGGGTTATAACTCATTAGTCTGCTGGATATCCGCAGGAGTACCGCCATCAGGTCCTTCCAACTTACAGGGCTTACAGCTATTTATTAGCCACAAGATGTTCCTCCTATTTACTATAGACTTGTGAGGGATCATTTATTTCAGGTCCCTCCGAAGCTAGTATTGAGCATCCCGGAAAGTGCATGTCTAATAATATTTCCAAAGATTTTCCACTACACGTAGTCCATGATTCATTCGGTCGTGGGAGATAACTCGGGATGGAAGCCCATTCACCTCCTAGGACTTCTATAATTTGCCACAGTAAAGCCTTCAGTTGGTGGTTTACTAGTACGCTCTGTAGCTCCTACATACTAGAAATAGAAAAGGTCCGAAAAGAAATGGTACTCGGACAGTTTCCAATTCAATACCAATAGAGTTATTTATCAATTTATAAAGGATAGATAAAATCCGAGACAAGTGTGACGTCTAGCACTTCTTGTCTGTTTTTAGTAATTAATATTTGCGTACGCCTGGTATTACATATGTATATGTGTAGTTGTTAGAATGAAATCAAGGAATAACTCACCTTGCCTGTGGATATTTCTGCTTCCCCAGATTGGGTGATGTGCATTAGCATCATTGCCCATGATGACTCCGACTTGAGCCTCCATTATTGCGCAGCCGAACTTATCGGGTGGGATACTTTCCTACTCGTATGGTAGGTAAGCCGATATTACCAAGAGATTTTGAACAATTATGTATCTCAATGCTCCACGAAGTTGCTATAATTTAGCAGTATAAAAACATTCAAATTACTTTTAGCGAGAATGCAGTAGCAAATTTTACCTTCATTAGGGGTATATTTTGTAGACTGGGAGTTCTGTCTCCCATTACTCTACCACCGTTGGTTCCTGGACCAGAACAACATCAACGGTTGTATCGGACTCTCCATCTGACAGCGAGTCCGATTGAGAGCCCACCTCAGAGAGTTCACAGTGCACCCCTATTGACCTCGACATTTGTGAGTCAGTCGACCAGAATTTCTTTACCTCACTTGGGACGCTCTGAGCACCAGGGTTACCGATACCAGGTGGGATACTTACAATGCGTTTATAGATTTTGAGGGTTTTCGCCGCAAACCCATAACTGACCAAACCGCCAGATCATCTAGGAAGCCTGTATGTACAATAATGACAGCCGATGTATAATCAGCCTTTGCTTCCTCCAGCTTGGCTATTTTCCAGTTGAATGTTGGTAGTTCTGGATTGGTTATTTGAAGCGTTTCCAGGATTTGGTTTGGGTCACTGGGTTCTGTCATATAATTTTGAGGAAGATAGTGGCTAAGTCCTTCTCCATCGTCATCCGGTTTAAGGTCGTTACACTCCTGTCTTCCTACACCCTATCTATAACTGCCATGATCAGCTGCTCCTTCAGCACCTTATTAAAGGGTCTGGTGAGAGTTTCCTACATCCCCACGCTTCGGCTCCGTGATACTTCTTGCCCATGCAAGTGTATCTTTATATAGGGTTTTTCAATAAGAGCACTTCAACTGTATTGTATCGTGTGCTGTGTGGCATGTGGCTCCGTCCTGTTGAAACCACATGTCGTCCAAGTCCATTCCAGTCAATTGCGGCCAAAAAAAATCGTTTATCATATCGCGGTATCGATTTCCATTAACAGTAACGTGGCGATCGTTATCGTTGATGAAAAAATATGGCCCAATGGCGCCGCCGGCATGTAATCCGCACCAAACAGTGACTTTTTCGGGATGCAACGGTGCCTCATGAATCACGTGTGGGTTGCTTCCTGCCCAGTAACGCATGTTTTGCTTGTTGACAAATCCATTTAGCCAAAAGTGAGCCTCATCGTAAAATGGCCGTAATGCTCTTAAAGTAGCAGCAACAGAACGATTATTTTGATAAAAAATTTGCGCGATTTGCAATCGCTGTTCAAGTGTGTAGCGTTCCATGAAGAAATGTATACTAATGAAGTTTGACAAAAGAACAATAAAAAATATGGCGTCGTTCGCCGTCCCTATCGGAAAAAAGTTGAAGCGCACCTGTTTAAACACCCTATATTTGTACGTCCTTTGGTGTTATTTATGTTAGTTAATATTTATTGGGCCAAAAAGCCGAAGTCTTTGCAGTACTGGTTACTGGCTGTTTAAAAGCGCCGCACTCTTGATTATTTTCAGAATTCTTGCTACCCATGTCTGATCACGACATCACGAGTAGCGTAGTCCATCTGTGCAGAGATCCGCAATACAGAGATAAGGCTACATGATCCGGACCGGATACTCCGTTAGAGACTGTGCAGTTTTTAGACTCAGCCCTTAGCCCAATTATTGGCACGATGCGGTTGACACCTTAACCCGGTCCAGCTGTTTAACAACGTATTTTTGCCTACCCCACCACATGACATGATGCGCTAGTTGCCCGGTGGTCAGCACGAGGAGATAACACGCACATTCGTGGAAGCCCCAAGATACGGATTCCCCCAAGACTGCTTTATACCATGATCAATCAGGGGTTGCTTTGCACAGTTTGAGATACTTCCTTTATTTTAATATATATTGTCGATTCGACATCATACTATATATTATACCACAACATAGCATAATGATCAACGATATAATCTTGACACAGACAATATAAGGTTATTTATTCTAATCAGACATCGTATTGTATGTAACATAATTATACAGAATACATGCCTTGTAGATCTGTACATAATTAATGCCATATTTACAGCAAAACAAACTTATGTACATATATAAAGCATGTGTAATTAATAATTACAAATATTTAAATTAGTTCTGAAAAGTGAAACAAAAATAAATAATAATTTTGTGTGTTTGTGCCTCTGGGTGTGTGTGTAACGTTATTAAGAAGTAATTTCTTATTTTGATTAAATTAAAATTAGATTACGATAACTGGAGTAGAAGAACATAGAATATACTTATGTAGATAGACTAATTTTTGACTAAAAATTGATTTTAATGTTTGTTTTATCGAGAGCAGATGGTAACGTTAGATCTAAATTTTTTGTTAATACAGTTTTACGATGATGACTATTCGATATATAGTTTTATTTATTTACAGCATCTTTTATAATTTTACGTACCACCTTGTCCACATAATATAAATGACACCTGTACATTTTAAGAGAAAGGCATATAGGTAAAGAAAATATAAAGATAATAGCGATAGATATCATTATTATGTTAGGATGAGATCGACGAAAAATTTTGATTTATCGACATAACAATAGTTTAAATGAATTCACGTTAGATTTGATAAGTTTTTCAAAATCAGAAGACATTCACCTCGTATATTTGTTATTTAAATGAGTAGTAGTTTATCCATTTATATATCCATGTTTTTTCATCTCGTTTCAGGTAATTTTACGATATACACTTAAGATAAAGCTATTATAAGGAATTGGCTTGGCAACCGACCAGTTATTATTTTATAGGAACTATTTGGCAAGTATTTTATGATAAGAGGCTTAATTATTCCTAGATCTCAATGCTTTATATTATATGTATACCATAGAAAGAATCCAATTATAATATCATAAAATCGTCCCAGACTACTCGTCGCGCTCAAACATAATATTTTCCAAAGAAAAGCAGTGAAATTCCACACCCTAACACATTTTTTGTGTTTTCAACATTTTCAATGGTTGTCAAAAGCATGCGAACAAAATTGAGTTTTTTTTTTAAATTAAAATAAAAAATTGTTTGTTTTAGATAATAAATTATTAGCTTGACATAATTTCAAGAAAAAAAAACAAAGAACGCAACAACAATACAATTATTAACTATTAAATAATTGTAATGGAAAATAATAATTTCGCGGTGTAATTAAATTCACCGGCAAAGAACAAAAAGTTTAAAACATGAAATTAAAATATCTTTGTTGTGTTAAAATTCTTTAATGTACGTTCTATGTACTCGTATAGTATTTAATAGATTTGAACCGTATCTATTGTAAGGTCATTATGGTGTTTACTATAGAGTGTTCATTGATAATTTTTTCCGAAACAACGGCCTTTGTGATTTTATCTAATGTCTTAATCACCGCAAAACTTTATAACAGGTTTCATGCATCATCCAAAAATCATGATGGTGATTGATGATACGAGTTTATTAGAATCTGCCACACTATTAGGACCATTTAATGGGGTTTGTGTTTGCCCCATCGGAGTAATATTATTTTCTGTTCCATTGGGATAGTTTTTTCGTCATTCACAGTGAAAAGATAAAGAGTGTTGGTTATCATACCACGGGTTTAAGTTTGATTCTTGCCTCTAATCAAATTATTAGTAATTAAAAACAAAAAGCTTGTAAATTTCGAACAAAAATACAAAATGAGTGAAAAGGAAAACACACTCATTCATAGATAAAAACAATTACTTTAAGGACACTTTAAAGTGTTCTTAGAAAATCCGAAGTCAAAAGCTATGCTTATTTCGTCCAACTGTTTGGCCATCCGGTTGACAGGTTCATTCTCATGATACACTGTGCGATGTTGGTCCAATTGAATTAAATTACTTTGACGAGTAATCTTGGTTGGGACGTGAAGGAAGATGTTTTCCTGGATATACGGTGAGTCACTGTGTCCCAGCAACACGTTTCTTATCATTAAAGCACCCAGTTGTGTTCTTTGGTAAGTGTAAGGTGGTAGCCGTAAAATATTTTCCTGATATGGTATATTGTTGTCATAATTCCAGCCATCTTTCCGAGCGATGTATAACAAATACTTTTTTTTGAATGTTTCCGATGCGACTGTTATGAACTTAGGCGGAAACCACACTGGAACAGCGAATTCCATTTTTCGGCATTTAATGTCCGTTAACTCCCATGCGCACCGCTTAATAAATCCCAACATTGAGTTGGCTTTGGGGATTATTATATCGATGTGCTTATTGAATGTTACGTTGTCTGTAAGTATAACTCCCAAATCTCGAATTTAATCTGTTCTACATAGAACTACGTTGTTAATATGACGTGGACTGCAAAGGATTTTTCTTTTGAAAGAATGACATAATTTTGCACTTGTTTATATTTAGATTTGCACCAGCTAGTAACTCGGTCTAAATCATCTTGCAGTGCAGATGTATCCTTATTTCTTCTGATTACTTTAAATATTTTCATGTGGTCAGCT
The DNA here is from genome assembly GCA_951394425.1 of Tipula unca. Classification (NCBI taxonomy): domain Eukaryota; kingdom Metazoa; phylum Arthropoda; class Insecta; order Diptera; family Tipulidae; genus Tipula; species Tipula unca. Next base: position 173,075,432 of record OX596381.1, on the reverse strand, counting down.
ATTATAACATTCGTTATATCATTAACTCCAGAACTCCAGATTGTGCGTAATTTGTCTAGATCTTACACCACCAATTTCGATATATTGTTTGTTGTCTACCATTAAGATACGATGAAATCCATTTCACAAATGCATTGGAGAATCCAAACGTCGACAAATTTTAAATTACTTTGCTTAATTTTCTTGCTGAAATCTGTATGAATAGTATCGACTTGCAAGTGTTGTTCGATGGCTTTTATTGTTTTGCTAGTAAACCAAGTATGATTAGTCGTCGTAGATCTTCCAGGGAGGAAGCCGTATTGAGCTGTTGAAAAATTACGTGGAATGATAGGCTTAAATAAGTTGCAAATAACCAATTCAAATATCCATTTTATAACAATCGATTACCATTACATATTTTTAAAATATTAACTTAATTCTAACTACTTTCCGAGATGTGTACAATTTATACTGCGCTGGGGAGAAAGTTCTTTAGCCAACAACATCGTTTTATACATAAATACAGATTTTCCATTAGTTCATCCACATGGTCTTTGAATTGGTTGACGACAATGTAGTTTTTGTTGCAATTGACGAAAGAGCCAAATCGATACACAGACAATTAATAAACTATTGTATAGGTTATTAATTCATAAAATAAAATTATAGCATTTAAAAATGAATTAAGTCACTAAAGGTATAACAAATTATATTTATAGACAGACAGAAACCAAAAGCTTTTATTTAATCGTAACAATACATATAATAAAGACGTAAGCTATTGAATTGTACAATTTATAATGTAACATAAAATGCGATACGAATTAAATACCATGACCTGGACCACTTTCTTTTCTATATTTATAATATACGAGTAGTATATAAACTAACAACTACTTGAAATATTGACGCATTAAATCTATATTTAATAATAGTGGAAAGTTCTTTGACTTTTGTCATGCAAATTTCTCTGTCTATATGTATGTATATGGGTGAGGAATTTAAGAAATCGGCGAAAATTTTGTCGCAGTCATGCAATTTGATGTTTAGTTTTATTACCAAAATACATAATAAATCTAGATGCATATTTATAGAAATTAAGTAGGCTTTGAAAATCTTACATATAATGAGAATCTCAATCTCTTCTCACCTCTTACATAGATATAGTAAATAAATTATTGATTTTCTAATTTCGCAAATCTTTGTTAAATTATCATTAAAAATGTATTAAAATAAAAATTTAATTAGCGCGCACCATTCTCTTGGTGTAAGAAGATATCACTCCAAATATTTATCACTCGCGATTTTGTCTCCAAAACGAGGGCATTGCACACTTATACATATATACATATATTTAATATGAAGTATCAGAATTCGTACTTCGATAGATTTTGTCAAATCATCATCATCAATGCCGTTGGCAAAAATACAAATTCACAATTTTTACTTTCTTATCTGTGCAAAACATCGTAAAAATGTTTATAAACTTAATAGGTTTTATTTTCTTTTAGTTTAACGGATATTATAGTTTTTAATGTTAAGCTCTCTGTGAAATTATATACATAATTATGTATGTACATGTGAAACCTGATGTAGGCAGTTTTTGAACTTTGAGGTCAAGTTTATGGTAATTTGTTGGGTAATTCTATGCAACTATACTATTTATAGTTTACCATTTATAGTGTTATGTAAAATTCACCTGACTATAGATGAATTATGTTTCCGTATATTCTTAGAGAATAAATTATGGTGATTGAGTATTGAGATTTTTAATTGTTCAAGATTTTCTCGTTACATTCTTAAGTGGTCTGTAATGGCTTAGAACCATCTTGTATTTTGCTAAGCGCGTTTGCAACAGAATATATACGTTTATGTTTAACTCTGTTCGATTTTTCCGCAAATTTCGTAAAATGTTGAAGTAATTTCTATTTACATTATATTTTTGAATTTTATAGGGACTAAAAAATCGGCCGTGATCGTTTATTTGATTACTTTGTTAATAAAAAGTAAAAAAAAAATTTTGCATTAAAAACCGGAATTTGATACTAGATGTCATTACTTGTTTATGAGTAATAATGCATCAATGACATCTATGTAATTTGAAAGCTCTATTCAATATCTGTCAAAATCAGCTAAAAGTTTTTGTTTTGATTGTGCACGTCCAACCGATTTCAATTTCATTGAAAATTTATCAAATTAGAGAAAAAAACAGCATTTGCGGGAAGTTTTGTTGAGTCACTTTTTCGCAAACAAAACAGCAGCTGAAAGTCATTGTTTGCTTGTGGATTTGTATGGTGAGCATGCTCTTTCAAAAACACAGTGCTTTGAGTAATTTAGTCGCTTCATAAGTGGTGATTTTGACATCAAAGACAAAGAGCGTCCTGACAGCCGAAAAAGTTTGAGGATGAAGAATTGGAGGCATTACTCGATCAAGATACATATCAAACGCAAGAAGAACTTGCAGAATCATTTGGAGTTGATCAAGCGGCAATCCAGACGTTTGAAATCCTTAGGATTCATCCAAAAGATGGGAAATTGGGTGCCATACGAGTTGAAGCCAAGAGACGTGGAAAGATGATTTTGCATGCCGAAATGCTGCTCGAGCGCCACAAAAAGAAGTCGTTTTTGCATCGTATTGTCACTGGCGATGAAAAATGGATCCATTACGATAATCCCAAGCGCAAAAATGCGTATGTCAAGAAAGGCGAGGCCGCCCCATCGACACCAAAGCTGAATATTCACGGTCATGCTGTGCATTTGGTAGGACCAGCTGGGTATGATTCACTATGAGCTGTTGCCAAGTGGCCAAACCATCAATGCCCAATTCTATCGTCAACAATTGATCCGATTAAAGCAGAAAATCCAGGCAGAACGGCCAAAGTATGCGACCAGACACGAGTCAATCATTTTCCACCACGATAACGCTCGGCCACATATTGCGGCGCCGGTCAAAAATTACCTGGAGAATAACGGCTTGAAATTCTGCCTCACCCGCCTTATAGCCCAGACCTTGCCCCTTCCGACTACCAGCTATTTCGATCCATGCAGAATGCCCTATCAGGCATACGCTTCACTTCAGTTCAAGGTATCCAAAATTGGCTCGATTCGTTTTTGGCCGCCAAGCCGGCGCAGTTTTTCTGAGATGGAATCCATAAATTGCCAGAAAGATGGGAAAAAGTAGTGGGTAGCAAGCAATAAAGGCTCAAATTTCATTAAAAAGTTCCGGTTTTTAATGTATACACCCAATAAAATACATTATAAAATAAGGTTATGCGATAATTAGCATAGCCCAAACATCAAAATACTTTATATAAGCTAATAATTTATTTTAATTTAAATATTTCTTACGTATAACACATTAAATACAGCATTAAAAACTTCAAAATTTGTTCTACTGAAGAGCAACCGAAACACGCAATTTCTTGGACTTACAGACAGGAACGTTAAAATTAAATAGAGTCAGAATTTCTGGAGCAAACGTCATTAAGAGCGAAAACGGCATTGGCGTCCTCAGGCTTATTTGCTAAAGTGCGAACATTAATTAGCTTCAGCCTATTTTCATACGGCTCTCGTTTAAAAATCTGTCTTCCGTCTGAGCTCAGTAACGCAAAATTTAAAAACTGCTTTCAACACTCAATTCTATTTGAATGAACCTTCAGAATTGATCTCACATAACTAACATACTGTGCCTTCAATGTATATGAATTCTGCAAAATTTATTGCAATGTCTTTCAATTAAACCCATCATTGAATATTGTTTATTAATTATGAAATTTATATATGTTTATTAAAATTCAAGTTATCTCAAAATATAACACTCTAAGTCACACATAATTAATAGACCCTAGACAGAATTTCATCGTATAGTATTTATGTATATACGGTACTACAACACCAGATGTACCAAAATTGCAAAAAGTTAATAGTTTATTAGTTTTAGAATTTTGTTTGTTTGATATTTTACGTGCCGGTCAAAATAGTATGAGGACAGGAGTTCATATACGTTTAACAATATAGAATGACTATGTTTCAGTTTGACAAGGGTATGCGATTTGTATTTTAATTTAAAGTTTTACTTTTGTAATGGTTTATAATATTCTGTTTGCTTCATATTTTTTAATAGGGCAAAATGTGTTTTGACGTGATCATTTACGAATTACTTAAATAAGCTTAAGATGGCCAATATAAATAATGCAAAGCAGTTAAATATGAACAATAAATTGAGTGTGCTTTAAATTTGATTTGGAACCATGGATTTTGTTTAATTCAAATTGAATCACATATTGAAGGTATTGGTACACTACACCAGCCGTATGCGGTCTCGCATTACCCTGCATTAACAATAAGTTTTCACCACTAAACCCAGCAAACAGTACGAGGTAGTCTTCGAGTACTTCCTCAATGTACCGTTCGGAAGTCAACCCTCTTGATGGACGGCCAGTATTCGCTCTGGAGATGAACACAAGACATGTCTTCGCCTCCAGTGACATGCCTCCCCAGAACATGCATGATCCATCGCCATTCGAGACACGTTCTTCCATATAAACACATCCTGCACCTCTGGCGGATGCAAGATATTGTTCTATTCTTCCATTGTTCTTCATTCCAATCCAAATACTCTCGAAAGAACAAACAGCGAGATCTTCGGTGAGGCCGGGTTAATTTCGGCAAGTTTACCGGTCTGCAGCCACCAGTTTCTTGATATCTCTGCTACACTCGACGAACGGAGAATTGGCTCAAATTTAGTTGTCGAGCCAGTTCACTTGGATTCTGCTCCGTATCAATTAGTGCAACCACTTTAACCTCAGTAATAAAAAACGAACCACTCGATAGGTTCACACCTTTGAATTAAATAAACTTTGAATCTGCATCCAAGATAATTAAACAAACGTTGGATTTTTTGATATTTTGGAACTTTTGTTGAAAATTGATCAATGTGCGAATATTTTGCACCGAATTCTTTTCTTAAAATTCAACATTTCTCATAATCCGCATAATTACCAAACCGCTTAAATAAATTTATGATTAGCAATATTTTTTAACTCACGTTTAAACCACGGTTCACTATACTCACAACGTGCCATCTTCTTAGAAACAAATTAGACAAATCTTTCATTTACAGCACTAAAAAATCGTAGAACTGTTTCAGAAATATCAATATTCATTAAAAACTAAGACCAGCTAATTTTATCAAACAAGAGACACAAAATCCAAATTTACAAAATCGGATTTAACATCTTTTACAATAAACTCCGCTATATTTTACAAAATTATGGAATAACTTCGCAATGTTAAGTTTTAAATGTGTGTTTTATTCAAACTTCTGATGTAGACATTTTTTGTTAAAAACGAATAACTTCCTAGTGCCTGTCTCAGTTAACACTATTTACACTTAAGCTGACCGCTGCTAAAAACGTGAAAATTACCGACTAAACCTAAATTACTATCATCAAAATGGCATCTGAAGAATTTTAGAAGAACAACATTGTTAAAATTGTATATTAATTAAAAGAAAATTACAGCTATATCTTTCTTTTATTTATTTTACCAAAAAACGTCTTAAGAGTTAAAATATATATATATATATATATATATCTTTTTTTTTATATATCTTCGAGTTTCGAGTCATAATAAGAATAAGAACCGCACAACAATTTGTCTCGTTAGATTATTTATGGGTTTTCTAGTGTTTGGCATTAAGCCCAGTACACACAATAATATTGTTTCATTTAACGGTAAATCGAATGTATTCTTATTGTTGAAACAGTTTTAGATGGTGCACGTGAACAAGAATACTTATATATACTTTCTGTCTGTGTCGCGATAATGGTAATAATGTTGTACATTTAAAACAAAATCCTAATGGTGAGACTCATTTTCGGTAATGATCCATTAAATTCATTAGACTTATAATAACGATGAAACAAACGGAGGTTAAACTTTTTGCCTCTATACTAACCCATTTCATGTTTTGACATTTTTTTTAATTAAATGTCATTCTAGTGTTTGCTAATTAAATAATTAGCCAATTTTCATTGTCAAGAATCGTTTTTCAATTATATTTTGATTTGATTTTTAATTAATTATTTTTATGGTATTGCAGCTAATTGAATTAATTTGAACTGAGGTATTTAGCCTTAAAAATGTTCTATGTACGCGATTTTCTCTATCATTAACGCTTATAGTTAAGTCTATAAAACTAAAAATAAACAAGATCTTAATCTAGGTAATTTATATCGCGCGCAGTTTAATGCACGCATGGAGCACATAATGTAAGATTGAAATGATCGGTATAGGAGAGAGGCGATTTAAAAAAAAATTCATTTCATTTGATTTATCGTTCAGGGTTTTGTAACCGCCGTTTCGCTGTCGTATTGATGAAATGTCTTGGCAAATGTCAGAGCCAATCTATTGCCAAAGGATTAAAAATTATGTTTGATCTAATTGTAAAGCTAAGCAAACCCGAATTGAATCAGTTTATTTAGTTTTTGTTCCGTTTCAGAACAAATTTTTCGTTGGGGAAGATCTGCAGATTTTTGAGTGCTGTGTGAGGTGAAGGGTTTAATTTATGATTATAGATAAACAAGGCTAAGAAAAAAACAAGAATAAAAATATCAACATTTAAAAGCAGATACCAGAAAATGTTGTAATTCACTGATATATAAAAATAATTTATATTAAAAGCCGCGATCAACTAATAGAATTTTTTAAATTACACGATCATGCAATGAATAAAAAACAAAAAATTCTTTAAATTTATATAAAACAATTACATTGCATGTGTACATATATGTAATCATTTATATAATATATGTCTAGCAAGGGCCGATCATTTTCTCGAATCCCCAAAATTGGAATCGTTGCAACCTAGTAACGGGCATGATATTTAACTTGTATACATTTATATTTGTTGAACAATTACCCTATAGTGTTAAATATAAACCCAAAATTATTATCGAAATATGATATAAAGAATTTTCATCACGCACAAAACATAATTTAATTTATTCTTATACAATGTTGTACACAACATAACTATTCGTATATGTATATGTTGTATTTGCGCGAGGTCCGTAAAAATTCGATTTGTTTTATTAAATTATATTATGTATTTACATATATATCATTTATATGGATTACATCATTACATCTTACATTTTTCTTCTTCATAAAATTTTATTATGATTGATCTTACATTATGAGTTTATGATTTAATTGCTTTTGATCATCTCAGTTTTCTAAATCTAAAATCTTAAAATCTAAATCAGTTTTTAACAGAGCACGGTAATGCAGACCGTGGGGTTTTGTATATAAATTTAGCAGAGGCAAAATGAAAACTAATGATGTACTAAGTACCCTGGTAAGCGGTGGTGGACAATCAACCACAAAATGCTTACTCGATACCTTGCTATCGCATGACAGTGAGGAAAGTAACTCGAATCTGCAAAGAGCAATCCGCGCACATCGTAACTTTGTACCAGATACGCCAAATGTGAGCCACTTCAGTGATGAATGGGCCGCTTTGGCGATCATGTCCATGAAAATAAATAAAGCGCCAGGGTTAGACAACATCGAGCTCGAAGTGATACAACGTGCGTGGCCTATTATAGGGCGCAGTATCACAAGATTAATGAATACCTGTCTGAGTAAAGGAATTTTTTTCAAAGATTTTCAAAATGGCAAAGTGATTATAATAAGAAAAGGTGGGGATAGGTGTCAAACCGATCCAAAGGCATATCGTGCTGTTGAATGTCTTAGGTAAATTACTTGAAAAACTAATTACAGGCAGGTTGATGGACATATTTCAAAAGAGTCGAAAGATCGACTGAGAATGCAATGGTCAAAATGATCAGCATTGTAAAAGAATCAGACCAAAAGTACAATCTGGGAGTTTTTCAATATGTATTTGGCGCGTTAGATAATTTGTGGTGGCCAAGTATAATGTTGGAGTTAAAGAAAATTAACCAAACCTCATAAACGATTATTTTTCTGAAAGAAAAGCCACTGTAACCATAAGCCTCGGTATTCCAAAAGATTGTGAATAAGAGGTTCCCACAAGGGTCCATTCTAAGTCAACATCTATGGAATATTGTATCAACAGTAGTATGAACCACGAAATCCAATTTGACAGTTTAGGTCTTCTTCTTTATGTTGGTCAACTAGGTTTGGCTGGCAGTTAAAAGCTAGCCCTCTTGGCTTGTTATCGATTCATCATATTGTGCTTTCTCCGTTTCGATGAGACGACGAATCGGTTTCGGTGTAATTGGCGGGCCTGTCGATGAGATTGACTTGCATAGTGGCAATAAATCAGTATGTTTCTCCCATTTATTTTTCTATATTAGAAGTATGGATGGTTAGCGCATATAAGCTTCTTCCAGTTACTGGATTCGGGTTATTAGATAGGTTTTAGTTTTTCTATCTTTCTGAGCTTTCCGCTGATGTCGGCTAATACCCGAATAAAATGAAATAACGTTGAGTATCATTAAAATCATATACTCAACGTTATTTCATTTCACTCTGGTATTTGCCTCCACCAGCGGTAAGTTTACAGTTTAGTGAAATTGAAGAAATTTACATTCTGGGGCTGAATTTAATAGCTATAACTGAACGAATGCTACACACGCTCAGATTTGCCTGCGCAAGTAATATTTGTACAGGTATATTGAATGAAATTTCGTATTTGCTACGGTCGCCCGTCAAAATACCTGCACAGTTTTATCATACACACGCTCAGGTTGACCTGCACAGGTAGGCCTTGACAGGTCTTTTTGAACGTGTGTAGCCGTCTTAAGAAACGTCTAAGTCTTCCGTGGATTACATACTAAAGCGATTGAAACTGAGCAGAACACAACCAAACTTTGACGTGGAGCGATCTCAAATCACCATGATGAAAATGATAACTGCTTTCAAAGACAAACCGCTAGAAACGACTCAATGCAAAGTACTATGGAAAATGTTAAATTTCCCAATGGAGAAAAGTTCTTTGGCCCGACGAATTGAAGTTATGAAATGTTGGGTCAAAAAGGAAAAGAATGTTCGTCGGCCTCCCGGTAAAAATATTCTTCCAGGCTGTGTCATTCCTAGGTTAGTCATCAAGGTGGTTCTATGATGATATGGGTTACTTTGGTGACAATTTGGTATAAGATTTGGTAGAAATGACGGAACGAATGGATCGCTTCGACTATCTCTCGATATGGGTAAAACATGCTGTGCCATATCTGGGCTAAGATAGATCGTGTTCTTCGAAAGGCATGCCCAACATCTGCGAGGGATGTGTAACATAAACTAAGAAATGCATGGAATAACATATCTTTTCTCAAGCATAGCTTTTTTTGATAAATTAAATTAAATTTAATTAAAATAATTAGTTACAAAAATAATATCGAACAAAAACTTTTGGCCTGTTGGTTACTCGTTCTGATGGCTATCGTCAATATTGAAGCATATAATTATTCGTAAAAACGTTGATTTTATATTAACTGAGTATTATTTAAATTCTTTTGAGTTTAGAAACCCAAAATATTTCCAAGCTGAATGAACCCATTCTTTTTATTATCGAATGTATCAATTGGCTTCAAAAATTGAAATTTATTCTGTTTATCTCAATATTTTTTTTTTTATTTGATCAATACTTTTACTTTATTGTTTACACCAATTAATTTAAATTTTAGTATGAAAAATCTCATTTACATTTTATTTATAAAACTGTACATTATAGAATTAAATCCTTCTTATCACCTAATCACACCCACACAACATATTTTTTTAACCCAGATTTTTATTAAATACATAGTCGGTTGGGTTGGTTGTTTATTTTAAACATTAAAATTCTAATTCGAAACATCATCACTATATAGAAGCTATGTATGTACGTGACTCAACAAACTAATCGGGAATTATAAATATTAAATTGTGAAAAATTAAATTAAAATTATGACTGGAATTGTAATTTGATTTTCCACAGAATATTGCTTATCTCAAATCGCTTGTTAACGAGTTAGCACATTATAAATTTACCATTGTTAATAAATAGACCGTTCCCTTAAAAATTTATGACCTTATAGTCGCGTAATATTTTTATATGCGCGAGTACACTACACTGATTATAATCTCATTGAAATTGAATGACGAAGGTTAATGCCAAATTTAGAGAATCAAATTAAGAATTTTATTTATTACTATTCTGATGATTATTTGATTTCAATATCACATTATCGAGTATAGTCGAGAGGGAGAGTGACGTAAGTTATCCAAAATAAGAATATGTATATTAAAATAACGCTTGGCAATGATATATTTAAGGCCATACACAAGAATAATAATCGTTATTCAATCAATTGTTTATTGTGTGCTGAATATTGCAATTTATTTAAGTAATATTGCGTTCTTCGTCTTACACTTATGATGGATAAGGAAAATAATTGAACATAATTTAGAATCGCCTGGAGAATATTTCAAAATGTCACAGAAAATTAAATTTTTCTTGTATCGTTGTCGTAAATCCGCATTCATAATCGATTTTTGTTTTTCATTCTATTTTTGTTTTAAAAACTAAAATAGTTTCTATAATGCACTATATATACATAACTATATTGTAGTCTGTTTATAAAAATAGATTGCCTCCATTTTAAAAGGGATTTAGTTGAATAAATACAGTATTGATTGGTATTAAACAATATTTAGTGAAAATTCTGTTGAATTATCAATTATATTATACTGACAACACAAAATACCCGGAAATTCTGTGCACAAAACCTATCCATCATTCACATAATATGTATGTACGAGTATATGTATGTACAAAATGGTTTTAATGCTCGACTATAATAGATGAACTTAAGTAAAAGTGAAGTCAAGTCATTTAATCCAATTAAAGTCAATTACATAAATTAAAAATGTATTTCTTTGTCTTAATGGCTGGGTATATATATAGTACAACCACTTTTCTTAAAGAAATTACAATAAAATGAAAATCAAAAATCAAAAGTTCAAATATATATCTAAAGGAAAAAGAATAAGACGAAATGATTACAAAAGCAAGAAACAATTAAATAGAAAGACCAATTAATTATTTGATTCGAAGTGCAGATCCATTTTTATATCGTGCACAGGAAATAAAATGTTACCGGATATTACATTTTTTTTTCATGGGGATCACTAATACACAGCGAATAGGCTAATTCGATTAATTAAATTAGTGATTCGGTGAAATTTACTTTTTATATATATTTCCTTTGTTGTTATCTTATTAGTGATCTTCGGTCATCTTGAGCAAAACTTATTTGACCAAAACTAAAGAAGATTAACATTATTTAACGATAACGCTTCTATATGAATATAAATTGCATGGTTTTCTACGGACAATAAATAATTCGGCAAATATGACTTTGTTGCAAATTTTATTTACCAAGTGTGATCTTTTGATTAGAAAGTGTGTCCAATTTGTATATTTTGGAAATAAATTGAAATTTTTCAAGATTTGTATATGTACATACATATATATATATATATATATATATATATATATATATATATATATATATATATATATATATATATATATATATATATATATATATATATATATATATATATATATATATATATATATATATATATATGGAGTATGGGTTCAAAGTTCTTATAATGTATATAAATATTGGAAATTGATAAAATATTTTCAAATTTGATTGAGTATTTTTAGTTAGTAGCAATTTGAGATGAATAACTAACTACGAATATATTTATATATAGAAAGTATGTGATGTTTAGATTTTACTTTCATTTTTGCAATAAAGTATTTTAATTTATTTGATTTTTATCGGCGAGGCATTCAAGTTATTGCGAACATTTTATTTCGAAGTGTATGAAAAATATTGCAATGCAATTTGTTGCATTCAAAAATTTAATCATATACGGCGAGTAAGCCAAGATATCCAAAGCATTGCATACACATTTAAAGTTTTACACTTTTGAATTCTGTTCTCATCTTAAAACTCGGTTTGGATATGTCTGATTTTTTACATTTAAAAAAAAAATGAAATTGTTGATATCAATCAATTTTATCGAGATTTTGAAATATAATAATTTCCCGTCGTAATTTGGTACTTCCAGGATTTCTTTTGGGATTTCGAGGCACAAAAGCGACAGACCAGAATCTTGATGATTTTGTTTTTCGTAATTGAAATCGTATATATATGAGAGTACAAACAAGTCGCATCTTGAAACCAAACCAGAATTAGGGGATCGAATTATGTAAAAAAAAACCTGTCGCAATGAAGAATTTTAATAATCTGCCCAAATTTTGATGAATGATGATTAATCGATATCTGAATTAAAAGTTTTAATCACGATCTAGCTAGTCCGCATGATCGTGACCGTCATTTTGAGAGTAATATTTGCTCAAATTTACAATGTTATGTTAATATTAATAATTAATAATTGTTTAAAGACTTTTTTAAGCGTCATATACGTGATAACAGGATAAATTTTAATTATCGCGAAATATTATTGTGAACAGTGCGGGATTCTGCATCCAATATTCAATTTCGATAACCGAATTCCATTTTACCATTATCGGAAAAATCCGGGTTATTATGAAAATAAATAATAGTTTTGGTCGTATTTAGAAAAAATAAAAATTTATGTTTGGTGTGGATATTTCGAAAACATAAATTCGAATAATTAATTAAACAATTAACTGTCTGTTTTTCAAAAAATAACAATTCGATAATCCAAGTTTCATAATAGGCTAAATCCGTGTCGGATAGAATTTTTCACTATTGAAAAAATTTGACTCGAATAAGTTTCATATATAGGCCCCTGGAGTAGAAACTACTGGTAGAACCAAACTTATAGGTAAAATGTCAACAGTCGATGATCACATGGGCAAATAAAGATGGATAATTAAGATTTTTGGAACGAAACGTTCCAAAATTTCTAAATGTGAAAAATCAGTATCAATCGTCTATCAAAATTTTATTTTCACGTATTCAAACCGATAATATATTCCACTTGAACAGGAAAATATCTCCAAGTGAAATTTAAGAATACGTATTTTAAAATTTTCGAATCTTTTATAAAATGAGTGGAAATTTGCTATTGAGTATGAGTAAAAATTTGCTTTACACAAAAATATGGAATTATTATTTAAAAAGATTATATTTTTATTAATGAAATTAAAATACAAACGAAATTTGTTAATTGAAATTCGAAATATTCCGCGACAAAAAGAACCCGAAAACAACTAATTTTGCAATCAATTTGCCCGCAATAACACGACTGTCAGAAATAACGCCATAAAGTGAGTATATTATTCGGAAACTAAATTAACCACGCTTTTCAAATCTTTCCATGTTATTCTATAAAACAGGGTTGGGGTCGGATGACAAATTTTCGAAAAATTTCATTTCGGAACTATTAGGACGTAATCTCTGATCATCGATTTATTTAGTGGGATTTCCAGACTAATATACTTCCGAAATGATAATATTTTGAAAATTTGGAAAGCATGGTTAATTCCCTTTCCGAATATTATAGTCACTTTATGGCAAAATCTCTAATAATTTCATGTCGGTTTAATCCTCCATTTTTGTTTTGTTAATTTGTGTATAGACACTTTTCTGTTAATGTCAAAAACTTCCCACCGATAAACATTCACCAATTTCTCTCGTTCAAGTTAAAATATATTTATCGACCATACGAGTGTAAATAACTTAGGTTAATATGAGTCCTCGTGGGTGCCTTACAAAAAAAAGTTTAAATAAAAAGCATTTCCTGCTCCTCCATAAGAATAATTATTGTGCTGCTATTTGAATTTTAATAAATGTATTAATTGATAACTTTGTTTATGACACATATGTATTAGCTTCGAATTTCAACTTGAATTAAACTCTTTGATTTTTGCCCGATCCTGTTGAGTTTGGAAAATAGAACAAATAAAAGGTGTTCGACCTATTAGTTCTGTATAAACTCAAAAAAATGTTTATTGTGCGATGGTAACCCGAACATTTTTTGATATAAATTGTTTGTGGCCAAAAATTGATTTAGATGATCTTTGGTTTCAACAAGACGATGCTACGTGTCAAATAAATCGTGAAATACGTGAATTATTGGCAACCAAGTTCAATGATCGCATAATTTCAAGTAATTCTGATGTTCTGATATCAAATGGCCACCAAGAACATGCGGTTTGACACTGTTAGATTATTTTCTTTGATGTTTTTTGTAAAGTGACAATCAATTTATCATCTTAAGAACAACACGCTAGCTGAAATTGAGACCATTAAACTGCTTTTATTGGAAAAAATCATTGAAAATTTTGATGATCGGATGTAGGCCTGCAACAGGAGCCGTGGTGGTCATATGAACGATTGGCATAGATAGAAACAACTTTCATCGTCTTGCACACAATGAAAGCAACTGCTGTGCAAAAATTTTGTGATTACAACAATAATTGATGAGCGGCACCACATTAGAAAGTCACCGACATGCCATATCCACGATCTAATTGCGCATGTGTTGCCTCTGTCAAAATGTAATAATAGCCTCAAGGAAATGGGAAGCGCATCTGGATTTAAACCAACGCAACCAGATTGCTGCGTGTATATCCCTTCAAAAAGAAAGCTGACAATTCAAGAATAAGAAAATCAAACGAAGCTATGAATGGGCCGTACAATTTGTCTCTTGTCTGTCATCTCTGTCAAAAAAGAGAGTACTTTCAACGACAATAAAATTATTATAATGGGCACGTTGGCTTCACTAAAGGCATTGGGTAGTTCGAAATGCTGGGTAATAGATGGAACTTTTTATGTTGTTTCAACCATTTTCCGACAACTTTTTATTATTCATGATCTTATTGCTGGGCGGGCAATTTGTGCCTCTGATGTTTTGCTCTGATTATAAATATAAAATGTTTTTAGGTTTATAATGAAATTTTCTATCAATTATAGCCAATTGGCGCTCGAAAATAAATTGGACTTCCGCCAAACAATATTTCCCGGCTCCAAATTACAAAGTATGCTTTTGTTCCATCTCGGGCAGACTGTTTGAAGACGTGTACAGAAGGAAAGAGGTAGAGGTCTGTCACCCAAATATGGAAATTGTGTTTAGTTCCAACATTCATGTCCGAATGCTTATAAGCTAGTCGTTCTTCCCTGAACATGTTTTAGTTTATTATAATGAGTTAATCACTAACTATGCTTGTAAGGATTTCAAAAAGTTAAGCGTATGGTTTAAACAAAACTACATTCATGGAAGAAGTAAAACCAAGGATCCTAAATACAAGCCGGATGTTGGTGTGTCGTAGATTCTATTGAAGAAAATTTTCTCTACACGCAAAATTATACAGAAGCTAGGCATTGTAGACTTAAAGTTGTAGTTGGAAAAATATTGTGGCTTATTTCAAATCATAAAAGAACTTTCGAAAGAAATAATTGTTGCTCCGGCTAATTTTTAAAAAAAAACTCAGTCTGGTAAAAGTACAGTTCCTAAGAATACCAGTCTGGAATGTTATAAAAACATACGAAATGTCATCAACAACCACGACAATACGAACAAGCTGAATTATTTAAAATCTATCGCTTATAATTATAACAAAATACTGTGTTTTTTAAAATTTTCTTTTTAAATATTAATTAAATTTTGTTTATTTTATTTTGTGTAATTACCAAAATTTGGGGATATTTTGGGGATTTTGAGTATAGGGATTTCGAACTTGAGGATATTTATTTTGGGGATTATGATTTTGGGATTTTGGTTTGGGGATCTTGTTTTTTTTTTCAACCCGTTTTTTTAAATACTAAAATAAACTAACATATGGAACAGCCTTAATAATATTGTTTATTTAAATTCATACAGGATGTGCCCTAGTTAGCTTACATTACTGGGTCGATCAATTTATCTATAATCTCCTTAATTAGTATGAAATCAAAGTAACCACACAAACAGCACGCTTCCTTTAAAAAATAGATAAGTTCGACTGAATGCGATTCGATCACAATCTTTAAAATGTTGTTCACAGTTCGGTAAATACGTGCAATTTCGCCCACTCTTAACATATTTAATATCCGATTTGCGTACTACCATCGATGTTGTATCTTGTAATAAATCGATTAATTCGTCGAGATTAATATGTTCCGGCCGATTATCGATATTGAACAGAATCAGAATCGAGTCTTGATGATCCGTAATCGGTTGCTAGTATTCGCATTTGAAATTTAAATGTTCGAGGTATTAAAGTGGTAAATTCAGACAATTTAACACCACCCAGGAGACATTTACTTTTTTTTTCAAACACAATTTTTATAAAAACAGGCTAACATAAAATATAACTATATCGATTCGGATTTAAAATACTTATGTGTCCTTTTTCGAAATAACTATCGTATATTGAGAAATAATTAAAACTTTTGTTTCATTGTACAATTATTGGTAATTTTTCTAAAAACTTTTCTTACACGTAATTATAGATAAATTGCATAACAAAATAAATTATGGTGTAATTCGATAATTTTGGTCATAAACTATTTGGTGGTACATCAAGTATGATTGCTGTGCTATTGTTAATACAAAGCTGCGTGGCCTACCGCTATATTGTGCCATCTGAAACCACGAGCCATTACATACACGAAGGTGTATGTCCAGTATACACCCCCAATTATGGATCGTATTTCAATTGGTGGAAATTCGATAAAAACATAACATGGAAATTGGCGTACGGCATTGGATTGGAACCAAACTATTCGGTGACACATTTTGGAACACTGTTTGCCCACTCGTCCAAAATCCAGGCATGTGATTATTTTCACATAAATCGATTTTATCAATTTGAAGAGTATCTCAAAATCGACGTTCCACCATCACATATAATAATATATCGGGTATGTACAAAATGTAAATGCACTTTGGGTGTGGTTAACCTAAGAAAACAAGGACAATTTACACCTGGTAAACCTAAATCGAAAATAACGGAGACTTCAGAGTTTTTGGTTAGGGTATTATCAACGGATTATTCATCGTTTATTGTGCTCTACAGTTGTCGAAATGATTTGTCCTATAACAATACCATGCCTAGATACCAGCAGGAATCGATTATGATTTTATTTAATTTGGAAAATCCACCAAGAGATTTTCAAATCAACGAAATGTTAAATCTCATTGAAAGTCGATCACCAATAGAAATCAATCAAAGTGATGTCGTCAGTCTATTTGATGCAAAGAATTGTACTGATTTACCAAATTGTTGTGAGCATCTTGACAATTGTGAGGCAATATTGATTGATGAATTTTATCTATATGTAAACATTGTAGTTGGCATTTTATGCAGTGTACTCGGCGTTACCATTATTGTAATCGTTTTAAATAAATTTGATTGTTTTTTATTTTAATTAATAAAATTTATAGAGTTGTGCTATATAGACAACAACATTGCTAAATTGTTTTTGAAATTAAATTAAAATAATGGTTTGAAACACAAGTCAGAATAATGTATATATTGAGTATACGAAAAATATTTCGTATAACTCGATTCTTTTCCAAATATCTACATGTGCGTGTGTGTGTGTATTTTATTTATTGTACATAAAACAAATAATTTGGTACAGCCTATAAAACCAACGAGCTGCTGAACTGGTGACTAACTAGCAAACAGAAATCCAGGGTATATGGTATAGTAGTATAGACACTGAGCTAATTATAGCCCCGAAGAGATTTTAAAAATTAAAATTTCATAAATGACACATCAAAATCGGAAGAAAACTTTAAAATTTCTGGTAATGAATATCTAACTTAAGACCAAACCTAAACCAAATAAAGTAAAAAAATATAAATGAAAGAGATATGTGACTACAGTTGAAATTCGATAAGCTATACATTGATATAAGGAGGGCTGTTCCCAGTTCAAACCACTCATTTAGTGCCCACATGATGCATTTCACTATCCAAATAAAATTGTTTATATAAAATACATGATATAGCTTTATTGGTAAACTATTTAGTCCAAAACTCTGTAACCCTTTTCTAAACAATTAAAAATTAAATACCAAATTTTAGGCGACCTAGTCAAACACTCACATAGTAAAACACACGAAAAATTATCTAACACCGATCCAAAACAATTTTTCGTGTATTTTACTATGTATGTGCTTGGGAAGGTTGATATCTACTGTTTGTATTTTTGCAAATCCTTTTGGCTACTTTATTCCTTCTACAGTCGGATTAGAGCAGATTTTAATTTCAGCCCGATCATTTTTACTCTTTCTTTTTTTTTTTAATGATATCTTTTGTTCTCTTTTTTAATTTTCTCTACCTTGAGATACCAGGGAGTCTACTATGCAACTCGCCTGCTATGTATTTCCGTTGTGTTGAGAATATTACAAATTTGAATGGACTCCTGAATTTTCTAACAAAATAAAATTGGAGAAATATTAAAACAAGTACCTACAAGATTAAAAATGATTCTAGAATATGAGCAATATTTGGACATATAAAAAAAGGCAAACATCTCGTGAGAACCATTTAGCGGATGCGTGTCAGAAGCCTAGTAAATCTTCTTCGTCCTGATGTTGGGAACATAGACGATGAAAATTCTTTGAATTAACTTAAACTTTTATTAAAATCTTCGCACATTCGGAGAGCGTAGAAATTCAAAGAAATTTTGTTATTAGAAGCCAATTCCATGTCCTAGTTCTGAAATGAGACATAATTGAAATTTTCTGGATTCAGTTTAACTTTTTAGTAACTCCTTCGAAATTTTGGGAGCCTCGAGATATTTTTTATATTTATAATATGGTTTGTAAAGCGAAGTAATACCTAAAAGTACATAGAGTGTGCGCTACACTGAACGTTATATACAATTTTAAAACGATGAGATTCGTGGATTTCTCAGAGAAAATAAAATCTGACAAAGCAGTGTTATTGGCCATTCGAAGCTCAGATAAAATTGATTCTTGGAAATCCTCTGATAAAGCTAACTGAAATTGGAGCTCTCTCGTGATTTTAAAATTTAAGAACTTTGTACCGCAAGAGAAAAACCATTTTTATCCGCATGAACGTATTAATCTTAATAAATTTTTAATACTGATCATTTTTGATGTTCAGGCAATTTGCCAACCATTTCGGAACCAGTAATTTACTGATACAGGTTTTGATTTAAATTCTTTATATATTATGAAAAATACAATCCTAAAGAACTAGAAAAATAATTTAAATTTAAATTTGAATTAAACCCGCAAGTGTTTAACTGTTTGAGTTGGAAGAATAATGGGAATTTGCGTTTTTGAATTTACTTCCTTTGGATTTTTAACAAATTTACTATTTACCATACGTATTATAAATATATTCTATAATTTAGAGTTAGTGAATTGCAACAACGTCACCCAATCGCGACGAAATCAATCCTGTTTTTGTTAAGAAGGCAGCTAAACGAATTTGTAGACGGAAGAAGCGAGAAAGGTGGAAGGCAAAACAACTCAGCAATGACTACAGTTCGCGTAAATTCTTTAATGGAGCTGCACCGGCCTAGAATCACGATCCATTCCATGAGGAATTCACTAGGGTCATGCAGATATTAAAACGAAACCACACGCCTGGGGTGAACTGCATTAATTCGGTGGTTTTGATATTTGATAGGAAGACTTTGTGGAACTTTCTTTTCGACCTTATTCGATTAGTATGGCAAAGCGAAGTTATATCTGACGAATGGAAAATGAAAATTAATGTCCTATATCGGATAGAATCATCCCTATAGCGGATGCCTTGGTTGGCGACTATCAAGTCTATTCGCCGCGGATGATTCTATCTAAAAATTACATCAGGTATTCCTGGATTTCAGACAGGCCTATGACTGCCTTGGAATACCTAGGAATGACAACAAAATTGGCACGGTTGTGTAGAATGATAGTGACGCAGTGTCAATGTTTCGTTAAAATTTTTGCAGTTAACTCAATGGTCATCTTCAAAACTTCGGCAGAGTGATGCACTTATGATAACAGTGTTGGTGAGGATATTATGGAGCGGTCGTGTTTTGTATCCTCCAATGCCACTGTCAAAATCTAAACACCTATCAAGTGCTGTGATGCTGAAGTTTTATAAAATGTTGATTAGGCTCGTTGTTATGTTTGGATGTGAAAGTTGAACGGTGATGGACGAGTACGAGAGATGGCTCCTTACATTTGAGAGAAGAATTATGCGTGTGATTTACGGCTCAAAACGCGAAGTAGATAATTAGTACATTAATAAGCTGATTATTATTATTATTATTATGATCAACTTATAAATAGATCATCTGACTATCAAAAAATAATAATTGTAGCAACTGATGTTTCATACGCGCTACACTGAAAGTTCATAACCCTGTCTTTATGTTAACTATTTTATTTCTACATTTATAATTCTTCAAGTGATGTGAACCATAATAATATAACTCAAATAAATTATTATTAAATATTTAAAAAAAAAACTATTATAACTCTGACTCAAAACACAATAAGATATATTACAATTGTACGTAAGTAGGTAGTCGGTTAGTTCCCATATGTATGTACCATTATTATCTGTGTGTCGGAATGAATAGACTTTTTTCTTCTGTCTGAAAAAAAATCAATTTAAAAGAATATTTAAATTTATTGCGTACACAAATAGTTCAATTAATTACATTTAATATAATATATGTATGTAGCGACAACAAACTAAAATTTTCTTTATTTTTTGAAAAGTGACACTTTTCACATACATAAGTATTTATGCCTTTTATATGCTTGTTTCAATAAAATTTATCATTGACATATAACACATTTTCTTTACACCTTCAGTATCAGCTTTTTATACTATATGTATATATTCAATTTCTGATTAAGTCCAAATCAATCATAAAAAATTGAAAGGTTTTTTCTAAACAATTTTTATTTGGTCTCATCTTCATGAGTTCACATCAAGTAATCATTGTATAAATGTATATAAATTAAGAAATAATTGAAATCTATTTGCGTTAATTAATTGTGTCTGCAACAGTAATAAAAATCGATTAAAATTAAATAGAACTGTGTGTGTATCGTGCCGCATTCACACTCTTGCCTATCGATCGATTGGATTCAACGAACCGCATATAAGTACTTTTGAATTGCTTGCTATATGCAAATGTGAAACACAGTAGAGTACATATGAATATATATGTATAGTAATTTATTTAATTGAGATAATTATGAATGATGATGATGATGAGTAATTAAATTAATTAAATATTCTGTTAATATATGGGAAAGGTTTTAAAGTGTTTATTACATAATTTACAATTCGATAAGTAAGTTATGGATAGTGGGAAATACTTATGTACAACTTTTTCGTATAGTTTTTTTTGTTTGCTTATCCAATAAAGTACTTCTACAGTATGCAATGCCTGGTAAATTTGTATATTGCAATCCCAATCAATTTGCATAACACGACCCACTATATATGGCTTAATATGCTGCTTATATTTAGAAATTATTCATACAATTTTTCATTTGATTGTTTTATGGGGTTTTGTTTTCTTATATCTTGATTAGGATCTTGCTTGTCTATTTTTATGGCAGTAACACTCAAACTGTTGCTAAAAGTGAAACTGTCTAGATAGTTGCGATACGATTCAATACACTTTTATAAAACACTTACTTACTATTTTTAAATGGTAATTATTTTGGTTTATTTTCATCTCGTGCACCGGATTTCTGTATTTGACCTTAATTGTCATTATATTATGCTACTTGACTTTACACTCGCATGTGTAATAGAACGCCATATTTCCGTGTGAAATAATAAGATGAATATTATTTTTATAGTCTATTCCATTTTAATTATTTATACCTCTCGATTTCACAAGTGAATTATATCGTTAGCATTAGTCATACTCTGCTACAGAAATCATCTTTATAGCCCACTTACTATTGTAGAATACACAATTCATAATTAATTATAATTATTTTGCCCATGCCCAATTTTGTTCGCTTGTAAATATTAAATATACGGCACGTAAACCCTAAGGAAGTTTGTGAGATACTGAAAACTTCTGTGGTCAATGCTGCTGAGCAGACTTTACGTATAATAAAAGTTAGACCCAAAAATCACTGGTTTGATGACAAGTGTCGTCTTGCAGTCAGAATAAAAAAATATAGCCCATAATGAAGTGCAAGAAAGTCTCACAATCGCGAGGAAAAACCAGGCAGCTCTGCCCACGAGGGCAAACGGATTTATAGACGGAAGAAGCGAGAATGGTGGAGGGCCGAGGTTCTGAAAGTACAACAACTTAGCAATGAACGCAGTTCGCGCAAATTCTTTAAAAGCATTACCTTTACCGGATTGCACCATACTTTCAGGCCTGGGTCAACCGCCATTCCGGACCGGGATGAAAACTCTCTCAACCTGCTTAATGCTCATCATGCGTCACAAACTATAGTTGAGTCTACTTCCCCTTGCTATGCACAGATTAAAATTAAATCGCTCATGTGATGTGGAAAGGGACACTCTGTGGAATTGTTTTTTCGACCTTATTTGATTAGTACGCCTGACGAGTGGAAAATGGCTGCAATGAGTGCCATCGTCGAAAAGGGAGACCGCTTGAAGTGTGAGAATTGTCGCGGATTAGCTGTCCTTTGCACATCATATACATGTATGATGTGCGCATACTGTCCTACATTATTTATTTATCTGTCAAGACATTCATGACATTTTTATTTTACATTCTAATATAATTAGCATAGACGCTAAAAAAAATTGTAATTTGTTCATCACAAGTTACAGACAATGTTAATTCTACATCTCAATATGCTCTTTCACAAAGCTTAAACATAATTTTTTGAAATCATAAGTTAAAGTTTCCAATTTTACTAATGGAAATTTTTGAATATTGTTATATACTTTTAACCCTTTCTGTTACCGAGCAAATAGCGCAGTGGTTAAAGCTGCGACGTTTGGGAGGTACCGGGTTCGAATCCCAACAGAGGCGTGCAAAAGGGATTTTTCATCTCCCGATTACGATCGGTGATTAAATTGAAAACATCTATGATCCTCTGTTGGAATGTAGAACTCATGGGCCGACCCATCTTTCATGTCACTGTACAGGGTGGCATGGAGCTATGCAATGCGCAGATGGTATACTGTACTTGTGTGAATGGGATGAATGAATGGTTTGAATGAATGTTGTGTGAATGTAAGGTAAGGCTATGGACCAAAAGAGTGTCTATGCCAATACCTTTTTAAAAAAAAAAAAAAAACCCTTTCTGTTTTAATAAGTTTTGTGAAAATGCCTTTTAAACGCTGATTTAACATTGTTCCTTTAATATTGCTCTACGCCTATCAGCTTTGAGAATTATTCGTAGAAACTTGAATTTTCTGAATTGTGCTCATCTGGCCCAGGTTCATAATAAACAAAATAGATAATCAACATGTGTTACCAATATTTGTTTAGTATCTTTAGATATAAATTGTATATCGTAATCGTTTCATAAGTTCCAATTTTTATTGTTCATCTTCGCTGTTACGTATATTCCAGATGTTTATTGAAGTTTAGTTTATCATCTATCATTACTTTCATATGCTTGTATTAACTCGTTCTTTTTATTAAATGCCCGTCTACCAATATTGCTTGGTCTAATTTTTCCCCATTCGGAAATGTTATCGTCTTGTATTTGGTTTTTGATAAATTGAATCCATTTTGATAGGTTTTCCAAGTCATCATTCAGGTTTAACACTACCCCCTCCATAGATGAAGCTGAATTTTTACTCGCTATCTTGTATTGGTTAAATAGTTTTGAAATCAATCTAGTTCTTTTCCATTTATTCCATATGCTTTAAGCTTTTCTATTAGCAAAGCATGATCGATCGATTGAAACGCCCTTTGGAAGTCCAGAAACAATACTTTTAATATCTTGTCGTCATCTATTTCTTGTTCCCAATTTAAGAGCATTACATTATGATTTAATGCTGAATCGTATGTGTGTTTTTTCTCTGAATCCCGATTGCTGTTCTACTAAAACTTTGATGATTTTTGACATAAAAAAATTTTTGATTAAGATGATTAACCAACTTGAATTTATTATAGTAAATTTCATCATTTATCCAAATATTAAAAGCACTTTTGTTTTTACAAGAATACATTGATTTTAAACTTTTTCACATTTCTTTTGGCTTTTTCTGATTCTCCAATATTTAATAATCGTTTTCGTCTATAAGTTTCCCAATTATTTGTTAACACAGCACAGCTTTCATATGGCTTTCGTTTCTCTTAAGCTTTAACATGTTTAGTTCTTCAGAAAATATCATTTGGTTTTATTTAGGTTTCATAACTTTAATTTCTGTCTTACTGTTTACTTGATGAATTAATTTTTTATTGGAGTCTACACCAATGATTCTATCTAAATATTATGAGACATCTGTCCTCCGTACATCTGGTGTTCCTGGATTTCAATCCGACCTGTAACTCGATATCGATCGAGAGAGTTTGTGGTCAGCTGGTAGTTCGGCCATTGATTGTATTTTGGTACGACCACAATGTCGGCAGCATATAGTACAGCTTCGTTTTATCGCTCGTCCCAACAGTCTTAATTTTAAAATCCAAAATCGTTGCCCCAAGTGATTGGTTGATTAAGAGTAATAAGCATATCCTTGCTTGAAATGTTGCTGTCTGACGATAATTTTTACTAAATTGGAATTGCTTGGTATAGAATGGTTAAATGCTTGGTTTTATATGATGCTAGCGATTTCTCAATTCTATTTCCCACTCGCATTACACCGCTATTGTCCAGAATCGGAGCTCCCTTTTGCGTTACGATTATAGGTCTAGTTGGAAATTGCATCGAGTGGCAATTGCTTGATCCCAGTCTAAATTGGAAAGCCATAGAGATTTAATTTCCATTGGATTTGACCAAGACCAACTCAGGATCAAAACCAGAGTTTTCGGAAATAACTAAAGGCCCTTTAATTACTGAAGATAATCCTAAGGGAGGGATGGGTCAATTTGAAATGTTAGGGCAGATGTAGTCGGCATAGTGCCACAAGAAAGTTCCCGTTATTATTGCAGAACCAGGTCAAATGGTAGCCATTGTGATTTTTATCGATATACAGATATCTGGAGTACGTTTACTGGCTTTGTATAGGATATCTAGGTGTTCCGTGGATACGAGTATGGGATTTTCCAACAGCGGTTATCATGATTGAAGACTCAATGTAGATTTCGTTAAACATCCTAATAACCAAATCTTAAGATATTTTCAAAATAAAAGCTCAACTCAATTGGAATGCACAACGTGGAACATTATACTGAATGGTATATCTTCCAATATAGAGAATATTTAGGCATGCACATTAAAAACGGCCTTTAGTCATCACAAGCAGTAATGGTTGAGATTCTAAATAGTTTAGTTCAGCCGAATCGTTTTCTATAATTTAAAACAAAATGTATTACAATTGAAAAGTACGGTGCTCACGGAACCCTCTGCGCATGAAATTCATCGTAGTTGAAATTTTTATTTGAAGTTTAATATTTTCTGGTAGTCTGAAATTTTTTAAATTCCGAAATTTTGAAGTTTTATCGAATTTTAATTTTTTTTTTCCGAAGATTGAGTTTTCAAGATAATTTGTTTTAAATCTCTATAATTCTGTAATATTCAATTTAAATTGTGCTCAATTCGGCATTAAAGAGAATATACTGACAATTATTGCGCCAGTAAATGAATTTAACTTGCCGTGCAACATGTTTAAGAGCAATTAATGCCGACCTTAAACAGAATTTTATCACTCATCAATGTCGTCATGCCATTCCTTTTACACAGCCAAATCCTTCTTAATATATTATACATACTTACATAAATATAAAAATATCATAAAATTTTAACATAAATTAATAAGTTTTTCATATTTTTGTGCTTTTAAGTTTATAGATTATTTTTTTTATAATTTTATTTTTGTAATGCTGTTTTTGTATTTTTATTTTATTTTTTATTTTTTTTTATTTATTTTTAGTGTGAGCTTTTGTAAACATGCTATAGCTATTGTATCTATATATTATACGATTTAATAGTAGTTATATAGCTAGTATACAACAACAACAACCTGCAAAATTTGGTATACATTACTTCAACGCTAATTGCTAAAAATAACAGGAAAGCTACTAAAAAAGTGAAAATTTATCTGCGTAAACAATACTACCATCTACGAACTTTATATTGAATCTTTTTATATAAATTGAACAACAGAACTTTATCTAAAAAAGTGTGTGTGTGTGTGTGTGTTGGTTATTTAGTTGTGCATAATTTTTATTTCATTTTATTTTGCTGAGTGCGATTAAAGACGATTGAATTTTGTTAAGACAAAACAACATGACAAATTCACAGGTAAAGTAACAAACGTTCTTTGTATTTTTATTTTATTTATTTTTTTAAAATTTAATGTTGTTTACTTTATTATTGCATTGGGTGCATTTAAGTTTTATGTATAGTATAACAAACACAAGTTATTTTTTTTGCAACGTTGTTAGCTTTTGTAAATATATAGTTTTGTTATTCTACACAAATAGTTAAAAATGCTGACGAGAAACTTACCCGATTCATTAATGAATTGTTTGACGATATATTTTGACGTTAAAAATGCTTGACATAGAAAATTTGTTTATCAGGCGGCTGGATCTAAATACGATTCACCCTTATTAAATAACGCACTACACACGTGTACTAGAGCAATAATAAAATTGGTCTCTATAGTCAAATGTCGCCTAGTATAATGGTAATGCGGGAGAAATTCAATCAGCATATTAACATAAAATCACCTCAATATTTAATTTTAATTTTGAAGATACCATTTTGACATGCAATATTTGTTAATTTTGGTATTAAGATTAGTGTTTCTAAAACATTTTCATTAAATAGTAAAGTTACCAACTAAACCTTATGTGTATGAAATGGATCATTCACAAAATCACTTCAGACAAATTTTAAAGAGAATATGTGATTTTAGTATAGTATTTGGTATAAAAACCCGGCATTATCGAATCGATTATAGTTTTGTTTATAAATTTTCCCATACATATTTTCAAAATGTTAAAACTAAACACGATATTTTGCATGCATGTGTGTAAATGGAATTCAGTAACTGGCGTCATTTTTATAAGAACGTAATTTTTATTGATCATTCATATTTAAATTGTATGCCGTAAATAGACGAATAATTATAAATTGCAATAATTAAAATACATAATTACTTTGTCTTAATATAATATATGAAAATTAATCATTAATCAATCTATTTATGATGTCTATAAATGTATTTTCAGTTATGGTTTCGTGGCGTACGGCCATCAAAATTTCGTCATGTATATGGCCTACCTTCACGCAAGGAATCAAGTTACACAGATATAAATATTGTCCGTAGTGTTAACGATGGTAATTTTTGTGCGGTCAATCCACAATTTTTAGCTATTGTGGCAGATACAACATTTGTCGTTATACCAATAAATCAAACAGGACGTATTGATTTCCAGTGCTGTAAGGTGATCGGACACAGTGGACAAATATTAGATTTAAAATGGAATCCATTTAATGATAATATTATTGCATCGGCTTCGGATGATTGTACAATCAAAATATGGTCAATTCCAGATGGGGGTCTAACATCGAATTTATCCGAAAGTTTGATGGAACTTAATGGGCATAAACGTAAAGTTATGCTTATTGAATGGCATCCAACCGCTAGTGATGTACTTATTAGTGCCGGATTCGATAATTTGGTTATATTTTGGGATATATCAAAACCAGACACAATTCTAAAAGTATTATCATGTCATAATGATATGATTTATTCGTTGGCTATAAATCGCGATGGATCATTGATTGCAACCACTTGTAAAGATAAAAAATTGCGTATCATTGAGCCACGCAGTGAAATTGTGATATCCGAAGGGGTTTGCCATATGGGAACAAAATGTTCGAAAGTCATATTTTTAGATAATGGAAAAGTGTTAACAACAGGATTTTCAAAACATTCCGATCGACAATACGCGCTATGGGATCAACATGACTTAAAAAAGCCATTGGTTCAAGAGGTAATTGATAGTTCGAGTGGCATTATAGCACCGTATTATGATTACGATACACGAATGTTGTACTTGGCTGGGAAAGGTGATGGAAATATTCGCTACTATGAAATTGTCGATGAGGCACCATACATTTATTTCCTGAATCAATTTCTATCGGGACAACCACAGAAGGCATTAGGATTTATGCCAAAACGTGGTCTAAACACACAAGTCTGTGAAATATTTCGTTTTTATAAATTACAAGCAGCTGGCTGCATTTGTGAAACAATATCAATGATTGTGCCAAGAAAGTCAACCCTATTCCAAAACGACATATATCCCGATACATTATCCAATGTCCCAGCTATCACATCAAAAGAATGGATATCAGGGCGAAATGTACAACCCATCCTAATGTCATTACAAACGGGCCAAAGTTTGAATCCGAAAGAAACTTTACTAAACCAAATGAATAGCAAGGAATCGTTACTGTATAATGGGACCAAGGATAGCGATTCAAGTATAGATGAGAAGAAAGACAATGAAAATTTGTACAAACGTAAAGATAATAATTCTAGGAAATTTGAATTTTTATCAACACAAACAATTCCGGATTATCGTCCTCAGGTACGATAAAATTTAGAAAATGGTGTTAAAACTAAAGATGTATATCTTATATTTTTCTTTTGTTCAGCAGATTACAGATAAAAATCAAAAGACAACAACAAACACCAGTACTAAATTTTCACAATTGAAAGCAATATTTGGCCAGCAGACCAACAACAAGGAAATTATTAATCTACAGAATACACTAACAAATGGTACAACGAAAACAGAGTCATTGGAAAATTTAACCATTATCACTTCAGAGATTGAGGTAAGCGATTTAACGATTTGGTTTTTATATTAGCCCGTGGTAATCAAAATGTATTTTTATTTAGCTGCAGAAGGCCTTTTTAAAGCAAGTGGATGAAATCAAAAATTTAAAAAATAAATTATCTGATTCAGAGGAGCGAGTGCGGGAATTGGAACATGAGGTGAAACGTCTACAGATGCTTATAAAATAATTTTAATAAGTATTTCGTTTCTTAAGAAATCTCGCACAAATATTCAGTTTACCCGGGTATTTTAGTAACTTTACATTAATTATTATTAAAATGATTTATAAATGTAAGACGCGAATTGGAATGAAAATTTGAATGTTTGGTGGCGGCACATCGAACTTGGATGTGCCACTCAGAATAGTATTTTTGGTTTATTTTTACGAAATAGAAATTAAGTCTTAAATGATAGCACATCAAAATTCACATTATATAATCTATTACATATTAAATTTTTTTTTAAATTTAAACTGCCAATAATTAATAATTTTATACTTAAGACCTTTCTACTTTTTATTAAAACCTGTAAAAAAATTTCACCTCTAAGGTGATTTAAGACAAAATATATTAAGCTTATATATTTTTATATTGATGCTTAAAGCTATAGATAATAATGTATTTTAAAATTATCTTTTTCAATTTAGATACATAAATTACAGGTAATTTGTATTTTGTTTAGTTTAAATTTGATTAATGAAAATTTTGTTTTATTTTATGATACGCAATTTTTATGTATTTTTATAAATAAATAAATAATTTTATTATTATTTTATGATTTATGTTGTTGTGTTTTAAGTTGGTTTGTTTGATTTTGTGATATTTTTGTTACAATTTAATCCATTGGTCAGTGTCTATTTACGATCTTTAATGAACAATATCCCAACTACATATATAATATATTTATAAGTAAACAATAGTATTTTATTTAGTGCTCAAAATATGTATGTGTATTTCTAATTTGTAATAAGAATGCTGCAAACGAAAGATTTTGAATATTAAGATTTTATTTATTACAAATCCGGCATATCATTGCTCTTAAATATTTAAAAAAAAAAATGAAATTATATTTTCGGAAAATTATAAAGAAACAAATATGTATTTATTCTAAAAATGCTTGTTGCTGTGAAATGTAAATCAGTATTTTATTTAATGTAAAATATGCCTAAATAAATTCTATTTATATATATAAATAAAAGCACAAAAACAGCTTTTCATATTTAAAATTATTGCGCTAATAATTATAATTTGATATAAATTATAAACATTTTATAGGCTTTTATACATGACAAAAATTAAATCCGATATTTAAAATAAAAACAATAAAAAGATGGTATCAATGTTTGTAAACAAAAAAATAATTCTATTATATATTTTAATATGCATATTTAAAAATGAACAATTTTGTTTTGTTTTATTAATTATGAGAATTTTTTATTCACCACTTTAGCCAAGACACACTTGCAAGGTAGGTGACAAATATTAAAACTGTTGAATTTTATGAAAATCACGTAATCAAAATTAAATTTGTTGATATAACCGACGAGAAGAACTCATCCAAAGAGCCCACACTAACGAAAATTACTCAATTTCAATAATACCATTTTGAGCGAGGATGTACATTTCTGATAAGATGAGTGGTAGGAAGATGATGGAAAGCATAGGTCATTGACGAAATCACTTTGCTATCAACGTTAAATTCTTTTCAGTATAAATTTCAGATGAATAGATTCTCTATTTTGTTAAAAATATAGCAATAACAATTTTTGATGAAAGAAGAAGAAATTAAAATAAACAAGTGTTGACCGACCCTTAAAATAAAACCTGAACTCAGAATCCACGAAACGAAAGAAAGCCAATTACTCTGCTTACCTGACCACTGCCGTATGATTTATTTAATGCTATACATATTCATCTTTTATATTTGTCTTTTGAATTAAGAAAGTTAAACATTTTAATTTTGATGTTATTCTTGGTCAGGCTATAATTAATGAAATATCTAAAATAAATCTAAGTACTTAATACATTAGGAGGAATGTATGCGCGGAAGTGGATGAAATATTAATTCTTAAATTTGACCTAAATAAACAAATATACATATAATTTTAACTTAAATCAAAACGATGTAAAAGAAATGTGTAAAAAAATAAAGAGAAGTAGGTTTGTATCTGGGATGTACATAATATATGTATAACACTTTGTTTGAATCTTAGTTTAAAGTATAACACTTTGTATTGGAGCTTAAGCTTCGGTCGGTGGATTCCTGTGGACTCTGTGAGATAACATTGATTTGTTTAATCTCGTGCAAATTTACAAACGAGCTATATGGCCAAAATTTTACTGCTGAATCGTGTTGAAGAATTAGCGGCAAAATATGTCGTTATGAGACACATCCACTAAATTTTGTGAAAATTTTGTAATCAGTCTGGCACATTTTTTAGTGAACAAGTGTTGGTTATCTCAACGATTTGGCTTTTTAAAGCACTTATAGCCTTACTGAGCTCGAATTCGTTTTACCATGGAGTGGGGTGTATTAAATTTTATGTCACGGTTAAATTTCCCCGGATTATTTTTACTGAAAGATGTTCAGCAGAATCATGGACTCGAGTTCAAGACCCGTCAGCGAATACTTTTTTAATTTAATTTCTTCTGTAAAATTGATTCAACACAGCTTCTGTTGAAATCTACATTCAATTTCTGCAAGTATAACAGCCACCTCTTATGTATGACCGTAATGAAAATATATGGTGATGGTTCGAGTGTTGCTAAAATTTTCAATTTTCCCTATTGAATTGGTAATCATAAGAATTTGTTTAGTAGCATTATTATATACGGCGGTGGTGCAGTTAACAGAGACATTGCTTTTGGATTCGTGGACTCGAGTTCAATTCTCGTCAGCCTCAATACTTTTTTAATTTAAATTCTTCGACAAGTATAAGTGCCATCCCTTGTATAATTATGACCGTAATAAAAATGTAAGAGCCATCTCTTGTGTATACCGTAATGAATTGTCCATTGCTGTTGCTAAAATTTTCAATTTACTCTATTGAATTGGTAAACATAAAAGATTTGTGTAGCACTAAATTTATATACGCCGGTAGTCTAGTAAGGCCGGTAATCCAGTAAGCAGAGTCATTGAATTTGCTTGAGTTCAATTTTGATCTTGAGTTCACGCCTCGGTTCGGCATTAAAAATTTTTAAGTTAATTTATTTAATTTCTCCCTTCAATTGGCAAATATAAAGAATTAGTATAGCGGCAAATTCATAAATGGAAATGATAAAGTAAGCGGTGTCATAGGATTGGATTGCAATCGTTGGGGATGGTGGTATTGTTGTGCAGTGTTCGAACTCGAACCTCGATTAAGGGTAAACAAATTTTAGTTAGAGGGCATCCGCACATTTCCTCATTAAATTAAAAAAAATAGCTTTTTGATTTTAAAATGACTTGCTAATAATTAAATTAAAAATAAAATTAGGGCTTGAACTAGCCATGATTACTACAATCATCCAATCACACAGCTTCTTTTATCACCGAGCCACCGCCATTCATAACAATATTGATATTTCTATCGTTTATAGCTGCCATTTGAATAAAAAAATTGAAAATTTTACCAACGGCAATGGACTCTGCTTATTTGACCATCGCCGTACAATTTCATTACCGCTCTATACCAATCATACCCATTACCCACCCATCTTTTATACTTGCCACTTTTACATGGAGAATATTGAAGTTTTTTTTGAACAGAAGCTGAGTTGGATTTGAGTAATTTTTACACGTTTTCAATTTTTAGATTGTTTATAAAGCAACAGGCAAATAGAAAAGTTAGAAGCACCATACAAACCTAAGATTCGACGGAATGGTTCAATTTCACACCTTGTGATTGACGGAATGTTTCAATTTCGTTTGATCTTGTTAGTTTGCTATCTATTGTTTTATTCCAAATAGTGCGTATTAACATATTAACTTACCTCAATAATCACTCATGGTACTTTACAATTAATTACACTAATTAATTGAAATGAAACAAAATGTTTAATTCTTTGTAATTTATTGTACAAAATTCATAAAAATGGACGGATTCTACAAAAGCTGTGTTTTATTTTTGTTTCGTATTCTTAAATCTAGTGTGTGTGTGTACATTAAACTATTACTGCATTAAACCTTACAGAATTCTGGTAAAAGCACCTATCATCCCAAATAAGACGAGAATCGAATTAACTTTAAAATTATTACCCGCATTACAGCCATCTGAGCTACATGTATAAATGCACGACCTGTACTCCATTTGATCTCCAATATTTTGTACGTAATCGCAATAGTTACCTAAATTTTTAGACGAACAATAACGTTTTGCTCCAATACCACCTAGAAAATATTTTTAAAGATGTTTATGCTGTTTTGGCATATTTATAGTGTATCAGTGCTTATTGTTAGTAAATTAGGTTCAACATTAGTTAATCGACTAAACTACGATGCATTAGTGAATAAACTACTACATAAAGTGTTTCAGTGTGATCTCAAAACTGCTCTATAATGTGACAGCTCTACATAAGCAACACCAGAATAGTATTATTCATTATTAACCGTCTAATGATGTGGACTTTATACAATATTGTGCATCAATCACATGATCACATGATTCCGGTTGTAGTGGCGAGTTATCCCGATCCATATTGATCAGACCATTCGAACAGTATAACGTGTCAGAGGAGCGACACTGATAACACTTAATGGAAGTTACTGGAAAATTTATATACAATACATTTATTATTATTAGTAAAATGAGATGGTTAATAGTTAAATCCGTTATTTACTGAAATGAATTTATATGTACAACAATGATTAGTAAAGGCTGATCAGTTCCATTCCCCCATTACCAAGTTTATAAATTATACCTTCAAAACGTCCAACATGTTTAATACAATATTTTGCATCATGGACGGTCGAACAATCGTTAGGGGTAATGTCTGGCGTGTCAAAACGTTCAAACCATTCACTGCACTGGAATGGAATCGATGTATTTGTGGCATCACATGAATAACATTTAATCGCGTTGGCTATAATAAAATAGGCATAACAATAATTATCGATTTAACCACATCTGTATGATATTTCCGGTGTTTTATTGTAAAAACGTATGTTTAAAAATGCAAATAATCCACGGTTGATTGAGCAACGATGTATTGGCGGGATCACCCTCTTTTTGTTGTTCCATCCACAAATGTAACCGAACCTTCTATAATAACAAAATTGGTGGGGTTAAATAATTAATTACCTGATTTAATAACTAAACAGCTAAACACTAATCCAATTAGTAATTTCATTTTAAATAAATATTTTGTAGAATTTCCGAATATTTCACAACGGATGGCACAGTGGATTGAAGAAACGTCAGAATTTCCAAATTATAAACCAGTCTTAATAGTGTTTACGCCCTAAACATTTAAACAAAAACTTCAAGTACTATTTTTATTTAATGTAAATTTTGCAAAATAATAATTCTAGATTGTACATATAACACACACCTTTGGTTATTTACGCTTTTATACTAATTTAATTAAGTAATTAATAGAAAATATTATAAAACTTGATTTATGACCTGACACATTTGAGTTAATTTTTAATACTAAACAACAATGAAGTTGGCTGCAATTTTATTAATACTGTACAGTTGATATACAAAGTATTATATAGTATCACGAGAGTATAAATATAGATATGTATGTATTAACGATAGTTTTAGCTACGGTGGAATAAAAACGCAAATTAAACTTTAATCGTTTTTATTTGATACTTACATAAATTATTACATAATAAGTTAAAATACATGTTAATTAATTATTTACAAAATAATATAATCATATCGAATTTGATTAAAAATGTAGATTTTGTTTATAAATTAAAATTGAGCTACTCCAAAAATATTCGAAACAAATTCTAAAATAACTTTTAATTTGTATAGTACATAATTTTTTTCTCACTGAGCAATAATCGTTAATAGATTTAGGTGTTTCACGTTAAGAATTTGCCAAATTGACTATATTTCCGTTTTGTAATTTGGCCGATTTAATCGAATTTTCACGCTCGCTTAAGTATTCTACAACGGTAATATACTTTTGTTGTTTAGAGACTTGTAGCGGTGTCAAACCATCTTGGTTTTTCATCATTATGTTACTACCGGCGGCAACTAGCTGTTTTACAACGGGAAGGTGACCAAACATGGCGGCGGCATGTAGTGAAGTTTCCCCATTCTAAAAAAAAATAATATATACATATATGTATAAGTTTGTAACGTGATTTTATTGAAGAACTGTTGATAAACTTACTGGCAACATTCCTAAATTAGGACGGCATCTTAATAATTCTTGAACAACTGCACAGAAACCTTTATGGGCCGCTTTAAATAATGGTGTGGCTCCATCACAACGAACACTATCGACAAATGCACCATTTTGTAGAAGCAGTTTTACAATATGATCGTGTCCCATTTGGGCTGCGATCCATAGTGGTGTCGCGCCATCATGTCGCGCAGTATCCGGGTGTGCACCAGCCGATAACAATAACATTAATACAGCACGATGGCCATTTTGTGCTGCTATAAAAAGTGGTGTTGCCTTATCCTTCATATACGCATGAACATTTGCACCGCAATTAATTAATTCCTTTACAATATTTAAATGGCCACCTTGGCATGCGACAAATAATGGTGTTCCACCATCGACCGAAGCACAATCAACATTAGCACCTGATTTTATTAATATTCTAGCGATCTCTAAGTGTCCACCTTGTGCAGCGAAAAATAACGCGGTTGTACCAGTAGTGCGTTTTGCATTCGGATCAGCACCTTGATCGAGTAATTCAAGTACACAAGCAGTATGGCCACCAGCTGCGGCTATAATCAGTGGCGTTGTTGAATCCTGTAAAGAAAAATTATTTATAATTACTAATTAGCATTTCTAATCTTATAATTATTATCATGTTGAAATATTAAAGTTAAAAGATCATCATAATTTCGTATATATTTTGCTCATTATCGCTGAGCTGATATTGTGCAGTAAATAACGATATTTTTCCATAGTTGGTTTTTCGTTTTAATGATTGAAAGTGAAAATGATGCATTGTATTTTATTTTATTTTCATTCGCAAATAGAAAATCAATTGTTACACGAAAAATTTATATATAGTACTGTAATTTTCACTTTTTTTAATTTTAATGTGCAAGAATTACATACACAAAGACTATGTATGAGCTTGTGGGAACGATTAATTTTAATTAAATACTTGTAAGGGAGTTCGATTGTTGCGTGGTGGAAATGAAAATTCACAAAATAAATTTAATAATTTTGTTTAATATGTAGATCATCTAGTAGATTCGGATATTATACTAACAAATTCAAAATTATTGTGCCGATATATCTTCTCCAGATATTATAACAAACGAATTTCAAATATATAAAATTCCCACGATGGACAATATTATAAAATTCTAGCTAGCGATATATAAAAATCATTAAGCTACATAACCCCTTGAAATCCGATTAAAATGTCATTCGATTTAGCACCATATCATTCAAATGTCTTAAGCTCTATAAATAGTATGACAAGATAATATCGAAGGTGAAGAAACCTTTAGAATGCAAATTTTAGATTCTTGTATAATTTCAACACATAAATGTAATTGTTTTTACTTACTATATAGAGAGACCATAATTAAGCCGCACTAAACGAAAACACATAGGCAAGCATAAATTAAAATATAATTTTTATGTTTGGTGTCATTCAACATTATATTTTATCCACCATACACAATATAACATGAAATATGTTCTGGATTTTAATATCCATGGGACCGTAACAATACACTTATGTATGTATACTCGGTAACATTCACTCAATCATAACATAACACTATTACCGTATATATAAATAAGATTATTTCTACTGTCATTTACTTGCCTCGTTTTTTGTTCAATGTCTTACAGCTAAGACTTTGAAATATTCTTATTATTACATTATGTTATGTATGTATTTGCATATTATTACGTTTAGCGAAGAAATAATAATTTTATTCATATTAAAGGCGATAATAGACAGAAGCGTGTTTATTGATTCACCTGCGACCCCCAGATCGTATTAATAATATGAATAGAGCTTAGCAAAGAAAATACATTTTTAGTAAATATTTTACTACAAACATTTAGATAAATTTTGTCTTCAAGCCAAGCTTGTCGAATATATTTGAGACAGCGTTGATCGGTTAATTTTTAGTTTTATGATATCGTTGAATTTAACGAACTGTACTGAACATTATTTTTCATAAATATCGGTAGTTTGTATCAGTCATATGGCTAGCCTATTTCTAAATATTTAATTGAGTTAAATTTTCATTTGGCTCTACTTTACTTAATTTACCAAAAAATGAATATTGTACAAATTAGCTTTTGGCCGCGCAAACTTAGTTATTGTTTTATTATTCGTTATAAAATCAGTCTCATATTTTGAGCCAAACTGATCCCTCAACTGGTCTTGGAAATATTGAAATTTTATTTGAACTTTAACATGATCTATCAATAACTAATCGAACCGATAGAGTGATCACTGTGTTAGGTAGGAGTAGGACTATGTAAAAACAGGTTCACACTGTATATTTGTAATGTATCAGTAAACATTGAAGTTCAGCATTACAAGCTATGAAAAATTATCGAAATTCAATGAAACGAACAACATTTTTAAAACTTGAATTGAAATTTAATTTATTTCTATCTATTTACATAAATGTTTAAAAAATGTAAATTCGGTTTTAAAAATTCAACATTTGATCAACTAAATCCAACTGTCGAAATTTGAAATTGCTTCAAATCCAGTTCGATTTTTAGATATATTATATAGAGTGGGTTGTAAGTAAATTTTGCCAACCAAACAGAATTTGACATTTATTTTTAAATTTTGGTTGCCGTTTTAGAATTAAGTATTCAAGCAAATATGAATATTTGACTAAATTTGTGCTTTGATAATTTCTACAGCAAAGGCTGATATTATATCCGTTTCTACTGGGTTCTCTAAATTTGTTTGAACGCATTCAGCCACAAATATTTTAGTACAGAACAGCACTACAGATACACTAGTTTCTCGTTCCAATGCTGCCCACCCCATGGTATGTAACCAACCTAAGACTAAGTTAAGACTTGTGTGAATGTAAGCCTAATATGGAGAGGAATAAAGGGTGACTACTACTAAATGGTAATTTGTTAAGCGTTTGCTGTATAATTTAAAAAAAAACTGTGAAATTGCAAATATGTATGAAATTTTGATTTGAATCGATAAATCAATGTTTGCCATTTCATGTAAAAGTTGTTGGTATCTCGCTAATAACACTTTTAATTTTGTCATCTTATTCTGCAATTGTTGTTGGTTTATTGGTATAGACGAGAGAGAAGTAGCCCCATAAAAAATAATTGACGTAAAAGCATGAATATAAGGATTTAAAAAATGGATGATGATTTTTTGACCCAAAAGAGTAAATAAACAAAAAGACTATACTCTTGAAAAGAGAGTTGCGTTATTGACACACAGAAAGCGCACAGAAATGTACAGCAATCAACAGTGTACCCATCTACCTCAAACACTGAACATACAAAAAACTCATAAATCAACGGGTCGAGAGTTACGATCAAACAAACAAAATCACTTATCTAGTCGACATTGGCGCTGACCTTTCGGTTATTCCAGCCATGAATTTCAAATTCAATTACACAATATTCAATCGAAATTCAGATCTAATCTTATCGGCTGCAGATGGTGCAATCATCCGCACGTACGGCACAAAATTGCTTAACTTGGATATCGGACTCAAACGAACCTTCATGCATGCTTTCACACTAGCTACTGTGAAACGTTCGATCATTGGCGCCCATTTTCTCAGCAAATCCAGATTTTTTGCCGATGTGAAACAAAAACTGCTGACTGATTCAGCTACTAAGCTGTCAATAAACGCCACAATGTTCTGTGTTGACACACCAACACTGGTCCACTTCAACATCGACAACGGCTACGGCACTCTGCTCATACAATTTCCACTTCTCACAGCAGACACGAACTACAAAATGCCGGTCCGACACAACGTGTTTCATCACATCGTCACGGCTAGATTTGTTGCGTCACAAAGCTACACAAGCAGAATTCCAACATATGGTGGAATTAGGAATTTGTCAAACAACTACATCTTCCGTCTCTTGTCCGGTAGACATGGCAAGAAGAAACATTATGATTGGAGGCCATATGGGGACTATCGGCGTTTAAGCAAGTCATGAATGAAGTCGTTCGAGATCTCGACCTCGTTCTGAAATTCCCAGCACCAACCTCAATCAAGAATATTCAGCGATTCATCGGCATGGTAAACTATTACCACCGATTCATACCAAAGCTCACTGAAATATTGACCACAATTCACAGCCACCTGGCAGTACTACTAAGTAAGCCCAAAACTGCCAAGAACTATTCTTGGCCTGACAAATCGCACCCACTGAGCAACTCAAAGCTCAGCATAACAACTGATGCATCGAACACTGCCGTCGGAGCGGTTTTAAACAGTTCAACGACAAGTGTTTGGAGCCTCTGGGATTCCTCTCGAAGAAGCTCTCGCATGCCGAAAAGAAATACTCTGCATTCGATCGTGAATTACTCGCAATATATCTAGTAATCAAACACTTCAGATATTTTGTCGAGGGTCGGGACTTCACCATCTACACCAACCATAAATCTCTGACTAGAGGAATTCAGTTTAAAACTGAACGTAACCCAAGACAAGCACGCCACTTGGATTATATTAGTCAATTTATTAAGGATATCCAGCATGTGCAAGGAATCGATAACGTTGTCGCGGATACACTTTCGCGCACAAGAGCAAACGAAATGGCTACAGTCGAGACTCACTTCGCATGCACCAAAACCGCACAAACGCAAAAAGCATACTTGGAACTTCAGAAATTACTTTCTGGTTCCGCTTGTCACACTAGTTCATCACTGAAACTAGAGCTTTTCAAACTACCTGGCCTAGAAATCACCTGCGAAACGTCTACCGGTGCAGATCGCCTGTAAATCGTAGAGCAACTACGTCGAACCATCTTCGACACGCTACACGGTATCTCACATCCTGATGTCCGTGCAACTCGTAAATTGATTACTGCTTGTACTTTTGGCCCAGTATAAAGAAAGATGTGACCTATTGGGCACAATCATGATTATCTTGTCAAAACTCAAAAGTTCAACGGCACACAAAAACGCCACGTGGACAGTTCGAAATTCCACCTGGTCGATTCGGGCTCATTCATTTGGATATCGTAGGACCACTTCCTCGCAGCAACCATTGCCACCATATTCGTTCACAACTGCGTATCACGACTTGACATCATGACCGATCAAGAAATCCAGTTTGAATCGAAGTTTTCTCGGAGTTAACGAAACTCCTCGGCTCGCATCGGATACGTTCAACGCCTTAGCCAGCCAGTTCTCGATTTTGTTTAGATGATTCTGTAATTCCTTTGAGGCAGTTTCGGGATTATTGTGTGACAGTAGGACGGCCGTATCATCGGTAAAGGTTTATATGACTACCTTGTTGGTTACAGGTCAGTCAGCTGCGTGTACAGCAGGTACAATATTGGACCTGGAACGCTGCCTTGTGGAACACCTTCGATGATACCATTTAAGCAAGTAGTTGCATTATTTTGTTTAACCATGTACTGCCTTTGAAGGAGATAGTTTCCCAGAACTGAGTGAAATTTCTTCGGTAGTAGTCCTTTAATTTTGTATATAAGCCCATCATGCCAAACTTTATCAAAGGCTTGTGCAATGTTCAAAAAGGCAGCAGGACAATATTTCTTTTCCTCAAAGGCATATACAATCATGTGTTCTTGTTCTGTTGTACCATGTTGGTTTCGGAACCCAAATTGATGGTCTGGAATAATATGTCGTTCTTCTAATACTGGTTTCAATTTCGTTAGTAACATTTTATCAAATAACTTTGAGATTGTAAGCAGCATGCTTATTCGACGATATGATGAAATCTGTGTTTCGGTTTTTCCAGCTTTATGTATCATTGTGATCAAAGATATCTTCCATCTTTGAGGAATATAACAGTATATTAATGTTATTAGTTTTATGCATTTGTCTGGCAATTCCAATATCATTTTTTCAGTAATAAGATCATGCCCAGCTGCCGTTTTTGAACTTATACAATTTTTAATTGTATTCTGAACTTTCTTCCAATTATATTTTATGGGTTTGAAGGACAAACCATCATCCATTTGGTCGGGTATCACGAAGTTAATAGTTTTTTTCGTGTGGTGAGAATAGTGTTGTTAGATGAGCAGCAAAAGCATTGGCTTTTCCTTCATCACTTCTCGCCCAATTTCCAGTTGGTAGTCTAATCAGGTGATTTGTTGGCCTTTTTAACTTTTTGGTTGCCTTCCACAAAGAATAATCTGTCCTCTCGGTCGCCGAGAGTTCATTTAAATTATTCTGAACGAGTCTTAATAGATCGACTTAATTTCCATTTCAACAACGGTGATTTTGTGTCTTGCCATCGGCGTCGAATTTTTCGCTTTTCCTGGATTAGTTCCTGTATATTATATGTGACAGTTTATTAACTTTTTCTGTACTATTTAAGACAGGTGTAACCTTTTCAGTTGATAATGCCAGGACATCTTTTAGATTTTCTGCCGCCGCATCAATATCTGCTGGTGTGGTAAGGGTGATATTCAGTACGCAATTTTGTTCGACTAGCCTCTTATATTGATCCCAATTAGTTTCCCTGTTGGTAAGCCGTTTTGGCGTTTCTATTCTTAAGACGCCGGTGCTCACTCTTACAAGTACAGGTGAGTGATTAGAAGACTGATCATATAGCAAACGGAGGCCTTTGCATATGTACGTGGAATGCGTTTAGTTACCAAAAAGTCAATTAAATCAGGAACTTTCTTTTTGTCTATGGGCC
The DNA here is from genome assembly GCA_951394425.1 of Tipula unca. Taxonomy (NCBI): domain Eukaryota; kingdom Metazoa; phylum Arthropoda; class Insecta; order Diptera; family Tipulidae; genus Tipula; species Tipula unca. Next base: position 173,033,544 of record OX596381.1, on the reverse strand, counting down.
AGTACGTGTGGGTGACAATGAATTATCTTGAATTGTTTAGTCCATCCTTAGTTAATTAGATATCGTACGTGGCAAAGAAACAATTATTTTTGTAAATTTCGATAGCGGAGACTTTCACTATTTTAGATTTCATTTTAGACCCATTTAAGGGCATTTAAATATCGACATCATTTTTATTCCTATAATAATAAACTATGAGGTCCTAATCGTCCAGTTTCACTTATAAGTACTCTAAAATACAATTAAAATAGAGCCAAGCCCAGTAAAATAATGGTGGCGTTGACCCCCATCCTAAATATTTTTCTCAACGCACACATATGCTTCTTCAATTTTAATCAAATATTATAAACTTCAAGATGCTATGTTCATATATACATACTGCAATTATCTATACATACTTATAAACGTAGACACAAGTTCACTATCATCTTAAAATTTGTGTTTCGCTTTTAAAAAAAAAATAAATATTTATATAAATAAATAATTAACCTTCGCCTGAAAATATTTCTATCTATCTAAATTTACTTTAGAATTTCTTTAAGATGTAATATACGAGTATGTATGTATACAAAACAACCCACCGCGCAATGAAAGTATTTTTTAATCTCATTTTGTAGAAAAAACGCAATTTTTTTTGATGCAAATGCTATCCTCATGTTTAGAGTTTGATCTCGAAATCATTTTAATTTATTATCATGCGCCAAGACATTGATAAAATGCAAAGTAAACACCGGTTGTGTGCCAACCATCGAATTAGCGCAAAAATTTGTCGTGCCAAATTGGTTTATATCCAAAAATAATAATTAGATACACGTACACCAGTGGCGTGGCACTAAACCGAACCGCACATACTATATAGAATGCCCTATAATGATTTATGTTATGCTTTTATGTATAGAAATTAGAAAATGATTTATTGTTTGGATTTAACGGTTATACCGAAAAGAATAGAAAACGGTTGATTTGGTAAGATAACTAAAAGTGAAAATGGTTATCGATTGTAATTTAAAATACAAAAACAAATTTAAATTACTTTAATAACTTAATTACGTTTTGTTAAAATAAGTGTATTCATATTCAAAATTAGTTTACACGAAGAAATCTACGTGACTAATAATGACTATCCAGGTAGGTATAGTTATATGCATATAATTATTATTAATAACTGTTTATGTGCATAGAAAATTAATTTAGCGCTGGGATGAAGACGATGAGAGCTGATGACAAATTATAAATAAAAAAAAAACTTTCTCGGTTTTATATAGAAAACAATAATATAAATTACCATAGCTAAGTAATTATGTATCGCGATTGGTAATAACATGTTAACGTACATATTATACTCAAGGGCGATTGAACTTATTTTCACTTACATATTTATTGAATTGTCGTTACTAATCGTATTTTAGTTTAAAATATTTGATGCTACTATATGCTATAGTGTCTATACAGAGTTCTAAGACTCGCCAGGAATTTAACACAATAAAATACGCGCTGGGCATTCAAAACTTATGTAATATAAAACAAATTGTAAAAACCTGTTGTAAGAAATAAGATTTTGTAATATATCTGTTTTAACGAAATGCTTAATAAATCAATCTGTACAACCTATACCTGAATCAACCTGTAATTAGAACACACGAAATGTAGTTTGAGGCAATAATAGTTTTTGCATTTTTAAAATTGCTGAGTGGACTAATTTCAATCCTGCTTCAAAGAAATATAGCTTTTCTAGTATGAAAGAATTTTCAAAAATCGAGATCCAACAATTTAGACAATAAATCGTCAGACCATTTATATCACTAATTTGTTAGATTCGTGTTTAGTGTATAAACAGTTTTAAGAATAGTACATAGCAAACTTCTAAATCGTCTGGGCCGAGATTTTATGTTCGACTCGATTTCAAGAATATATAACTATGTTCATGTATTCAGTCAGTCGGCCACTAAATTTAGCAATTGGAATAATTATAAAACTGAAAATCCGGTTTTTTAAAAAAATTTTCTTCTTTATCTTTAATTTAGGGGCATAGGACGTTTTATTATTATTATTATTATTATTAAAGTTGGCTGGAATCTAAGCAGGTTCCGCACTCAATGCCACTCTGGGCCCATGGTGCAAACCGAGGATTCTATCATAATTCGCAAATGCGCTCGGCTGCTTTGGCAAACTGTAACAGCTTAAATCATGGCAGGGATGACAATTGACCTACATTTAAAGATCTATAATTAAGAAATCGGGACCTAACTATCTCGAAAGCGGGACAGCCACAGACAAAGTGAATGCTGTCATTGTCTTCAAGACAGTTGTCACACAAGGAATCTTGAACAACTCCCATTCTTTTTAAATGGAGTTTAAAACGACCATGGCCGGTCAGAATAGCGACCAGAACTCTCAGTTGGTCTTTCTTCAAGGATAGAGCAAACTTTGTGAGTCTCAGATTAGGTTCACAAATGAAGTACTTAGCCACTCGGCAAGTAGTCGAAACTAGCCAATTACGCTTAGCCTGCAAAAACATATAATTTTTAATAGCTTCCTTAACACAATTAAAGGTCAGGGGCACTGCCGGTTCACGTGCAATGAATTCCATCCTTGAACCTGTTTTAGCTAAAACATCAACTATCTGATTACCTTCAATGCCACAATGAGCCGGAAGCCACTCTGACACGATTATTAGAACAAAGGACGTTAATAAAATGTTTACAGTCCTTGACCAGTTTGGAAGTGATCATAGGATTTCGTAATGAATTGAGCAGCACAGGTTTACTATCACTGCATAGAATAATGTCTTTTCCGGAAACAGCGAGGTTAGAAGCGTCAATCGCACAACGTGTGAGTGCAATCAGCTCCGCTTGGAATACAGTGCAGTTCCGGCCTAGACTCCAACATGATTGTAGGTCATGTTCAGGACAATAGGTTCCAAAACCTGCACCAAAATTAGAGTGAGACCCGTCAGCAAAAAACATTAGCGACTGAGCCACCCAGTCCTTGAATTCTTGAGACGACCACGAGTTTCTCGTTGCATACAATTTGTCATTAACCATATTAATTTCTGGTATATATGAGCTGAATAAATTGTAGATTAGTCTATGCCCTGTGATCAGGCCGAGAGCGTTCCACGCACCAATACACCGCAGGCGAAAGGCAGCGGAGCATGCCGAGCCTAGGATGACCGACTGCAGTGGGGGCAGAAATAAAATTGCCTGCAAAGCAAGTATAGAAGAAGAGTACATAGCACCCGTAATAGCCCGACAAGCCATATCTTGTATGCTATTAAGCTTCGCAATGACAGAAACTGACTGAACCACAGGCCACAAACAACAGACGCGTAAGATAGCATAGATAAAGCTAGAGGTTTGTAAATAAACATCAGCATTTTGGGGGTCAGTCCTCAGGACATCCCAAATGCTCTTCTACAGAAGATTTCCAGGAGAGATTACTGTCCAGAATGACACCCAGATGCTTTACTGTGTCGGATCTAGCGATCGTTTCTCCAAAAAGAGAAGGAGCAGACAGCTCTCCGGTATTCCTACGTCTGGTGAAGACTATCAGAGTAGTTTTCGATGCATTAATGTACAGCCCCTTCTCCAGACACCACATTTCTACAACTTGGAGAGCGCGTTGCGTTAAGTCTGATAGTACATTAAGGTATTTACCCTGAACCAGGACGACTAAGTCATCAGCATAACTCTGAGCAGTGAAGCCGGATTGCTGTAGTTTAACAAGTAATTCGTCGATAACTAATAGCCACAGGAGAGGTGACAGAACACCTCCCTGGGGGCAACCTTTAGTAACTTTGACCGAAATGGAAAGGGAGTCCAGCTCGGCCACAGCAATGCGCGACCGCAGCAAAGATCCAATCCAAGTAACAATGGTTTGGTCAATTTCAAAGTTTGAGCAGGCTTCAGTGATGGAACCGAAAGAAGTACTATCAAAGGCACCCGCAATATCGAGGAAAGTGCCCACAAGAAACTGCTTAATACAAAGCGATCTTTCAATCCTCGTAACAAGTTCATGCAGCGCAGTTTCACATGATCTCCCAACTCTGTAGGCATGTTGAGTGCTACTGAGTGGGATGACAGATAAGTGATGATCCCTAATATATCTGTCAACAATTCTTTCCAGAGTTTTGAGAAAAGTTGAAGAAAGACTAATAGGGCGAAATGCCTTGGGATCGGTATAATCCGTCTTTCCTGTGGAACATATCCAAACGCAAAGCATGCTTGGCAGAGTCGCAGTAAATGTTCCTGAATTAAGGGAAACCCATGCTGTAATTCAGCAGGAAAAACTCCATCTGGACCACCTGATTTATAAGGTAAGAAGGAGAAAACGCTCCAGCGCAAGGTGTTGAGAGTGAGTAGCCTGCAGGCTAAGTCCCAGTCAGGTGAATAATCAGTACCATTAGGCTGGGCGTCAGCAACATAGTCATGATTGATAACATTGCACCCAGGGAAATGAACAGAAAGTAGTAGTTCGACAATTTCCTTCCTGGAAGAGGTTAATCTGCCATCAGGAAGTCGCAGCACATCGAGTCGGCAGGAATCATTTCTAACCAAGGACCTATTAAGTCTAGCGATCCCAGAGATACTATTAATTTCTTCGCAGAAGCTAATCCACGAAGTTCTACGAGCGAAGTTATCCCAATCAACCTGAAGGTCAGATCTTTTGGCTTTGTTTTTGAGTCTCCTAGCAGTTTTCCTTAGTTTTTTGAGATCAAATCCTCAGTTTTTTGAGTCAGATAGGACGTTTACTAGGCTGGACTATCTTAGGGGGCTATTCCTTTAATTTCCACCAATAATTTTCATTAAGTTGTTTCGCCACGGCTAACAAAGTTCTCTTCCATATACCATTGCTGGTCTTCTTACTTTCGTTTTCCTTTGCGGGGTCTAGTCCAGTGACATTCTGGTTACATTGTTCGCTGGTTTCCTCTCCACTTTCGCCTTTTTATTTAGATCTCGATGTCCAACTGGTTTGTTTTCCTATTCAATTCTGTGCTGGTTATGGTGTTCGGCCAGAACCATCTCAGTATTCTTGTGAGCCATTTGTTAGCGAACACCTGTAACTTTATTGTGATTCGCTCAGCGTGTTTCCACGTCTCACACCCATACGGTATAGTATCGATTTTACACACGAGTTGAACATTCGTATCTTGGTCTTGTGTGATAGGACAGAAGTATTCCAGATTTTATGTAGCATGTTGTAAGTATGTATTTGGCTTTATCTATATGCATGTGCATATGTTTACTTCTGTTCCACCAGTTTTTGCTACAGTGCAACGAAGGTATACGAATTCGGTTACAACTTCCATTTGTTCTTGATTGATTTTGAATATTTCGGCGGTTTGTTGTCTGTTCCAGCAGCCTTATTATTATTATTGTTCAGCTTCTCGATGACACTTTTTACTTCCCACACCGTTGGTGGATAGGTGTTGATAGTTATTGGTGCTAGTTGATAGTCCGAGATATTCGATGTTCTTTGTGCTGTTTTGTTCGAAATATTCTTTCCATCTCTTTAATTTTGGTTCATCAGTTATTAAGAATTGATCAGAAGCATCCCGTATAGGTGGTATATGTTGGTAAACTTGCCCGTGGTCTTTTTTATCATTGGTGTAGTGTGCCCGCATGTTTTGGTTTGCTGCTGCTTCTTCAGCAGCCTCGAGAATATCCTCTGTTGCTTTCGATCATTTCTTGCCATTTTCTTTACTTTACTATTTTCTGTATCTTCGTTGTATCTCTGTTCCATCTCAGCCGTGTTTTGTGGATTGATGTTTGTATATTTAGTAGTTGATATAGGTTGTTCCATATTGATTGCTTCATTTCTTTGGAGATTGAGTTGGAGGCGTTTCATTGAAGGTGTTTCTTGTTTTCATATTTTTCAATCTGTCTGTATTGAATTTCCTCCGATTTACCTTGGTGAATCCTGGCATCCTGTAATGATGTGAAGAATATCTTGTTGATCATTACTTATCTGTCTGATTTTTAGTTCTGCCAATCGTTGGTGTCCAATAATATATTATGAATATTTTTGTCTGGAAACCTACTGCGCCCTATGAAGAACTGATTTGAAATGTCGACCACGATTCTCTCGTATGGATGTTTCGCACTGAATTCAACGCATTTTGCCCATGATGGTGTCTGGTCGGATGGTATAGTTTGTTCCAATTTTTTCGTTGAAATCTTCTTGTATTATTTTCACGTCATCCATTTAACTGTTTCTGCCACTCACGGGTAAAATTTCTTTTGACTCAGCTTCATATAAACGCAACAAAGAATAACGTGAAAGTAGTTTCAAAGTAGCTTTAACACTTTTGTTTTACAAGATTTGAAATATTTTAAATTTACTACAACTGGCAGTTCCATAAACAATAATTCCGTAAAAAATTCGGGGGTGTATAAATACAAAATACAGTGGTCTCATCATATATTTAGAAAAATAATAAGAACATTTTTTTACAAGCATGTGGTACTTTAGGGCGATGAAAGAAATATCACAAATTTCGTTTTTGGTAAATTCAGTGTAATAGCATTAGTTTTGAAGTATTCTAGTATAATATTCATGTCATGCGACATGCTATACTAACTATTCTAGAAGGATAATTCGTTTCATAGAATATTGCAGTATAAATAGTAATGGTCCAAGCACACTACCTTGAGGGACTTCACAGTTCACATTAAGATGAATATTACTATACTGTTTCCATCAATCCTTACTTATTGTTGACGAATTTATCTATAGATGTGAAGCTTGTGATTAACGATATCAAACACTTTCATTAGATTTTACCAAATACAGATAAATTTGAAATGGGCCTGTAGGTAGAAATAATACTTTTGTCACCGTTTTTAAGGACTGCCAATTTTTAAGTGATCAGGATATACCAGTTCCAGTAGTGGGCAACAGAAACTTTCTATCAGAATCAGGGGCAAGAACTAGTCTTAGCCACAATACTTTTAATAACCGTTAATTTCTGTATTAGTTGGATGTATTTCTCAATAATTATTTGTAAAGTTGTGTCGGGATCACCGCAATATCAATAGGTTTTTGTATAAAATTATATTGTCACTTACCATATGTCTGAAAAACAGCACTATTGTTTGAGAAACTGCGTACAACATGATCAAGAATATTGTAACTGATTGATCTAGTAACAAACGTGCTACTAACCATTAGTAGTCATTTCAGATTGATATTTACTATACGGGTGTTTCTTTTAAAACTGAGACGATCAAATACCTCGAAAAATAGCCACTATACGGAAAAAATGTCCGTAATCAAAATTTAATCATGTCGCGGGGGAAATACATTTGTGAAAAAAAATAGTCCCCACCCCCGATTTGTAGGTGGGGCGGGGGTAACTTTTAAACTAAGATAGGAAGCCATATTTTTATTGCAGATACGGATTCTACGACTAAAAGTACGTATGATTTGAATGAAATATTTTGTTCGGTTATAGATTTTGGCTAGATGGCGTTGTAATCGACGAAATTCAATTTTTTCAATTTTTCCTTCTTAGAACACACGCATTCAATTCTGCAATACGTTTGAAATAAAAAACATCGCGTTTTCATTGGAAATACTCGAAATTCGTCATCAAAACAATTTATTCAGTTTTGTAAATCTAAAATAAGTGTTCAAAATGATGGCCTGCGACTTCAATGCACTTATTTATCCGCATTTCAAATGATTGTACACAACTGAGAAGTGTGTCTGGTTGAATTTCAGCACACGCATTTCTGATTCGCTCAATCATGTTCTCACGTGTTGTTGGTTTTTGTGTGTAAACTTTGTTTTTGAGGTAGCCCCACAAAAAACAATCTGGCGCAGTAAGATCTGGAGATCTGGCGGGCCAATTTATCGGCCCGGCTCTACCGATCCAGCGATCATTGAAATCACGATCAAGTATTTCACGTGCCATCAACGAATAGTGTGCAGGACAACCATCATGTTGAAACCACATGTTCCGTCTCACTTCTAAGCTCAAATTTTCAAGTAATATTGGCAGTTCATTTTCCAAAATGTTTCGGTACATTTGACCATTCAAGTTGCCTTCAATAATGTGGGGGCCTATGAGTTTGTTGCCAATTATTCCACACCACACGTTGACAGGCCAAGGACGCTGATGTTCAACTTGACGAAGCCAGTGCGGATTTGTAACACTCCAATAATGCATGTTGTGTCGATTAACCGTCCCATGGTTTGTAAAAGACGATTCGTTGGAAAACATTACGCAACGAAAAAAATTGGGGGTTTGTTGTATTTGTTCACGTGCCCATTGACAAAAAGTTACCCGATTTTGGAAATCAACGCCATGAAGATCTTGGTGTAAAGACACATGATATGGATGATACTTGTGCCGTTTTAAAATTCTCCAAACACTGGTGAGGGGCAATCCGGAATCGCGAACTATTTCTCGTGTACTAATATGATGATTATGAGCCACTGCTGCCAATACAGCAATTTCATTATTTTCTCCAGTGACTGCTGCTCTACGGGTTCTCTTTTTCGGTTGAACATTTCCATCAGTAATAAATTGTTTGATAGTACGGCCAAATGAAGCACGTGAACGAATCCTATCCGGAAAACGTTGAGCGTAAATAGCAACAGCATTTTCAAGATTTCTGCCAGCTTTTCCATAAACCAGAACCATTTCAATTTTCTCTGGCACAGTTAAACGCTCCATTCTAAAGTATTTTGTCGTTTATTTTGCAATTATACGAAAAACATGAAGATAAGAAATAACACAAACGTTAAATGTGATTTACAAAACTGAATAAATTGTTTTGATGACGAATTTCCAATGAAAACGTGATGTTTTTTATTTCAAACGTATTGCAGAATCGAATGCGTGTGTTCTAAGAAGGAGAAAAAATTGAATTTCGTCGATTACAACGCCATCTATCATGAACCGAACAAAATATTTCATTCAAATCATACGTACTTTTAGTCGTAGAATCCTATTTTTTTTGCACTAATGTATTTCCCCCGCGGTATGATTAAATTTTGATTATGGACATTTTTTCCGTAGAGTGGCTATTTTTCGAGATATTTGATCGTCTCAGTTTAAAAGAAACACCCGGTACTATACAATTCGTGCTGAGAGCGAAGACACTTTTGATATTTAGTAAGGACACATTTTGAAAAGGCCTTTTCCGTGTTGGAACTAACTAACTTCAAACACATCAACTTTATAACATTCTTATTTGCGGGATCTTAAAAGAATTTAAAATCTGGCATTTAGAAAGAAAAAATTTGAAAATAATACTTTGGAATTTGGACAAAACATCAAAACTAACGAAAACTGCAATTATTAATACCGGAAATACCCAACCAATATCAAGTGTTTATAACCAAACATTAGTTTTGGTAAAATATGTACATTATAAGAATTATGTCCGTGCTTTTACTCTCATTATTCATTTCTATGCTTCTTGCAATTGCAAAGCACTTAACAATTTTATTTATAAATTACCATAAATTGTTTTTTTTTACGCTTTAAAAACCATAAATTTATATTTTGTTTAGATCTCAACTACAAAAATAAATCGGATGGAATTTTGTATACGAGTACATAAAACATATAACTACATAAATACGAGTAAAATAAATTGTAGTGGTGTGTGCACGCATTAAAATTAAATCAGTAGCTATAATTTATATTTATATATGAAGGGAAGTAATTTATCTTATACAATTTAAATTCTAATGATTTTCTAATTTTTTTTTTATTATTACTTGATTAATTAGAGTATAAACATTGAGGTGAGAATTAGATGTGATTAATAGAGAGGTTTCCGTTAACGATTTTTTTTCTTCTGGAAATGAAAACTCGTTAACACCCAATGCGTTTATACTTACATAAAGGGTGTTTTTTTAGAGGTTCACAACTTTGAATTGGCAACACTGCTTTATTAGACAACCCATTTAACAGCTGATACTTGCTTTTTGTTTAGTTTGGTTTGACACATCATTATATGGATAGACTTACATCAGACCAACGCTTGCAAATTGTTGAATTTTTTTTATCAAAATATTGGTTCTGTTCGTTACCACGTTGACTCTTAATGATAATGTGCATCCCGTGAGACCCCGAGCAGTGCGCATTGAAGAAGCTGCAGCCGCTGTACAGGAAAGCATTGAAGAAGATCCAAATCAATCAATTCGTCGCCGTTCTCAGCAACTGGGGTCGTGTCCTTCCACTTTATGGAAAATTTTACGAAAGGATCTTGACTTAAAAGCTTTCAAGATTCAACTTGTGCAGGAATTAAAGCAGAATTGTCGCATTTGGATATAGAGGATAATCCACCACAAGCTTTTGTGGAAACACCATTACATCCATCGAAAATTACTGTTTGGTGCGCTTTATGGGCTGGCGGAGTAATGGGTCCATATGTCTTTAAAAACGATGGTGGTCAGAATGTTACTGTCAATGGTGAACGGTATAGGGACATGATTAGAAATTTTGTCGTACCTCGATTAGCTGGCATTAATCTTGCTGACATGTATTTCCAACAGGACGGAGCCACATGCCACAAAGCACGCGCTACAATTGATTTACTCAAAGAAACTTTTGGTGAAAGAATAATTTCGCGTATAATAGTCCAATTAATTTGCCACCAAGATCGTGTGATTTAACCCCATTGGATTATTTTCTTTGGCGTTATGTAAAGCACTTGTCTACGTCGATAAAACAGAGACAATTGAACACCTGGAAATAAATATTCGAAGAGTTATTGGCGAAATACTGCCGAAAATGCTGTGAAAAGTTTGCGAAAATTGGTGTTCCAGATTGCGCTTGTTCCAGATTGCAGATCTCTGCACAGTTGGACCTCCTTTCTCCGCTACTCGTGGGACCTATTATGAATAACAAAGATAATAAGGAAAACGAGAACGGTATTCTTAAAAAACCGGTACCTAGTGCTGTGGAGACATCGGCCTTTAGGCCCAGTCTCCAAAGCGCAAAGGGGCATAACCATAAATGAGGCTGGCCCCTCGAAACCAAAGAGCGAAGGCACGAATGGTCCAGGAGCCTTGGGTCAGTGGAGAGCGGGTGCTGGGCCTTAGAACTTCTAAATATAAAATACTAAATGCGAAAAATGAAGGTAAGATACGTTCCTCCATTCTCGCTAGAAATAATCTGAACATTTTTATATACTAAATTACAGCAACGGTGAGTAGTGGTGGCTAGCATCGAGATGGGTGCGCAAAATCTCTGGCTTATATCGGCCTACCTACCATATTAGGAGGAAAATATACCACCAGGTAAGCTGGGTAGTGCAATAACAGAGGCTCCAAAGACGAAAAGTCGGAGTCATCATGGGCAGTGATGCTAATGCGCATCACTCAATCGGGAGAAGTACAAATATCAACAGGCGAGGTGAGTTACTCCTTGATTTTATTTTAAGTACTAACCTAAATATATGTAATATCGGGCGCAAGCCAACCTTTATTACTAAAAATAGACAAGAAGTGCTAGACATCACACTTGTCTCAGATTGTATTAAGAAGAGGGTATTGAACTGGAGAGTGTCCGAAGACAATTCTTTTTCTCACCATTGTTATCTCCAGTACGAAGTGGATACAAAACCCACTAAAAAACTATCCTTCAGAAATAGGAAGAAAACTGATTGGGATTGCTTTAGAACCATTCTGGGTACTTCATTACCGGTATCGGTTCCAAACCCACCTGCATCTACACAGGAGTTTGATGTTCTAGTAACCAAGCTATCTGATGCTTTTAACAAAGCCATGTTAGGTGCATGTCTTATCAGTAGGCCTTTGGGTAAGTCTCGGCCATCCTGGTGGTCGAGAGAACTCCAAGGTACTCGTATAACATGCAGGAGATTGTTCAAGAAACCAAGGAACACAAATGCTACTGCAGATTGGGACTGTTATAAGGGAGTCCTTAAAACCTACAAGTGCGAGCTAAGATCAGCCAAAACGAGGGTCTGGAGGCACTACTGTGGCAACATACAGAAGACCTCTGACGCTGCTAGGCTACGCAAAGTACTATGTTCCGGTCCTTCCATCCCGAGTTATCTACAACGACCAGATGGTTCATGGACTACGTGTAGTGAGGAATCCGTGGAGCTATTACTAGAAACGCATTACCCGGAGTGCTCGGTGCTAGCTCCGGGCAGACCCATGATAAATAGGGGTGTAGACTCCGTAAGTCATATAGTAAATAGGCGGAATATCCTATGGGCAATAAACAGTTTTAAGCCATACAAGTCGGCAGGACCTCATGGCATTATCCCTGCGGATATCCAGCGAACTATTGACTTAACCCTACACTGGCTGGAAATTATCTTCAAAGGTAGCCTAGAACTCTGTCACATTCTGTAAGGGATGATCGTTGGAAACAGCTCTCCACTCCCTTATAGGTCCGATTGAGAAATCACTTGAATATAAGGAATATTCAATGGTAACCTTCTTGTGTATAGAGAGGGCCTTTAGCAACGACAGACCGGCGGCAATCACTCGGGCCCTTGCGTGTCTGGGGGTGGACGGGTCACTCAGAGACTGGATAGCTTAGAGGCAGGATCGTGAAAGCTTATCTCGGTGGGACGTCTGCCGGCAGATACGTGAGCAGAGGGACACCTCAAGGTGGGGTTCTATCCCCCCTTTTTTGGAACTTGGTCATAAATGACCTGTTACTAAACCTGGAAGGGCAAGGCTTCATAAGGTGATTGCTTATGCGGATGACGTTGCTATTGCGGTCTTCGGTAAATATCCTAGTACACTGAGTGAGCGCATGCAGTGCGCGCTTGGCCACCTCTCTGAGAGGGCACGCGGCTGCGGACTGAACGCAAACCCACAAAAAACGGACCTGGTCCTCTTTACCAGGAAGCACAAACTTCCTCAGTGTGACCCGTCAACATTGAATGGGACTCGCTTGATCTTTACGGATTGCAAGCTAAGCTGGAAACCAAACATCGTAGAGAGAGTAGAGAAAGCTACTATAGAGCTCTACTCCTGCAAAAATGCCATTGGAAAGAGATGGGGTATGGAGTCCCACATAGTACACTGGCTCTACGTCTCAGTGGTCAAACCTATACTGCTGTATGGGGTTGTCGTCTGGTGCCCAGCGTTGAATAATGGCCAACCTTCAACTATTGATGAAAGTCCAAAGAACGACCTGCTTGTGTATAAGTGGGGCTCTCAGGGGCACACCTACTCAAGCTCTGGAGATTCTCTTTCATCTTACTCCTTTGGATATTGCGGCCGAGCAGCTTGCATCTTGCACAGCCATTCGGCTCAAATCCATATCTATGTGGACCTGTAACAATGCAGGACACTCATCTATCCTATGCAACAGGGGTATTCCGGAAGCTACCGACTACGCTATTCCTTTGCCATCTGTTGAGGTGAAATTTCAAACTGAGTATCCCACCAGAGAGGACTGGGTGAACGAAACGGTTATGGACAAAGAGGCGCTAAGCTTCTTCACGGATGGCTCAAAAAGGGATAGGGGGGTTCGCTGTGGGGTATTCTGTGAGGCACTACGGGTTAACCTCTCGTTTCGCAGCTGTGGTGATGAAGAGGAGGAGGAAAATGTGCTCTGCACCTGTCCTAGTCTAGCGTACAGCAGAACAAAATTTATGGGAACTTCCCCGTTGAACGACCTCACGGATCCTCACTAAGATCGAGATCCGAGACTTTAAACGCTTCGTGGTAAGCACAGGATGGTTTAGCGAGTGAAGAGGAGGAAACTCGAATGTGGTACAGCTACGGACCAATTTTGTGTCTATGCTAGTCTTTTAGGACGGCCACCCTTACCTAACCAAACCTAACTAATCCACCTTGATAATCACCAACCAGGCCGTCTGCTAGAGGGGTGATCCTATCCAATCCATGTAATTCCAATGTAAAATCCATGTAATTCCTTTAAAGAAATTACGCGACTTTGCTCATTACTGAGTTGTTGTACTTTTAGAACCTCGGCCTTCCACTATTCTCGCTCTTTCCATCTACAAATTCGCTTAGCTGCCCTCCTAGTAAGAGTAGCCTTGTTTTTCGTCGCGATTGCGAGACGTTGTTGAACTTCTCTATGGGCTATATTTTGTCGCTCGACTGCAAGGCGACACTGATCATCAAACCTGTTAAGTCACCTCCTACGATAAGCAAAGGATACTGTGGTGGTATTCTTGGAAAACATGTTCGTGCAATTTAGGTTTACGAGACATGTAAGTGCCCCCCGACCAAGGAGTATTACTATCATACATACAAAGCATAAAAATAAAAACATATGCGACCATAACGAACCACATATATATATACATATAACAATACCTGTCCATGTACATATTTATATAGTTATGTTGTGTGATAAGAATGTCAATTAACAAAAATAAAACCAAACAAAACGAAATCAGCCAATTAATCAATAAACTCACATAAACCATAAAGGTCGATGTAATAGCACTCAATTAGTGAATGTCGTACAAAACATGATTGTTGTTTGCCAAAAATGCAAAAATTTAAAAAAAAAAATGTGCAAACCAAATCAAATCGATTTGTGTCGCGCGTCTTTCATATTCTATTGAATTAAAATGGGCGGCAATAATTGAAAGTAAAGAGTACACGTACATACGTTTCACCGCGCGTATTTAATAACTTAATCAATGAACCGGATAATATTTTTGAAAAGTGGGAATTTTATGAGCTTGTTTGTTTGATAAATTTGTATTCAGGAAATGCAAGTGACGTAATCTAGAACAAATATTCATATTTTGGCACGTACATAGGTGTATTCAATCAAATTAAATTAGTTCATGGCCTAGATCCTACATATATGAACGATATGGTACATACGCATCACCACTCAAATTCGAAGTCATATAGGCATGACATAAATTGGGAATGTATATACGCACACATAAGTCTAAAATCTTGTAATTATGTATAAAATAATTTCATTAATTTATTTCTTAATTAAATTATACGTCCGTTGATATAATTTGTGATGCGTAGGCCGTCTAATGATTATATTACGAAAATACGCAAACATAACCGTATACTGTCCGCATAGTTTTGAATTTTATTTTCGAAATCGGAATTTGGTCTTGGTATAAAATATAAATGAATGAACTCTAAGTCGTCTAATTGATTTATGTGATTTTAGCGGTATTCATGTTGTTGTACATACACATGTCGTCGTGGCGTTAAAATGTTTATGCAAATGGTATTTGTTTGTCATTGGCATTGATATAGTAATAGTATGTAGCATATTTTACAAAATACATATATAGGGGGAATTTAAATTAGTTTTGTAATATGCAAAGATTGTGTATGACGAACTATCACAAAACTATTTTGAAATTATGTATGTATTTAGACCTGCAAAATTTAGTCTATGTTCCCCAATGCTAAAATATTTTCTTGATCTCGTGGCGATGGCCATTTCAAATTATAAAAAATTCAAAGGTTTTGTTAGCCCTAATTTTAGATAAATATTTCTCATTCAAATTTGTTTATGAGTACAGAAATGCAAAAAATTTACATATTCCAAGATTTTGATCTACGTAGAAGCAAAAACGATACATGAAGCGCCATATTTTGATTTCATATATGGCATTGTTAGTGTAAAATTATCAATACCCACTGCATGTATGCGTGTTTCGGAATACAATACCATTGCCACCTTTATAAAGGTGTATAAAGCAACGTTAACAGAAGAACACATCCCGAAAGGAGCTTCTTCAATTTTCCGAAAAAAGGATCGGAACTATTTAAAGTCTGGGTCGAAAAATGCTCGATTCAACCTAAATATTTTGAAAAAAAATGAATTATATGCGACATTCATTTTAACGAGAGCGATAAAGGGAAGCGAAAATAAAAAAAGAATGTCGTACCTCAATTAAACTTGATTGATTTTAGCATTAGCGAAGCTCCCGTTTCATTAAACGATACACTCCAACCGAATACTAGCGAAACTGAACGTCCAGCTAGATATGACAATATTTGGACGTACGAACGAACGGACACTGAGCAATCTGAAATGACAATTTTTGATTTTGAAAATATTCAATCGCCAAAGAGATTCAAGAAGAATGTGCAATCAGATTTTAATGAATGTTGCAGTCATTGTATTAAAAATAGACAAAATTGTAATTTTTATAAAAGAAAATATTGTTTCATAAAAAAAGGTACGATCCTTTAATAAATAAGTGTCAGACCATCAAAAGTAGTAATTCAAATCTTAAAAGAAGAACTAAAGGAAAACTCTTACCAAGGACTAAGCATGAATCGAGAAAATTCATTAATAATGAAATTAATAAAATAAATCTAAGTGCAAATGCTAGAGAATATTTTATATCTCCAGCTTGTTACCGATTTTTGCGTAATAATTTAGAATTTAATCTGCCATCTAAAAACTCAATTTTGAACTGGATGCCCGTTAAAAATCTATCTCCGGGAAGAAATATAAATATTTTAGAAAATTTAAGAAAAAAAGCAAATGTGTTAACAATGGAGAACCGTAACGTGATCTTGTTATTTGATGTAATGCATATCCGTAGAGAACTAGAATATGACGGCAAAAAAGATATTGTTCAAGGTTATGCGGACAATGGTAAAATGAGAGAACCTGAACTTGCCAAATGTATTTTAGTTTTCATGATTAGAGACCTTTTTTGTCAATATAAATATATATCTAGTTATTACACGTCTGCAAAAGGATTAACTGGCAAAGAGTTAGTGGAACTAATTGAGGATAACGTTACTTTCCTAAGTGACGTCGGATTTCGTATTGTAGCCACGGTTTGTGACCAAGATTCAAATAACAGAAACGCATACAAAATTTTGTCAGTTTCAGTAGAAAAACCATATTTATGTATATTTAAAGGATAAAGGAACAAAAATATTTGCACTATTTGATACGCCACATTTATTTAAATCGGTCAGAAATAATTTAATAAAATCAGACATTGATACGCCTGATGGTCCGGTTAGCTGGGGTGTTATTAAAGAATTGTATGAAGCAGAAAAAAATTATGCAACTAAATTATGTCCTAAAATTACATACCGCCATATGTATACCCTAATACATTTGAAAAAATGAGAGTTGCTTTGGCAACTCAGGTTTTCAGTAGGACTGTTGTTGCGGGTATAAGAACAAAGCATGAGTTGGACAAATTTTCCAATAAAAATAATAGTTTCGTGCTTGCAACTGCAAATTTTTTTGAGAAAATGGACAAATTATTTGACAACCTAAATAGTAAGACATTATATTCAAATAATAATAATAGAAGTGCCCTAAAACCTTGCAATCACATTGTCGATAATTTAGTAATTATGAAAACCAACGTTGAACAGCTGAAATGTAAAAACACCACAATCAACTATTGTTTTAAAGGGCTTTTGATAACTATTAACGGCATTCGCCAATTATCCAATAGTTTATTTAAAGAAACACCTAGTATCGAATATGTTATTACAAGTAGGTTGAATCAAGATCCACTGGAA
This sequence comes from Tipula unca, assembly GCA_951394425.1. Taxonomy (NCBI): domain Eukaryota; kingdom Metazoa; phylum Arthropoda; class Insecta; order Diptera; family Tipulidae; genus Tipula; species Tipula unca. The sequence goes on along the minus strand of OX596381.1, from coordinate 173,016,081 downwards.
AATACATTTTCTATTGTTAGAGGAAAGGGTGGACATTGCAAAAATCCATCTGTATTAGAATTTAGTAGAATTGTAGCACAAATTATGTGTATAAAATTCTTAAAAAATACTAACCTATCCAACTGCGAGTATGATGACGAAGATATGATAAGCAGCCTAAACCAAATAATGAATTTGTAAAACATGATACAGAAATTGAAATTAATGAAGATTCGTCAGAATTGTCAGTAAAAGAAAATAGTTTCAAAATTGAAGATTTTTTACTGCAAAGTCAAACTGATGAAAATTTAGATTTACGAAATGGAATAGATGATGCGTCATTAAATTATTTTATTGGCTACGTTTTTTTCAAGTGCAATAAAAATATAAAATTCGAACTTTGCAAAAAACTTCGTACTAAACAAGAAAAAACAATTATTCTGAAAAACGAGTATTTTATTTACTTTAAAAATTATACTCAGAATACAGATTTTGGAAGCTTGCAAGCTCCATCTGAAATATAGTTTAAGTTGTCCATATATTGTTCCGAAATATTACACAAAATATTTGGTAAAAGTCCCCATTTACCAAATATTAAAAAATATATAACAGACCAATGTAAAGAAATCATTAGACTACAACCGGAATTCAATGAATTTTTCGATCCTAATAACCAATGTTATGACCATCACAATACGACCATAGATTTCATGATTTTAGTTTTAATCAGAAAACATTGTAAATGGTCTACAAAAAAAACTATTTCACATTCAAAATTGGGAATTTTAAAAGCATAAGCGATGCAATTCATTTCTGGATTTTCTTCAAATAATTAAGATTCGTCATAGAAATTCATACTCATCCCAATACAAACCGAAAATTTGCATACAGTAGAAACCAACCATTTCATTCATATAAAATTTTGATACAGTACAATTAATATTAATTTTTCGGAAACTAGACTATGTATATACTGTATAGCGTATACGAGTATTAAGCCTCTATTCCATTGTGAAAAATTTACTGTCAGCAAAACCAAAATGGGATAAAAATATAGATTTGCTGGTGGTGCGAAAGAAACAAAAAACTTCATCAGCAAAATTTTACTGGAGAGAAAAATGTGTTTGTGTTAGTGTGTTGCCATAATTTATTATAGAAATGTATCAAGTTGAGTATTTTTTATGGCAACATTTACACATCAACACATCGACATAAAAATTGTGTGCGGATACGAATTTTTTTTCACACACACACACATGTTTGGATATTTTTATGGTCAAATGTTATTTTGTTGTACATTTTTTTTTAATATTTCAGAAGTTATAATAATAAATTATTATTATTATTATTATTAATTATATTACAATAAATTATTTATTATGTAATAGCATATGAATAAATGAATAAAATTATGTTCGCACTCTAGACATAAAAAAAATTATGAAATTTGTTGGTTATGTTACAGAAGCTGTCAAAACGTAACCATAAAAATCTTCTCAATTTGAAGTATTGACCATATTAGAAACCAAGAGAATGCAAATTTACTAGATTCAGTTGAACTTTTAATACATTTTTTCATAAATCCATATATGGAGGGCTTAAAATTTCAGAGAAACACTCCCGGTTCTTCCACAGATAGCTTTTATTTGCATCGTTTGCCTTACGCCGTTGCCAGCCTAGACGCATGGCCACAGGTCCGATTTGTTTGACCGATCATCATCCCGAAATCAAGGATGAAGAATCCCTTTGTAATTTCAACTTCACCAGGTTTAACCACTGTGCTATTTGCTCGTTCGTTTTCATTTTCTGGTACAGAAACATTTTCGTAATATTTAAATAACTCCTTTGCACAAAATTTAGGCGGAGAGCCTAGAAATTCAGAAAATTTATATTACTTGAAGCCATTTTCATTTTCACAAAGAGTTTGCAAGTTTGCAACCCAGACGCCACAAAAAAGAATGAAATATGTTTGATTCGGTTGAACTTTGAATTTAATTCTTTGCAAATTTGGCAAGAAATTCAGAAACATTTTGTTATTTCAAGCTATTTCGGGTCCAGAAAAGTGTAGGCACGATATAGAGAAATACGAGTTGGAAACCAAGATAATTAAAGTTGTTGGATTCATTTGAGGTTAAAGTAAATCTTCCGTAACTCCTTGCAATCTCAAAACTTTGAATAATCCTAACTAAAACCTCACAAAATGGTAATTTTCTGGATTTACCGGAAATTGCAGCTAAACTTTGAGGGGATTTAAATTTGAGGGGTGTCTTAAGTTTTCAGTATCCGGTTCTAATAATAATATTTTTTTGTTATTATATTATTACAACTGAATATAATTGGCCAGCCATTTACAAGTTATTTATATACTGTAGTATTAATTCGAACTGATCATCTTAATTCATTAGATCAGTTGGTTTCCTTCTATGCAAGCGTCTCACGGTATCTATGGTGTTCAACATACTACGCACTTCTACATTCACATGTTGAATGTCATACGTTTCCCATGAATCACTGGGCGATTTTTTATTTCTTCATCAACCATCGGACGTTTAGATCCCTATGCAACATAGCACTCTGTTTTGCAAGGTTTGTATCATTTTGATATTTGTTTTCTTCGTAGAGCCCCATAACTGTATTCCATAAGTCCATATTGGCTTCATCATCTGCTGGTACAATAACAGTTTGTTTTGTAGTGACAATCCAGAATTTTGCCCTAACAGCCAGAATATTATTCTCAATTTAACATTGAGTTCTTCTTTCTTTTTAAACATGTTCTTTCCACCTAAATGTGGCATCTAATATCATCTCCAGGTACTTAGTTATATTTGCGAATGGGATCTGCTGTCCATTAATAATTTTTAAATTTGTAAAATTTACATATGTGGATTTTGATTCGTTAAACCTGATCCGTCACATTTTTGTCCATTTATTTATTTTATCACACGCTGTTTGTCATTTACTTGTGGATTCCTCAAAATTGTCACCAACTGCCAGAATCGCAGTATCGTCCGCAAATGTTGCGAATGTAACTTCTTTATGTCTCTGGTGAAAGCAATAGAGTATCGGTCCCAAGACACTACCTTGGGGCGGGGGATTCATGCTGTGATTTTAATGAGTTCAGAATCTTAAGATCATATACAATTATTTTGGTTAAAGTTTGAAGAGCAAACCCCTGTGCCAAGATGACAGAACATGTCTTTTTCTTCTCAAATGTAATGTACTCGTACTTCTCTCTAAATCCCAACTGATGTTGTGGAAAGAGATTTCTTTGCTCTATAATTAGTTTCAGTCTGTCAAGTAATATTTGTTCAACCCATTTCGATGTTACTTGAAGTAGTGATCTTGGGCGGTAAGATTTTCCATCATTCGACGACTTGTCCGGTTTCTGAATCATTATTACTTCCACTACTTTCCACTGGTTGCGAACATATTTTTGATGTAAAACGTCAAACCTCATAGCTTACGATGCCAGACTTTCGCGTTATCTACGTTTGCTCACAGTGCTCCGCTAGAACAGTGAACGATACATTTTTTAAAAGGTGAAGAGTATGGCTAAAAGTTTAAAAAATTCGTAAATGACGGCCAAGTTAAAAACACCCACGATTTCACAATCTCATCAACTAAAACCATTAAAATCTCGTGAACTACTCAACATAAGATAAGACAAATATCGTTTAGAAAGCTAATAGACTGCAGATCAAGTTGCCAGATTATAATTGTCATTTCGGTATACATAGGTGTCATCTGGGTGCTCCTGGTTTCAGAGCTTCGCATTAGCTACATATTTTCTTCTCCCCTAATTCAACAAAATAATCAAACGATACATTATTTGAAAGGTAAGAAACATTGCACCCGCCAAAAATTTCCCGAATACTAACTTATTGAAGTTATGGTTTACGTCATATTTGTCCTGTTATCAAGTCGTAACCTGGACCTTTCTTAGATTTTAGATTGTTGATTTTCGTTTTTAACTCTTTCAGTGTTACAAGCCTAATCATTTCGTCTACTTATATTGGAAACATTTTAGGAAAACTGTTTGTCTGCATAATGGTAATGGAAAGTTTCTTCAAGGTACACAGCAAATATGTCAGATTTTTTCTTTGGCCTTCTTAATTGGAGGAACATTTATTTTTGGTCGTTTTACTTACTAACGGGTGCTTCATCTTTAATGTCGGTATATGTAAATATTGAATCATAACAATAATAATAAAAAAATTGAATTCATTTGAACGTCTTGGTTGTTGATGATCGACACCAAACAACGAATAGTGTTGTCAAACGGTGCCTAGATAACCACGATATTTCAACTGAATGACTATTTTCAATGTACAGCGTCACCCTGTGCTGGCTTGTCTTTTCTGGTTAACAGTTTTGGCGTGCTTTCCCAAGCAGCTGATTGTATGATATTTATGAGTCTGTCCAATTCATCTTCTATTTCAGTATTTGTTTCCACTGGCTACTTGAAAAGTAACCAGTTTGTTTTATTATTTGTTGATTGTGGTGGAACATAATAACCCGATGAATGATCAGATATTTGACTTTCATCGATTTCTAGATAGAAGTAGTTTTCTGATAACTCATTGGTAACGACAAAATCTATTAGGTCTGGTATTTTGTTTGTGTTAGTTGGCGAGTACGTATAGGCTTTGTTCCTGAGTGAAATTCACAGTTTTATACTTGTAGCGTTGTGAATAGTTCTTTTTACCTTAAGATGATTTACCATTTCGACTGTGAAGGTTTGATAAATGAAGATCAAAAGAAACAATATCAGAATCTTGTCAGCGACAATATTGAGGGAGCTAATTACCAGTCTGACTGTTTGAACCCTGTCTGTAAAGTGCAACAACGTCTCACAATCGCGAGGAAAAGAAGGCTACTCTTACTAGGAGGGCAGCTAAGCTGATTTGTAGACGGAAAAAGCCGGAATGGTCGAAGGCTGAGGTTCTGAAAGTACAACAACTCAGCAATGAGCGCAGTCCACGTAATTTCTTTAAACGAATTACTGGAACTGAATTCACCTCAAATACAGACTGCGGAGGTTTGCATTGAGGATCCATCCCATGAGGAATTCACTAAGACCATGCAGCTCTTGATATTCGGAGTTGATACTTTGTGGAACTGTCTTTTCGACCTTATTCGATTAGTATGGCGAACCGAAGTAATGCCTGACGAATGGAAAATGGCCGCGATATGCCCCATCTTCAAGAAGGGAGACCGCTTGAAATGTGAGAATTATCGCGGTGTACCTCTCCTTTGCACAGCATACAAGTTACTGTCCTACATTATATTGGATAGAATCACCGCTCTAGCGGAGGGCCTGCTTGGTGACTATCAAGGAGGATTTCGTCCGAAAGGTCTTTTCGCTGCGGATGATTCTATCTCAATATTAGGAAACTTCCATCCCCGTGCATCAGGTGTTCCTGAATTTCTGGCAGGCCTATGACTCGGTCAATCGAGGGGGTCTGTGGTCTGTGCTGGAATACCTAGGTATGCCAACAAAAATGGTACAAAAATGGAATGACAGTGACACAGTCTCAATGCTGTGTTAAACTTGAGAACAGGCTATCAATAATTTTTGCAGTTAGCTCGGGTGTTCGGCAGGGAGATGCTCTGTCCCCGATACTCTTTAATCTCATGTTGGAGTACATCTTTCGTAAAACTGATACACCTCAGCGCATCATCTTATATCGCCAGTCCACTCAGGTGCTTGCATATGCAGATGACATATGCGTGATTGGACTGAATAGCAACGGAGTGAAAGAAATACTTGATCCGGTTGTACAGTTTTCAGCTTCTGTTGAACTCCATATCAATTATCAAAAACGAAATACATGATCTCTGGTTACAGGGACAATGGCACACCAGATTTTCGTAGTGGCCATACTACACGTTTGAAGGAGTGAGGAGGTTCAAATATTTGGGCTATCTTATTACTCACGATAACAGTATGGGTGAGGATATTAAAGTGCGGCTGGCAGCTGGCAACCGTGCTTTGTATCCTCTACAGCCACTGCTAAAATCTAAACAGCTATCAAGTGCCGTGAAGCTGAAGCTTTACAAAGCGTTGATCAGGCCCGTTGTTATGTTTGGATGTGAAAGTTGGGCGCTGACGGATGAGTGCGAGAGATGGCTCCTTACATTTGACAGAAGAGTCATGCGTGTGATTACAATATCGAGATTAGAGATCTGATGAAGATATTGCGCATACGTTCTGCGTCCTGATCCGAAACGAATTGTGCAGCGATCTCTGAAAGGAGAGCCAGGATATGGTAGGCGCGGAGGTCTTTGCAGGCGACGATTGCTCTACGGTGTAGAGAATTACTTGCCTTATTCTGGTTGTCTAGGACAGTATGAAGACCAAGCCCAGGATCGAAACAGTTGGAGCCAGATTGTTGCCGCAGTAAGGGGCCAGTAATGGCCTTTAAACACTGTTTTATTATTATTATTACCTTAAGATGAAAGTTGGCTTTATATATTTCAGAGATTTGGGGTTGTGGAATAAATAGTGGTAATATCTCAAGAAGTGGTTATCTGCAGTTAAGCACCTGTTCCTTAATTCGACAGAATTTTTCTCCCACGATTCAAATTTCTCGGAGAATCTTTAAGCGTTGATCAAAGAGCAACATATTGTCAACCCTTTATAAACTTTTGGAACAAAAATATAATTTTTGTAAAACGTAAAGCCCAAAATGTTTGTGTTTCGTAAGGTATACTACCAGTCTACCACTATGGCACCATTTCCCTACATACATATTCAAACAATGTATCAAACAAAATCCAATTAAATCAGCAATAAATTAACTCGTATATGTATACCAATTACAGATTAAATGATTAACCAATTAATTAACTTAACTTGGTATGACAATTACCTATACTAATCGTATATATACAGTACTGGTTTTCAATATACATTTTCCTTATTGACCATCTTTTAATAAATCAAGATCAACTACATAATCGTCTCGCCGCCAAAGAAAATTTTTCATTTATGCCACAACAACAAACTCTACTATATACAGAAGATCTTTATTTTGTGTTCATAAAACACTGTGTATGTGTACATACATACATATGTACATATATACTACTTCTTGTACACAATTTTCTCAACACACAACTCATTTCCTGGTATCATGACATCTAGCATTTTTAAATACCAACTGTGCAGAGAATGCTCGTATACGATGCTGCGTGTAGAGTGTTAACATATGAACGATAAAATAGAGGCGCGCAGCGGAAAATCTTCAAACAGCCTTAAACAAATACATATCTCGTATATGGTGCGATAGTAAAGTGCATTCCTAAAGTGCAACAAAAGTAACAACACTCATTGCATTTTAATTTATGTGTATGTAATAGATACATTTTACTTTCTAATTAATTTGTTTGGTGTGGTTTGGTGTGCGGTATGGTATGGTTACCATATATAACACACTTTAAGTGTAGATAATTTATCGATATAGGTATTTTATACAAAAAAAAACTATTTATATTCTTTCAACTAACTGAATGTTTTTAAAAAATATAATAAAATTTCGTTATATTTATATTTACAGTTATGTAATTTATTGTAGTAATAATACACGATAAACTATTACGCGAACTATTAACGTTTATTATATGTATAGGTATGTTCAAGCTAAGGTCAAATTACATATTTGGTTACATTATACAGCGATTTACATGCACGCGATTGTAAATTTGAATCGTATGAGACATGTCAACATTATTCTCACCAATCCACTTGTTGTACTTGATCCACATCGACAATATAATATTTTTGTACATAAATCTATCATGTTTAAATGATCTTATGCGCCGATATACAAATGTAAGTAAAGAAATTTTCACGATCATTAATTTGGCGTTTTGTCAAACGAAAAACCGGAACAATTCAATTTCGTACGAGATATTTAAATGTTTCTCCACCAAATCGTTTGAAATCGTTACGATTCAGTGAATTAAGGTTAACAAAACAAAAATTCGTTGTTTGTTTTCTCTGTACATAATTCCCGATTATGTTGGGTAATTTTTTGTGTCTTGGGTTTTTGGCGATATGCTTGATGACGGCTGATTAGTTAATAAACTGACTTAAATTGGTTCTGGTTATTAACTATTCGGTTAGGGGGCGTGTCGATGCAACAATTTTTTATGATCGCAGTTCAAATGTCTTAATTAAAATTTATTTATTGATTGTTGAGACGGTAAATGAGTTCATTAATTTTCTGTTCAAGTATGTACATATATACATATATATTGCTAATAGACGTATTAAGTTCATTATATTTCATACACCGGTGAGGGGCAGTTGTAATCTTCATGAGTAAAACAAAAGGAGGTGGTACACCAGTCAGTGAACTGCTTACTCCTCTCTTTACCGGGGCTGACTTTATTATATAAATCAATCAACGAAATTAATAGCAGGAGAACCCTTTTCGAAGGAACTGCAGAACCATTACATCTCCTGTGGGACCCAGAAGTCTCTTTACCAAGAAAATACATCAGGCTATGTTGAGTTAAATCAACGAATAAATGCACCAAATTCTCAAATATACGAATATGGCACGTGGACCAATATTTCTCCGTTACTCGGGGGACTACAATGTCAGCTAATTAAATTAAAACTATAAAAACTAAGACCGGCACTCTACAAAGGCCGGAAACATCGAGGGAAAACTCGAACCGTAAGGGTGGGGCTCCATCGACAACACCAGAGGTGGGGCGACACCATGGCACCAAAGCCAGGAACAAGCGGAACCGAAAGTAAATTCAGCGCTGCTGACGCAGGATCGCACAACGTCCCTATGTCAATTCAGCGCTATAGAAATAGACAATCCGAGGCATGGGACCATGTGTCGAAAAGACAGCGGTCCCAGGTGAGCTGGATGCGGTCGAGAGCAAACGGGCCAAACTACAGGCGGATAAAAAGACTCCTCACAAGGAGCCTAAACATAAGTTGTTTAGCAATATTGTGAAAGCTTAAAGCTTTTAGGACCCCAGAAGGACAAACTGGAGCAAGTATAGGGAAATGCTAAATGATTTCTTAACGCCGAGGGCCCCTGAGCCGCCAACGACAGTGGAGGAACTAAACTGCATGGTGGACACTATCACTGGACCCTGCAACCTGTCCTTTAATGCTGCTTGCCCAACAGTTAGGCCCAGGGTTAAGCAAACACCACCATGGTGGCCCAAGGAACTAAGGACCTACTGAACGGCTTGTAACAAAGCCTTTAATAGAGCCTAAAGTACGAGACCTCTCGCCTTATAAAGATATTGTCTACTAATCTACTAATCTAATATTTGAAGCTTCTCGTCGAAACCCACTTTGTAGGAAGCTTTGACGACTCGACAGAGACTAGTACTCGTCGAGAAACACATTCATTATAGAAGATGTCATAACTAAAAAACGGATCCTATGGGCACTTGTAGGTTTCAACCCTCATAAATCGGCTGGTCCTGACCGAATTATACCAGCGGAAATTCAAAACATCTCGTCGATTATTCTCCCCTGGCTGGAAGTAATTTTCAAAAGGTGTTTAAAATTTGGTCTGTATTCCGAACACGTGGACAGAGGTCAGGGTGATCTTTATTCCGAAAGCGGGAAAACGTCACATGGTCACCCAAAGGATTTAATACCCATAACTCTATCATTCTTTCTGTTGAAAACCTTGGGAAGGCTGATAGATATTTATAAACGATCAAAAATAAAGCCTAGTAACTGGACACAATCTCAACATGCGTACTGTAAAGGGAAATCTGAGGACACAGTTCTACATGCCCTGGTACGTACGATTGGAAATCAATATTCTCGCAAGAGTTTTGTATGGTGGCGTTCCATGATATTGAGGGCACCTAGAGAGATTGTCGCTCCTTGGAGTGGACTACCCTGTAAGTAGGATACTCAATCATATGCAGAGATGGTTAGCTCGGAGCTGAGGGAATCCACCATTAGGTGGTGGGTGGCTAAGGGAACCCCACAAGGAGGTGTTTTGTCCCCTCTTCTCTGGAACATAGCAATTAATGGGTTGCTGTTTGGAGTGATTGATTTTTTACAGATGACGTAGCGATAGCTTTCTCCGGAAAATATTTAAACACGGATAAGGAGGTAATCCAAAATGCCCTCCTAATCAGTACGGGGTGGTTCATCAGAGGTGGACTGGATCCCGGTAATAGACACACCTACCTTAAACGGCATAGGACTAGTTTTCACTGTTAAGGCAAGATTTTTGGGTGTAATCTTGGACAATAAGCTTAGTTGGAAGCCTAACATCTTGGAAAGAGCAAACAAGGCCAACATAGCTATGTGACTTATAAGCGAGGCGCTATCGGAAACAGAAGCATTACAGTTCTTTACGGATGGCTCCAAGCTATACGGTAAAGTAGGAGCTATAGTCTTCTGTGATAAATTGAAAGTAGATATGTATATCAGTTAGTTCGTCTCCCTGATTACTGCAGCGTGTACCAAGCAGAGGTGATACCGATTGAGGAGGTCTTAACTTGGTTGAGACATAATGTGGTATCGATTGATATCACAATTTATGTGGACAGTCAGGTGGCAATCATAAGTCGCTGGAATCAGCTTCTCTGACATCAAGAGTGGCGTTGGGTTGCCACTTATCTCTAAATGAGATGAGTGGGGATTTGAACATTCGTCTGGGTCCCCAGCCACTCTGAAGTCATGGGAAACTGCAGGGCGGACGAACTAGCTAGGCGTGGTACAACTCTCCAACTGCTAGCGGAAATGGCAAATTTGGGGAGGTTTATTACGCAGCTCAAGACAGCGCTTAAAAAGAGGCAATAGCCTCGGCGAACGACAGGTGAATTAACACTCTCACATGTAGTGTAGCAAGACAAATCTGGCCAAAGCTGGAAGTGAATTAGACACGATCGTGGGGATACTCACAGGACACTGCCAGTTTAAAGAACATTCGAGGAGCCTATAGGTCTAGAAGCAATAGATTTTTGCAGAAGCTGAATGGACGAGAAAGAGGAAGAGACTTTAGTCCACTTCCTATGCTCATGTCCGGCTTTAGCACACAGAAGGCATACACATATGGGTAGGTTCGCAGTATTTCTGATTTCGAAAACGTAACGTGTGAGATATATTACGCTACATAAGTAGCTCTAACTGGTTCCAATAAAGGTAATAGGAAAGTAAGATCCTGTGGTACCACAATGGATTACAGAAGGTATAGATTCCAGAAGATACCTTCCAAGTGAAGCTGCTAAAGGGCGACTCAGTCAAATTAAACGTTAAAGACATAGACAAATTAGAGAAGTAACTAGAATATTAGATGAGGGTTCCTTTGTATGGCATACTTATGAAGATAAACAAAGAAGACCCATTAAAGTAATGGTTAATATTCTGCATCATTCTTGCAAGCCGCTACTGATTACTTACAACAAAGAGGATTTAAAATCACTGGAGCAGTTTATAAACTAAACTGCAAAATGAAACTGGCACTCAATTTGTTTATGTTAACATCGAGACCGATGAAAATATTAACAAACAGAAAGTAAAATAGAAGTTCATAACCATTAAAAGAATCGTAACTGATACCTCAGTGTAAAAATAGCAAGATTATCGACATACACAACGATTTTGTTTTAAACAAACTACACGACGGTGCATTGTGGCCAAAGAATTGCAAAAAATCAAAGATAAAAGCGGAATCGTTCATAATATCAACAGTAAGTAACTGCTAATCAAGTGTCAGGCAGCAAAATGGTACTCACACGTATCAGTACAAGGGGTAGTAAGCACCAGTCAGAAAATCGAAAATTCATAAAATGATGGTATTAATTCAACCTTAAAGTGTATATTGACAAAAATGACAAATATAAAAGAATCATTTCTGTCCATTAACAAAAGAGTTGTAAAATTAGAGAACAGTAATAAAAAACCTGTCTCCAAATCAAAGCTAAATGTCTAATAGCCTAAAAATTATATTATGGAATGCAAACGGACTGCATCAACACCAACAAGTAATACAACCACTCCTAGAAACTCATTTCACAAGGTAATCCTACATTAAGTTCAGATGCTAGAACTCAATATGTATAGTGTACCACACTAATCATCCTGAAAACTCGGCTAAAGGTGAGAGTTCAGCTATAATTGAAGAAAACATATCACACAATGAAGAATCAGGGTATGCAACAGAAGAAATACAAGCAGAAACCAAAACTATAAACTAACAATACATAGTAAGTAAGCTTGTATATAGTCCACTGAAACACACTAGGCCCGTGCCTCATGGTATAAAATGTATTAATAATTCAGTGTATTACCCGATCCTCATTTAAAATTCTTCAACTATGTACCTATGTAGACCCCGCGCTTCATGGCATATAACAATGCTCATATTCTACTGTAATACCGAGTCCTCATGCGAAGAAAAATCATAAAAAAGAAAGGCATGGGTAATTCACGAACAGACTTGACTACTTTTAAAGTTAACTTGGAAGAAAATATACAACTAGACGTTCCTTTAAAAACGCCGGAACGTTTATTAATAACATTCAGCGCGCTGCATGAGAAAGCACTATTGATATCAAAACCAAGGTAACGGTATATAATTACCCTAGGGATTTACTCATATCAGAAAGTTACTTATTGAAAAAAAAAGCGCAAGAAGGAAGAGGCATCAAACTAGAGCTCCACGAGACAAAATTAAATAAAACAATTTCATAAGACACATAAGAATCGGTCAGTGCCTATTTGAAGGAGCTAACAAATGACAAAAGTACGGAATTATACAGTCTCCATACCTAAAAAAATGTGGATGGAGCCAGAAACATAAAGCGGCAAGATTCGCAGAGCATCTAGAAAGTATTTTTCAACCGGATACGAGGCAGGATGAAGAAGAGTATAACAATGAGGCCGTTCAATTTCATGAAGTAATATCTTTAGCTGACGTAAGAAAATAAATATCCCGGATATGATCTAATAACAGGTCAAAATTTGATAAAACCATCAAATCAAGCATGTACCGCAACTGTGGAAAGTTGTTGAAGTCATCATGATACCTAAGCCAGGAAAAACATCGCTTGTAACAGCATCACACAGACTAATATCTTTACTACCATAATGTCGAAACTGTTCGAGCAGCTTTTATTAAAGAGATTAAAACCTATAATCGAAGTGAGGAATTTTATTCCAAATCATCAATTAAGATTCCCCAGTAAACAATGTACAATCGATCAAGTACATCGATTCACAAATATTATTGAAAAAGCGCTGGAAGGAAAAAAAGTTTTGGCAAAGGGATTGATCAAAAACTTAAAATGCTCCTACCTATATACGATATACAGAAATACAACATTCGTACATATCAGATAGACAACGTGCTTGGCCTATTGTAGGGCCCTGTATCACGAACTTTATGAATACTTGTCTTAGTAAAGGACTATTCCCCAAAGCATGGAAAAATGGTAAATTAGTTATCATTAGAAAAATTGGAGATAGGTGTCAAACCGATCCCAAATAGTGACAAACAGTTTGGCTTCAGAGAAAATAGACCCACAGAGGACGCAATGATCAAATTGATCTATATGGTCAAAGAGTCGGACCAAAAGTACACTCTTGGAGTATTCCTAGATGTATCTGGCGCGTTCGACAACCTGTGGTGGCCCAGCATTATGTGGAAGCTAAACAGATTCAATGGCCCACGAAATCTCTATAACATCCTAAACAACTATTTTTCTGAAAGGAAAGCCACTGTTATTTCAAGTCATGGCACACTTGAAAAAATGGTCAACAAAGGATGTCCGCAAGGTTCCATCCTTGGTCCACATCTTTGAAATATTGTCTTCAACGGAAGCATGAACCAGGAAGTCCAAGAATGAGCATTCGCGGATGATATAAGGTAATACTTTTTGCTGGGAATTCAAGACAAAGAATTCAAGAAAAAGCGCAACTTGCCATAGACAGGATGGTGGACTGGTGCAAAAGCTACGAAATGGAGCTATCCTCAGAAAAGACAGTCATGATCCAACTTAAAGGTTCACTGGACATTAGGAGACCACCATTGGTTTCCCTAAATGGTCAAAGAATTAAGATGGTGAAAACTGTCAAATGGCTGGGAGTTGACTTCGATGAACGACTTGGAGTCACTTCACATGTCAAAATAGTCGCGGAAAATAGTAAGTAGGTTTTCGCTGTGCTAAAACGAGTTGCTAAATAGAACTGAGGCCTCAAGCATCGAACCCTATCAATAATATTCGAAGGCCTTGTGGTATCTTCATTAACATACGCGTGCGCGGCATGGGCAGACCGAATGAACTGCCACTATCGGCGTACACTAGTTAGTGCCCAAAGAAGTATCTTGCTCGGAATTACCAAGGCTTACAGAACGGTGTCAACTGACGCCGTTCCTGTCATGGCCGGCATGATTCCTACTGATATACTCTTAAATGAGAAAATTGCCAACTACAAGATAAGGAAAAGACAAAATGTGAGCTACGGAAGCGTGATAGTGGAAGGCGATCAAATTCGGCCAAAGCAATACGGCAAGATGGATGGTCGCACTCAGTGGATGGCAGAATAACATATAATTATCTGCCAAACATTGAGGCGAGATTAGAGAGAAAGACTCCTCTAAGCGTATGGTCACCTAAATGTTAACGAGACATGGTAGAATTACTAGACTGAGTCTAGCGGACTCAAGTACCTGTGAATGTGGACAGGGTGAGAATACAATAGAACACATCCCTATGACTGTGATCTAGCTCAAGAAGCTAGAGATCAACTAATACCTGACGCAAGAGTTGAGTGGCCAGCAAGTAAACCTACTCTAATGCTGCCAAACAACCTCAACTGTTTTAAGAAGTTTTGTGATACTGTCTTGAGCGATAGATAGACACTAGAATAAGTACACAAGATTTTCATCTTAAGAAAAAAATTATTTGTAAAATTGTAAGTCCGTGTTGGAGTTGTTAAAGGCATGACCTCCTGGGAACAGCTTCTTCGTATCAAAGCGACAAATTAAATGATTAATATCAGATAGATACTTCAGAGTCAAACTGGGTAATGTCTATTTCGAACTGAAGAAAATTAAAGCAGAAGTTCCTCAAGAAAGTATACTTGTGTGACTCTTCTTATGATAGGAAATGGCACTGAATTATTACGTATTCAGATACAGCGGAATACTTAGACATGACACTTGATGCTAAACTAAGATTGGAACTTAAATACCGAAAAATGTACTGGTTAATCGGAAGAAGGTCTGCCTATATACGAGTACATATAATAAGTTTTTGCTTTATAAACAAATCCTGAAACATATCTGGACTATGGAGAGTTGTATTTGGGGTTGTACTAAACAAAGCGCAACTACACTAGAGACTAGCACGTTAACATTGAAGTCAACCCAGCATTCAATTATAGCGTCTATTTATAATTTCGTAATTATTTTGTAAAATGATTGATAAAATCAAATTCCAAGTCGTAAGTAGCTATCCATATATAAATAAATAAAATAGTTCCACATACGTAACAAATTCCTCGACCAATATAAACGCCTGATACTTAATTAAAATTAATGAACCGTAACTATCGTGATTTATATGCCCCAACATACATATAATACTCTGTTGGTCTATATTATATTCGTGGTGTTACACAATTAAACACATACAACAACATAATTCTTAAGCCGTACAAATTACAAAACACTATATCTAGTCAACAAAATGTATTGATATTCTAGAACCTTTAACGATTATGTAACGTTTAAGTTATAAATAAATTAATAGTTTACGTGTTACCATCTTAAATGTGTTCAGCGGATTTTATTGTTTTGTATAGTTTAATTAATTTGAGTCAATATATGTATATCTAAGTTAATTAATTTGTTATATCGTTATTTATGATACATGAGATTATGTGTTAAAGTATTAAAACGTTATTTATAGTCGTCGAGATGATTGAGCCACTCACGAGCAATATACCATACAAAAATCACTGTTCTATGTATAAAATCGAAACTAAAATTAACTTTCCACGCAAAATCAATTATGTTCCAACATTTTTTTGTTTGTTTGTACATATTTAGGTCAATTCTTAAATTCTATTCGTCTATTATCTCCTCTGCGGCTTGTAATCCATCCAATCGATCAATTTCAATTTAAACTCAATTAACTCGAGTCGTAACTAAAAAAAAAAAATAAAAACTTTGGAATTTAATTACAGATCAAAATGAAATTACAGAGCGTATGAATGAGTCTATCTATATAGACTTACATCGAAACGAATACACTCGTGTATGTATAGAGGTATAGTAAATTGTTGATCATGAAATTTACGAATAAAACCTTATGGAATGTACATGTACGTGGTGGTAATCATTAGATGCAGTGATATTGACAAATATACGGGCGATACGTATCGAAATGCTGCTAAATTAAGGGAATTCACCATAGCAAATAGACATTGGTAAACTGTAAAACTCTTCATCGACCACAGTGAATACAATCCCAAATTTATTCTCCGTGATACTTGCAAACTTATGATAGCCTTCGCCTATCTTCCGGGAAACTCCCCTCCTGCAGGCGAGAAGTTTCTGAGCTACTGTTGCCTGTTCATTTTCCTGGATGTGACACTGTTGATTCGAATATGGTTGCCTCCGAGCCTCAGATAGCCCGTGCACTGATCACTACTGATGTTCTACACTGGTGTGTTTTCTCATTTGCACCGTTCAAACCGAGTGGTCCTGACGGCGTTTTCGCTGCTTAATTGCAGCATAGTTTTCTACCCATCCGTACCCACTTGTTCAATCTGTTCCAGGCGTGCATTGCTGTTAGTACTGCACCACGATCCTGGAGCAGGAGTAGAGTAATTTTTATACCTAAAGCTGGCAAGTTGGATTATACTGACCCGAAAGCTTTTTTTAAAGGCCCATTAGTCTGACCTCTACTTTTCTTAAAGCTTTAGAGAGGATCATCGACAAATTTATTAGGGATAACTATTTAACTACTGCAAAACGCTTACAGAATGGCAAGTCCTGCGAAACCGCTCTACATGAACTCGTAACTAGAATCGAAAGATCACTTAATTACAAAGAGTTTCTTGTAGATACCTTCCTGGACATTGCGGCAGCTTTTGATAGCACTTCGTTTTCTTCGATCACGAGTGCGTGTACCAATTTTAATATTAATCAAACAATTTGTTACATTCATTGATTCAATGCTCAAGTCCCGTATAATTGAAACTGAGTTAGATGGCTCATCAATGTCTGTCAAAATAACCAAAGGCTGCCCTCAAGGAGGAGTACTCTCACCCTTGCCCATGGTTATCGGTGAATTACTTGTTAAATTGCAGCAAAACGGTTCATCATCGGACCCAACGCTTATGCGAGTTAACATAGATCCTCAAGGTTTGCACCATGGGCCCATTGTGACATTGAGTGCGGAACCTCTGTAGGTTCCAACCGTTTTAATAAAAAAAAAAAAATAAAGGTAAAATCTTATTTATAATATAAGACTTGCAAGAGACAAGAACATTACGAACAAGGATCAAACATTTTTCGTCCATATGACGGGTATCCAAGCACGTTGACAAGCAACATGGTTTCGACGTTTTGTAATTAAGCATATTCTACAGAGTGTGAGGGGAATCGCTACTATATATTTACTATGAGTAATATGTTAGAAAACACTAACAAACAAATAAAAAAAATGCATATGATAGAAATATTGGCATTGACATTCAAAACAAAATTTTGATATTTTGTGTTACTCAGCATATTTTCAGCAAACCCTGGGGTGGGATGTTGTAACATCACTATTTTCGTAGTTCGATATACATTTGTGTCTTTCTTTTCAAGAAATTTACATCAACCTTCAATCGATAACTTAATCGGAATTGGAGCAGGCGTCATGATGGGGCTAAGACTGGCGGTGTGCAAGCACTACTTAAAAATAAAAATCCTTATACATATTCTCTTGGATGTACGAATAACTTCAGGTTTGCCCGTCTAATGTCGCCACGGAACTTCCTGATGACTGTGAAGAATTAGCTAGAAACGTTCATTATTATTTTTCCCCGATTTTAAAGCAGTTTAAACTTATTTTGATGCAGCTATTCTCAAACTATTAAAAACATCGTCCAACAGGGCTTAACATAAAATTGCAAAAATTGTGCCAGTAAATAATTGCAAGATTCGATTTTAAAAATGAAACTTTAGTTCACTTACACTATATTCGAGAGTAGTTCAATAAGTTCGGTAAATCTATATACAGTTTTTTTTTAAACACCTTTATTGGTATGGTTACTACAATCTTACTTCGTTTGTACTATCCAGTAGTTGTACGGCCTCAAGGTTGGTGTGAATGAGAAGCCTGTTTTCATGTTTGAAGGCACATTCACGGATGACGTCATCTATCAATTTTATTTTTACGTCATTGTGTATTTCCCTGCCACAAATCAGTAAGCGTTGGGGACCATTCGAAGAAATGTATTTTGGCTACGTTGGATAATGTCTCTATTTTATTTATGAGTACAACCCCATAGCTGCGCACCATACATCCATATTGGTTTGAAAACAGTCTGGTAAATTAGTCTTTTACAATACAGGTTCATTTTGGAATGATGCCCAATTAACCAGTGCATTTGACGTTGTTTTAATCGTATCTGTTCAACTTTTTGTCTCACGTGATGTTTCCAGTTCAGCCTTGAGACTAAATGAGGACCAATGTATTTGGTTGATTCAGCCTGTGGCACTATTGCACCCCCTTGAGGTATATGTGCTGGTTGATATTTTTGGGTCGGAGCGTAATGGCACATGGGTTGATTTAAGCTCAATAAGCGCGTTTTTCCAATCAATCGACCATTTAGTAACTTTGTTCATTGCTCATTGAAGATTTTCCACTGCCCTTTGTTGAGATTCGTTTATTGCCATAGTAACAGTGTCGTCAGCAAACGTACCGATGAATGTTTTGTTCGTTGTAGGTATGTCTGCAGTGAAGAGAAGGTAGAGGAGGAGTCCTAATACGCTTCCCTTCGGAACTTCCGTTAGCGTCGGGTAAAAGTCAAAACATGCTTTTTACTCACTTTAATGTGAGTCCCTTGTGCCAAACCCTATCAAAGGCCTGGGATACATCCAGAAATACAGTGGGGCAATATTTTTTTTCTTCTAACGCTTGCCCTATCACCGTAGTGATTCGATGGACTTAATCTATTGTGGAGTGGTTACACCTGAATCCAAATTGAAAATCAGGAACGTTTAACATTGGCTTGAGACGTTTCAGAAGTAGTTTTTCAAACTGCTTTGATAAGGTCGTTAGATTGGTCTGTACGATGATATTTCTTCATCTGGTTTGCCTGGTTTCTTCAGCATAATTATTTGGGCCGTTTTGAAGCATTTGGGTATGTATACTCAATCCATGTTTTTTGATTACTATAGCGCTTACTGACAACAGTACAGGAATGTGATCAGATGTTAAGTTGTTAATCCCTTCGGCTCTAGTGTAACTGGATGAGATACCCTTTATGATAAAGAAATCAAGTAGATTTGGTATTTTTCCTGCATCCGTTGGCCCCCCTGGTAATCCGCTCCAATGATAAATCTTGTGCCGCGTTTATTGAAGACATTATTAAATTGTAACTTCGTTGATGTATGCCGTGAAGGACAGTATACTGCCGAAATATTTAGATCTGCGCCATTATATTGGATTGAGATAACCGTTGCTTGTATGTAGCTTTCCCGAATATCCTCTTGTTCTTTTTGTTTAATAGTATTTTTAATTAGTAGAGCTGAAGCACCTAGCTCTTTCACTAGGATGGGTTGTCCAGTAGGAATGAAATCCCTTTCACTCTTGTTCTTCTACAGTGGACATTACCTATAACTGTTATTTGAACATCTTAGCCCCCTTAATTTTTTCTTCAAATTTGTAAAAAGAAATTAATCACCAGATTTGGACTGTAAGGTGGTTGAGGCATCTCATTGACCTCTTTTTTTCATTATAAAAAAGTTTGACTGGTAGGTAGTGGATTATTTGTCCTTTGAAAGCTGGCCAGTCGCACTTCGAACACTTAAAATTAAAGTAAAATATAAACATATAGGCTTGTCTTACTTATTTCAATCAATATTATAAATTAACTACGTATTATGACAGCACAAATCACAGATAATCTTCAACACATGCTGCCAAATGATTTTTAAGTAATTTTTTAAATTTGAAAACATTTTCAGAAGTTTTTATTGCGGTTGGTAGTTTATTATAGACATGGGGTCCAATGAAAGTTATTGATTTCTTACCAAAATCAGTTTTTATTTGTTGCTCATTAGAAAAATAGTTGTACGAGTAGTGTATCTATGACTTACATACTGAAATTGAATATTATATAGTGTAGATGTTACGTTCTAACACTTGTACATGTGTAAAAATACGTGAAGTTCAAATAATGCATTTATTGGAACAACATACCTATATAACTCAACGAAAGGAACTAAATGTGGAAGTTTCAAAATAGCTTTGCCACTCCTAAAACGATAAACGGACATATTTTCATGCTCAACATACAAATGTGTTTATTTCAAGACATATGCTTATCAAGCAAAATTCCAAGATACTTGAACTCGTCCACACGTTCAATAACAACATTAGAAAACTGAAGAATAGGTAAATCACTATGTGATAGAAATGGGGAGTGAAATATAATAAATTAGGTTTTACTTATAGATTAAATGCTATTTTGTTGTGATTAAAATACTCCAAGAGTGTGTGAAAATCATTCAACACGCCTGCGAACAATCACGGGAGTTATAAATAATTGCAGTATCGTCAGCAAACATTCTGATTTGACCAACCCCTCCCTGTCGGTCAACACCTACTAATCTGAATTTAAACTGTCAGTTCATTCCCGTTGATTGGTTGCGTTCTTACTTTTCCTACCGCTGGCAGTCCGTTAGGATTTCTGATTTTTCTGCTCTGATTTTTGTTCGTGCTTCGTCTGGTTTACCTCAATGCAGTCATATTGGCCCATTGTTATTTACAGCGGTAATTATGGGCTAAATCATTTATGAAAATCAAAAATAATGAAGGCTTAAGAACACTGCCTTGCGGTACACCATTCTTTACCACAAATTGAGTTCGGTTTTGAAGGTAATTAGCCAAAAGTTTATACGATATTACTTTAAAAGTGCGATTTAAAAAATTTGTTGACTAAATAAAATTTTGGCAGAATACTCGAATTTAGTTAAGTTTGTTCAACACAAAGTGAACAAATTAATCGGAAAAATTTTATTTTCTGTCAAAATTTTAATTTTTAACTATTTTTCAGACCAATTCACACACGGTCTATAAAATAATTTTAAATTGATCTGTTACTAAACAAAACAAAAACCATGGTTGCATAGCAACTGCTTACAGATGGAGATTGGACAAATTTGTTCAAATTTGACCGGTTTTTGTTTTACACTGTTTTATCTGGAGTGTGTTCATAAACTCGACATTGTAACAATATTGTTACGACTGTCATTGTTAAAATGACGTATATAGTTAACAACGATATTGTTGCAAATGTCAAAAGAAAAATCCGTATTGCAATAATTTAATAACGAAATTACAAAATATTTACAAAAGAGACATTGATGAATTTAGTAATTTTAATAAACGAAGATGAATTGGATGATGAAGAGGAAGATATGACAATTATTGCAAGATTATTGTACGAAGTAAATCACTACGATGACCTATGTATATAGTTGGCCGGAATTATACATTTTAGCAAATAACAAATGCTTTTGACGTATAGAAAGGCAATATCGAGTAGAGTTGGTAATGACGTTTCTAACAATAAGTTACAATCGCAGTTTATGATCGCTCTAGTACTGTCATTGTTAACAATATTGTTACAATGTCGAGTTTATAAATACACTCCTGTACAAATTTAAAAGTGGAAGTAACTTTGAAAATTGTTGGAAATATCGAAACCCAGATATATATGTACATACATATATGTATACATAAATTAATATTGGAAACGCGTAAATTGAGGCATCACTATATGTATACGTAACAACAATTATACATACGTACATACTTTGGGGATTTAATAAACAATTTTTTGGTAATTCCCGACCTAATTTTAGCTGTGTTTTCATAAGAACAACGAGATATTTTTATTCCATCTTGAAGTTATAAAAAATGAATATTATTTATATATATTCATTTCGTATAATATATAAGATTGTTTATATACGAGTATATTGATAAATAAAATTCTTTGTAAACCACAAAATATATGCGCCAATACCAAAAAATATTTAAAACAAAATATGTAAATAAATTTGATTGTTAAGAGGATATGACTTAAGATTTACCAAAAATAAAATATAGGTTACGAATAAAATTACGACGATACATAAGATAATTACAAATATTATGTATTTTGACAATCGTTTACAAATGAGATTACTTTTAGTTGAATGCGTGTGTATTCAACTATATATAGAGACGAAAGAAAGAAATAATTTCCATTTCATCATCATTTTGAACATACCGTTTCGGTTATAGGTGGTCATCGGATACAAAATACACAATATAAGAAGAACATTTTTCAAAGAAATGAAATTTTTTGTTGTCTTATATTTACGATGAAATTATAGCCGACCTATTAAACTGTTGCGAATGTTTGGTACATAAATTACTGTTGCATGAGATCATTTTCAATAAACATTTTCAATTTCATAATTTTATCAACGGTCATGGTATACAAATCGAACAATTTTCAATTTTATAAACAATAAATTTTAATTTAAAGTTCATGGCCACATTTAGATTTATCTTCCGCTAAGCGTTTAGTTAAAAAACCACACAACTAAATTTTCGGATCGAACTTAATTTTTCTGACCAAAACCCAAGGCAAACCACTTTGGAGAATTAATCGGGAATTAAATTTGATGATGTGACAAGTCCATAGTTAATTTGTTTATAAATACAATGTCTGTATTAATGCTTTTTGGTCAGAGCTTCGTACAGGTACTGAACCGGAACATGAAACAGTAAATAACCGAAATATTTTCCGGATTTTAATCCGAATTGCAACCGATTTAATAAAAAATCATTAAATGGAAATCGTAACCGGAACGGTAAATGTTTTCGGGCTAAATGTTTGAGCTATGTAATTGTGCAGATCGTAAATTTAAAATCTGTAACCTATTCTTCCTCCGATTGGCTATAGTAATGGTTTACGGTAAGGACACTAAACGCAAGCTGCGAAACGGTTGGAAGCCATAAAACAAAACAAACTGTTTGGATCGGTTTTTCGAGATCGCAGTTAGATGATCGCTTACGATAAAATTAAAATTGATTTGATGGTTTATAAAAATATAAAAAATAATAACAGTGTTAAAGGCCATTACTGGCCCCTTACTGAATCAACAATCTGGCTCCAACGGTTTCGATCCTGAGCTTGGTCTTCATACTGTCTTAGACAATCTGAAGAGGCCAAGTCGTTCTCTACATCGTGGAGCCATCGTCGCCTGCAACGACCTCTGCGCCTACCATATGGTGGCTCTCCTTTCAGAGATCGCTGCACAATTCGTTCCGGATCAGCACGCAGAACGTGACTGAGCCAGCGTACTCGCTGAGATCTAACTTCATGTACAATATCGGGGATCTTCATCAGATCTCTGATCTCGAAATTGTACAGAGCTCGGTATGTACCATCTATTTCGCGTTTAGGGCCGTAAATCGCACGCATGATTCTTCTCTCAAATGTAAGGAGCCATCTCTCGTACTCATCCGTCAGCGCCCAACTTTCACATTCAAACATAACAACGGGCCTGATCAACGCTTTGTAAAGCTTCAGCCTCACGGCACTTGATAAGTGTTTAGATTTTAGCAGTGGCCTTAGAGGATATAAAGAACGACTGCCAGCTGCCAGCCGCACTTTAATATCCTCACCCACACTGTTATCGTGAGTGATAAGAGAGCCCAAATATTTGAACCTCCTCACTCCCTCAAACGTGTGGTGGCCACTACTAAAATCTGGTGTGCCATTGTCTCTAAAACCAGAGATCAGGTATTTCGTTTTGGACTCATTGATCTGGAGTCCAACAGAAGCTGAAAACTCTACAAGCGGATCAAGTATTTCTTTCACTACGTTGCTATTCAGTCCAATCACGCATATGTCATCTGCATATGCAAGCACTTGATTGGACTGGCGATATAAGATGTTGCGCTGAGGTGTTTCAGTTTTACGAAAGATGTACTCCAACATGAGATTAAAGAGTATCGGGGACAGAGCATCTCCCTGCCGAACACCCGAGTTAACTGCAAAAATTGTCGATAGCCTGTTCTCAACTTTAACACAGCATTGAGACTGCGTCACTGTCATCCTACACAGTCGTACCAATTTTGTTGGCATTCCTAGGTATTCCAGGGCAGACCACAAACTCTCTCGATTGATCGAGTCGTAGGCCTGCCGGAAATCCAGGAAAACCTGATGTACGGAGATGGATGTCTCATAATATTTAGATAGAATCATCCGCAGCGAAAAGACCTGATCAGTGACTGATCGATTCGGACGAAATCCTCCCTGATAGTCACCAACCAAGCCCTCCGCCAGAGGAGTGATTCTATCCAATAAAATGTATGACAGTAACTTGTATGCTGTGCAAAGGAGAGCTATACCGCGATAATTCTCACACTTCAAGCGGTCTCCCTTCTTGAAGATGGGGCATATCGCGGCCACTTTCCATTCATCAGGCATAACTTCGGTTCGCCATACTAATCGAATAAGGTCGAAAAGACAGTTCCACAAAGTATCCCCTCCGAATATCAAGAGCTCCGAATTAATGCAGTCCACTCCAGGTGAGCGGTTTCGTTTCATTCTCTGCATGGCCTTAGTGAATTCCTCATGGGATGGCTCCTCAGTGCAAATCTCCGCATACTGTTTTAGAGGTGGCTCAACAACAGTCTGTGACGCATGATGAACATCAAGCAGCTCAGTAAAGTGTCCACTCCATGCGTCAAGTACTGCGTCGATGTTGACACAGAGGTTTCCATCCCGGTCCTGAATGGCGGTTGACGATGGCCTGAAAGTATGGTGCAATCCAGTAATTCCTTTAAAGAAATTACGTGAACTACGCTCGTTGCTGAGTTGTTGTACTTTCAGAACCTCGGCCTTCCACCATTCTCGCTTCTTCCGTCTACAAATCCGCTTAGCTGCCCTTCTTGCAAGAGCTGCCTTGTTTTTCCTTGCGATTGTGAGACGTTGTTGCACTTCATTATGGGCTATATTTTGTTGCTCAACTGCAAGACGACACTCGTCATCAAACCAATCATTCTTGGGTCTGACTTTCACTATACCTAAAGTCTGTTGAGCAGCACTGACAACCGAAGTTTTCAGTACCTCCCAGACAGAGTTCACGCAGTCAGACTGGTAATCAGCTCCCTCAATGTTGTCGCTGACAAGATCCTGATATCGTTTCTTTTGATCTTCATTTATCAGACCTTCACAGTCGAAACGTTCCATCCGTTTCGCTGTGTTCCCCGACCTGTACGAAAACTTCCATCGTAGCTTTGCAGCGACCAAATAATGATCGCTGCCACGTATTTGGTTGCTGACCGATAAGTTCTCACATCCTGCACAACCCGAGCTCGCCCTTTTGAAATTAACACGTGGTCAATTTGGCTCCGGGATGTTTTGCGAGGATGTGTCCATGTCTCTAGGTGTATCTGTTTGTGAGGGAAGAATGTGCTTGCTACTCTAAGATCATGAGCAATTGCAAAGTACATCATTCTCTCATCATTATCGGTCGCAGTTTCGTGTCGGGAGTACAGACCTATGTTTTCACATGTCGGCCTGATTTCTGCCAGCTCTAGCATTAAAGTCCCCAATTACCATTCTAACATCGTGTTCGGGTATAGATCCCATCAGATCGTCCAAGTCATTGTAAAATGAGTCTTTATCTTGGGGCTGGCTGACTTCTGTGGGCGCATGTACACAAATTATCGACAGGTTGGCTAACTTCATGCGCAGGCGAAGCATACATAATCGGTTATTGACTGCTTGAAAATCCAAAACAGCCTTCTTTACCTGCGGCCCAAGAAGAAATCCAGCTCCAAGATTTCCGAGGTCATCTCCACTGTAGAACAACGTATAGCCCTGGGACACATGGTCTCCACTTTGAGGCCAGCGAGTTTCTTGAAGAGCAACGAGTTCCAGCCGATACTCTTTCATGCACGTGATTAGACCCTCCAACGCTCCTGGTTTTCTAAGTGATTGCACGTTCCACGTGCCGATCCTAAATCTCGTATCCGGGTACTTGAGCGGGGGTCCGGTGTTGTTTTGGCGGTATAAAAATATAACATTTTTAATTTTCTATCGTGGGCGCATTGATGATAATTCAAAACAAAAATTTTGGATCTTTGAGGTTTGTGTTCCACGAAAAAAATATAATACTTTATAAGCTTAGTTCGTTTTCCGATTGAACGATCAATTTTTTTTATAAACATTTCATTTTCGTCAGATCGATTGGATTCTCCAATAATAGGTTTCATTTTGAATAACCTGCTATTTGGGCAGAATTTTGAAGCTATCATCTTTTGACATTTGACAAGTAAAAACTACGCCATTACTAAAAATGGGACGATAATTGTTA
This sequence comes from Tipula unca, assembly GCA_951394425.1. Classification (NCBI taxonomy): domain Eukaryota; kingdom Metazoa; phylum Arthropoda; class Insecta; order Diptera; family Tipulidae; genus Tipula; species Tipula unca. The sequence goes on along the minus strand of OX596381.1, from coordinate 172,989,487 downwards.
AAATTCACTACAAAAATGATGAAAATTTTGCAGTCACAGTTCGCTAAACTAAAGCACTTTTTGGTCTTCGTGAAGTACCTTCTCGGCCGGCAATAGTGAAACTGGTGGAAAAATTTGAGCTGTTGGGACAAGTTAGTAATGTGAAGAATCGAAACCGTGTGCGTCGCTCAAGAACCCAGGTTTGTCAATTCCTCGTCGATCTTTGGAATTAGACATTCCACAAACTACATTACACCGTATTTTGCATAAAGACTTAGGTCTTAAGGCTTTTAAAGTTCAGTCAACACAAGAACTCAAGGCGGTCGATCACCATAAACGTCGTATCTTCGCTGATTGGGTCCTTCAAATACATCAAAATGATCCGGATTTTCATCGAAACATCATCTTGAGTGATAAGGCCCATTTTCACCTTGGAGGCTATGTTAATAAGCAGAATTGTCGCATTTGGGGCTCAAAAAATCCATGACTGATTGTTGAAAAGCTTCTCCATCCTCAACGTATCACTGAAACAATCGCAATTTTGCAAGAAAAGTTTCCTGACCGTGTTATTTCTCTAAGAGGTGATCACAATTGGCCACCGAGATCTTGTGATTTAATATACCTTTAGACATTTTTCTTTGGGGCCACGTGAAAGATAAGATCTATGCCAATGCTCCACAATCGATTCAAGACCTTAAAGATGGAATTCGTAAAGTTATCAAGGACATACACCCGCAAATGTGCGAATTGGTCATGGAAAATTTCATGAAGAAAAGGATATGGTGCTGCAAGCCTAGCCGTGGCGGATATCGTTTTCAAATGTTAATGGCATACCTTCCTCTTTTGAATGAAATAAACATTCATTGATTTGTCTTAAAAAATTCTCGTTTTTTTAAATATCAAAATGAAACCTCTTATTGGAAAACCCTTTACACGGACATGTTTTTAAACGAAATCGTTCGTAATAGTTTTCTTGAAATCTCTCAAAAAAATCTCTACATATATACTGAAATTCGTGTGAAATCATCAATATATTGATTATAAATTTGTATTTCAAGAGCAATACAATGATACAAAGCCAAATAATATCGCATCATTACATAGTTATAGGTAGCTTTTATTCCTAACCGGTTTAAATCCGGTTCAGTTTCGCAGCTAAACCGAAACGAAAAGTATTTTCTAACACCGAAGTCGAAAACTGAAATAAAAAATCTTTTGGAAATTAATCCAAATCCGGAACGATAATAATATCGGATCGGTTCATGGGTTATAGAGTGTTTTATCAGATCGAGCCATCCAAATAAATAGAACTAGCGCACATTCAACCCACCGAAAAGTCACACGACTTCCACAAATATAAAATATTTTGGCATCTTCATTTAACTGTTAATTAATGAAAAATTGTTTCCTCTACGATTTTTACGTCAAATTGGCTTAACTTCAACTTTTTAACTGACATTACCATCGATCGCCTCAACCAGAAATTTGAAAAATTCGAAATATTTCCTTGACAACTCTGAGACATGTAAGTATCGCATCAATAAAATATTTTTTCAATATTCTCGTTCGTCACATATTTTTCAAAAAAGGATTTTAATCAAAGCAAATACTTTGTGTAATTTACAGTTGTTTATATGGAACAGTAAACAAAATTGCAATAATTAGAGTGCAATGGTTAGTTTACTATTAGTTTAGTTTGGAATTTAACAAAATCGGATGGATTTAAAATTTTTTATTGATAATTATATTTTCTCCTGCTATAGTACTAGTAGATGTCGAGGTGGAATATCAGTATGTACATATGTACTTCAAGCTATGAGGAAATGGTTGCAGGTTTCAAGTCGAATTTATCCGATTTTGCTTGTTGCAAGATATTCAGCAGACCATATAGCCAATCAAAACTAGCCATTTCGAAAAGAAGTTTCCCCTTCCAAATTAAAATAATTTCAATTCGATGAAAAATGTGCAAACAGTCAACCGCTACAAATTTAAATATGCTCAAATTTTCGCTCATTATGTCAATTTTGCTCTTTATTTAATTTTTTCTGTTTCTTGGCGAAATGTCACTGTCGTCTTGACGTTGTCAAAATAATGACATGGATTTCCGAAAAAGTTTAATGTTAATTTCAATTTGTTATTAACTAATTTAGTAATTATATTATGTTTTAATTTGTTTCGAGGGGAAATTAATTAAAAGTGAACCAAAAATAAGCTTGGATTACAATTTAGAAGAATTTGAATGAAGTTGGTGATCCAATAATCGATAACGAGTATGATATATTTAGTTATAACGATATTCTTTGAATATGTTGCACAATATCATCAAAAATTGAGGCATTCCATCAGAATTATTTCGACTAGAAGAGTTGACGTCACTGGATTTATCACACATTATCTGCGTCGAGTAATCGTCTTGAAATGATTTCAGAGGCACGGCTATTTGCCGACAAGATAAAATAATAATAAATAAAAACGAACGGAAAAATAAAATTGATATCGTGACCGAAGCTCAAGGGGATGAGAGTAAGGAATTCCTTAAAATATTTGGTATTGTAGATACCATATACTCGAAGTTGCCGAAGAGGGTGATGAAGATGCGGAAGAAATTGTTTCGCGTAAATTGGAGCCTTTAGAACATGCAGACCGTCATTTTACTTCAATTGTGCCACGACTCTATTAAGTTTTTTATTTTAAATTTTTGTCGCATTTCAAACGAAAATTTATAATTCACACTGGACGTCGTAAGGATCGTCTAAAAGACAAAACTTAAAGCATGGTTAAATTATATCATGTACTATTAAATTTAACTGGTTGATTCAAATCTAGCCGGACGGTCTAAATCTTAATTCAGCATTCTGTTACATTTTTTACGTCCCGATTAAAACAAAATACTAGTGTATGTTGTGGATCGGATCGAAAAGTATCACAGAGGAAGCCAAATTAATGTAAGACCTAGCATGCTCAATTCACCATCAAATGATCTGATTTTTGTCAAGACGGTTTGGTCGATGATGATGGTATGATACTAGATAACGGAGAACAAGTGTTCCTCTGGCTTGGACATTGAAATCGGCCCTAGTTTATATACAGAACATGAAGAATAAACAACCGGATCGTTCTCAAACTATATTGAATATATATTAACATTTCGAGGTGGTTTTCCTCTTGATGGTTTTCAACAATCTCGAAATGAAGATTTATTCAACGGAATTTCTAATAGTATTGTATTGTATCACATACATATATCACAATTTTATGTGATATATTATCATACTTGCTTTAAATATAACATCAATTTATTTAAATTTTTGACAACAACAAATTGAGCATACAGACAATTTTGCAGCAGGTAAAGATTTTAAGACAGAACATCGAAAAGAACTATTGGATTTGCTCGCGAACATATAAACTGGACAAATAAAGATGTAGTCATGTTTTTTTTGCAGATAAGACGAGGTTCAGTTTGAAAACGTCAGACAAACGAGTTTGGTTGGATCGATGTGAGGAAAACTGTTATGCACTCGTTAATATAGTTTCATCTCGAAGTTTTGGAAATGAGTCAATTATGGTTTTAACTGTTTTCCCCGAACTTATTATACCCTCAAACCGAGGATCGCATAATTCAGTAAGGTATATAGAGGAAACGCACATTTGATAAATTTGGCTCCTTAAAACACGAGCTTTTAATTTATTTGATACTTCTAATCGTTCAAATCTAATTATTTAAAAAATAGTTTAAGTGAGCTTAAAAGTACTAAAAATTTAATTTTGTGAAAATTGCATTTTTCCAAGAAGAAACTTAATAGTTCGGATAGAAAAGATAGGTGATGGTTTTAAAAAAAATTCTGATGAAGCTCATTTACGTAGACAAACAAAATTGTTGCATTTGAGATTCTGAAAATCCAAGGGCAGTTTTCCAGGAGCCATTACATTTTTCTCTTGTTAGTGTATGGTCCGCATTATTTGGAAAACGTAATATTTGTTGGTATGAATATTAACGACTTGTGGTTTCAATAGGACGGCGCTACAAGTCATATAGCCAATGAAACAATCAGTTTAATGAGAAACAGATTTGATGGACGATTAATCAATGCGAAGAGCGGATGTTATAGTTGGCCACCAGGAACGTGCTATCTAACATCATTAGATTATGTTTTGTGGAGGTATGTGAAAGATAAGGTTTATGAGAATAATCCACAAACAATTATGTTAAGAAATGTGATCGATAATTTCGATCAAAGGATCAACTTCAGCGAACTTGATCGTTTTGTGATCGTGGCTGCACTAAATTTCAATAAAGAATAACTTATGTATAATTTTAACAAAACGTTTGTTCAAGATATATCCAAAGATATAAAAATAGGGAATGGTCAAAGACCAAGTGCTATATGAGGAGTTGACAAGCATGCAACATCTTTCGTAAAAAGGTGACATATATATATATATATATATATATATATATATATATATATATATATATATATATATATATATATATATATATATATATATATATATATATATATATATATATATATATATATATAGGTATATATATATATATATATGTATATGTACTTCAGAAATCATTGAATAATTAATCTGTTCTAGTAACAGTCAGTATATACATTTACAGAAGTGGAAAAAGCTCAGATATCAGGGCAAACTTTTCACTAATCATAATATGCTGGGGATGTACGAAATCAGGACTGTTGTCTCGTATGTTATCAGAACCGCGATCAATTTCCTGATGTTGATAATGAAATCAAAGAACAGCGAATACATTGGCTATGTCATGCTATGAAATTTAAGTTCGAGAATGGTTTGACATGGTATATACGTACGGGTCATCAATGGCATTTCAAAAACTTTTTAATTAACCGCACTATAAAATTGCAAATTTAAATATAAATTCGCGAACTGTTTCCTCCCCACATACTATTTCTTAATATACTCACCTTGAAATATAATAAGAAATAAAATTTTATAATTTACGCGAATACGTATATCAAAATCGATTTCAAAGTCAATATATAGATTTTATTTTTAGTTTCAATTTTTGTGTAGAAAAATTTTTTTTAACGAGTGAAGAAAATCTATTTCTAAGCAAATTTGCTTACGTATGCCAGTATAATATGTATAGAGCAATACACGAAATTTATTTACAGACAACACTCGTACAATATATATAAATGACGCTAATTTACGTAATGGCCACATTTAAAATTTTGTTTATTTAAAATTAAATGAAAAAATTCGCGCATAGGTTGGTCTATAAATGAGTTAATGAAAATTATTACAAGTAGCTATACTTCAAATTATGTTCAATTTAAAATTTGTAGATCTGTTTTGTATCTATCATATAGTTTTTAAGATATTGTGATGAGGTAATATGCGAAAATACGCGCGCGAGTTCAATTAGATCAAGATGTTTATTATATAAAACTGGTATATGCATATATCTACACATATAGTACAGGCAAATATTCGCATCGATTTAACATGTGAATGTTAATCCTTGAAATTCTACTTTCGTTAAGTTGCGTGTAACTGCCAATCTTAAATTTCATCAAAGAACGATATACATATATATACGTATACCAAATAGTACGAAAAGTAAATAATCACACATGTCAAGTTAAATCTTATATATCCTTTTAACTCAACATATATATGTATACCACACCCTAAATATCCACAATATTGAAATACTTTTCGTAAACAATGTAAAGCTTTTTGTTAAACTTGTTTATAGCTATATACATACATACATATGTACACAAACATGTCTCCTTCCCATAATGCGTATAGACTCACTCATTTCACTTTTATCTTAAAACCTCTTGAAACTTTTTTTTTTTTGGTATATTTTTTATTCGTAAACAAATTTAAATTCGGTTTTGTATTTATAATCTTAAATAAAATATATAAGTTGGATTTATGAATCGATAAATCTTTTTGTATTTGAGTCACAAATTTCGTTACCACGTTGTTGTTTGTTGATTATATAAATTTGAGTTTAAATTGATTTAAGGCAAGAGATTAATCATTTGTTTGTATATAGAAAAGTTATGTCAATATTAGGCGCAGGTAAATACATTTTTAGTGTAAAGTGTTTTGACGTGGGTGGTCCACTACTTTGAACACATACCAAGACGACCAGTTCAAAAGGACAGTTGTAAAAATTTAGAGACATCCACGATCGAACGCACGTCCGAAAAGAGGTTAGAGAAGAAACCAGAGAGCATCGCAGACAAGAAAATGCTTAAAGCGTGGGAATGAATCAAATAAGCAGAGGTTGGTCCTTAGAGATACTAAGGACTACTCTTTCTAGCTAACAATTTCGAAAATTCAAAAAGTCAATTCTATGGTCGTTAAAAATCCTCAAAACAATAATCTTCGATAAAAATTAAAAATGTAATACATAATTAAATGTATACATCTAACAGTGCCGAATTATGGGTTATCCGGGCCCTGGAACCAGTGGTCTAATTCTGTAAAAACAAGATAATGTGAAAAAACGAAACATTGAAAAAGTTTACACAAAAAAAATTTATACAATTTCTATCTTATTTAGGTTAAATGGTATTCTATAAAACAAAGTAGTCAGCGTGTAAATTTTTTCTTGCTGGATAATTTTATCGTGTCTAAAACCACTTTGACGTTTTGTTAGTGTTTCATTTCATAATATAATATAAAGAATAACAAGGACAAACATGGTTTTTTTGTTCGGCACTAGCCCGCCTTCTTCGTGAAATTTTAGTTTTAAATTTTAAAGTTTTATCCGTGAAAACGAACTACACAAGATAAATTGTATGTGTGGTTTATTGACGTTTGTCGTTTAATATCTTACCGATTTTTTAATTTATCTTGGTGTAAAGTTATAGAATACCGTTTTCACGTTATCTTATTCGTTATAGAATTAGGCTACAGTACTAAATAAAGAGCCTCCTAACAAATTTGTTTCTTGAATTTGTTTTCTATTTATTCTGCCCACTATTCTCCCTTTCCGTTACGTCTTTTAAAGCTAGCTTTTTTGCTTCCCTGTCTTACGCTATTACCAGCCAAATCGAGGATGAAAGGTGATAGGTTCGATTTAATTGGTCTAATGTGCCATGCTAGTCTGTACTGACATTTTGCACTCTTAACAAAAGGTCATAGATATGTTTATCATCATCCTGATCGAAATCTTATTGCATCCTGTCTCTATTTCGATTCGAACTCGGTATCTCCCGATCCAAACACCACAGCTTTGAATACTGTACTGTTTGCTCGGGATAATACGATTGATATACATATACGCCGAAATTCTATATATTATTTAAATTTGAAAAATACTCCAAACTCGTGGACTAACTTTCTCTAAATTTGTGAAATTCGAATACATATTGTAAAAATTGGAGGTAAAACTAATTGCTAAAACATATTGTAAAAATTCTAAAACTCTAAAAATGTCAACAATAATTTGGAAATTTTCATATGATTTTGAAAATTTAACAATCCGACTTTTCGGTTACGAAATTTATCGAATTGTAAAATTTAATCTCAAGAAGTTCTAATTTTTTAAAATTAAGTTAAAATTCAGAATTGTAAACATCAAATTTGATTTCGTATTTAAAAATGTGACATTTAAAATAAGTATTTCACCAATGTACTTTTGAAATTTATTTACAACTGAAACTGTCTCTATGATTAGCTCATTACAGTATTTTTTGAAACCATAACCTGTTTAGCACCTTTCCAGTAGGCGTGGTATATAGCTATAGAATAACATAAAACTGTCTGTAGCAACATTGTCATCATAATGAGGATGTTGAATAAGGTATTTAATGACAGCGTTAAGGCCTTTCTTACTTAACGAACAAACTTGGGAAGTGATTGGATTTGGTAAATTATAGCAGTCTTGTTAATAATGGCTTACTCTAACAAAAAATTGAAGGCTCCTTCAAAATACTGAAAAACATTCTAAAATTAAATACATTTTACAAAATGTAGATTCTAAATTTTGAAAAATATTGTAAGATTCAAATGTTCAGAATATATGTTTTAAAATTGATAATTTTTTAAAAGTATTTCTAGGAATTTGAGAAGTTTCCTATAATATTTAAAAACGAAGTTCGAAAACTTTTCTAAAATTCATGGAGTTTTATATAAATTTTGATGAATTTTTGAAAATCCGATAAAGTTATGCCAAGTGACAATTTGGGTATTAATTCGGAAACTTTTTAAAAAGTATTACTGAATTCTAAAAATTCACGGACAATTGTCCCCTAAATTTTGTTTTAATTATTTATAATTCGAATTATAGTCCGAAATTTAAAAAATGTCCGCGATCATTTTGGAGATATTCTCATGGCCGTTTATTATTCAAATTTTCAAAATACAACAATTCGAATTTGGAGTTTTGTCTTCGTGTACGGGAAATTTAATAACGTGAGGTAATATTTCAAGTTAAAATTGATTCAAATTTCCATCTCATAGAATTTTCAGAGTATGACAAGATCTCAACTCTTAGAAAAGCAATTTTTTTTCATAATTTTGAATACGTTTGAATCATAAGTACGTGTACATCTGTCGAAAAAATGATTCAAATGTCGTTGATCTTGTGGCATGAGTAAATTATAAAAAAAACATCTTGTCACATTCTGAAAATTCACGAGATGAAATTTTGAATAAATTTTAAATTAAAATATTCGCACCTATGTACTTTGAAAGTAGCATACCTAAATACTCGTTTCGTATACAAATATTTAAAAGTATTTAAAACTGGATAGGTAACCTGAATTATTTTCCGGCTAGGTTGTATGTAGCATATGTTGGTTGTATTTGTATGACATATAGTTGGGCTAAATACTTATTTTATTCTAAAGCGAAGAAGACGTAAACAATCATCGTGTGTTTGCCTCGAAACGACAAGATGGCAGAAATAATATTATGATACATTGTTTTATCGCACGCCATGGAGTAGGACTAATAGCAATGATTTCGGATTAATTAAATCAATTAACATATCTTATTAACTTTGATTTGGTGATTGATCAACATTGGGCCCATTAGAACATGATTGAACTAACTATATTCAGGTTATCTAGCACTTTAGGACATTTTGTATTATCGAACTTCCACGTCTTGGGACAAGAAAGCGCCGGGTGCAATTTATAAATATTTTTTGGAGGTTTGTGTCTTTGGTGACATCAAATTTATATGCCATTTATATTATTTACGTCCTTTACGGTTGTATGAGTAATTTTCTAAAATTTGAATCGGATTTCCGTAACTGGTATCGGTCATGTCCATTTATAGGTTGTTTGTTTTTTTAAGGTACTTGTTCGCGTTAAAAAAATTAATTTAAGCAAAGCTTCAAACCAAAAAATATTTAATCGTAGATTGGAATTTTTAATCTACGTAAAACACGGATACTCTACAAATTTTTTAGTGAGATTTTTTGCATCCAGTGCATGTAGATATGTATAGAGTCTACGAATTTTTGGTATACTTTACATGTGCTAGATACCGTAGCCTGCGTGAACTGCACTAAACAATGTGCACTAAATACAAAGATCACTATACGAGATCTGCACGATACGATGTGCATTAAACAAACTACGCTTAGCAAGGAGCTCTAAACCAAGTGCACTATATACGTATAGTGTAATATGACGGATTATGATCAAACTCGATATAAATAAAATGGATTATAAAATGGTTTTTGGATGAAATTCTGGAATACAATCGAGTTTCATTTTCATCATAATCCATCATATTACACTATACGTTTAGTGCACTTGGTTTAGAGTTCTTGGTTTAGTGCACATCGTCTAGTACAGATGACGTAGGGCAGATCACAATATAGAAAGCCCGTTTAACTTTTGCAAAAGATTCTTTTCCACTTAGATCAATTAAAAACGGATTCTCAATTATAAAGTGGCGCAAATTAAATGATAACACTTAATGATAGAAATCTACGTGTTCAGGTACAGTATTAAATGAATTTTTATAATATAAACACAAACTCCATTCAACTTCAAAATGTTTTTTGTCAAGCAGTTTATTAACATCAGCCAATTCTCTTTTTTGACACTACTCATGTTGGTACAATATTTGGCCGCAACAATTAGATCATCCCAGTTCCCTTCATAAAACTTGCTCTTTTCCCTAAATCTGACTTATAAAAGACTTCTCCACGCACAACAATCTGCTTATTTGGCTTTCGTGTAAGTATCATTCGCTTTGCCACATGAAACTTGAAATGTCAATTGAGTGAAGGCTCTAAAAATTCTGCAACTGCTTGCCGAAAATAGAAAACTGGATATTCATCCCCAAGGCTTATTGTAGTTCCAAAACTTTCATAAATAGATACGTATAGCTTTTAACTTTTTCTCGTAGATAGCCAGATAGCCAGTAGGCAACCATTCCTACCATTATAGAATTTTCATTCTGCCCGCCATAGCCGTTACATATCAAACGAACAATACCGATACCAATTAGGTTTAAATTCTATTATATACCGCAGATACTATCTCATTCGATCCTTTGATATGAATGTTGTCTGTCCAATGATATAGCAAAACATTGTCACGTGTTAGTTTGGAATGCCCAGTTTCAATATCCATACCAAAAAGTTACAAATTTTTATTTATTTTTATTTTTTTGAGTCATTAACTTATTTTTTTGGTCGGTAGTCTCAAGTTTTTATTTGCTCCTTAAACCGAAAGCAAGTGGAGCTGGGGCTTGGAACCTTACGTTAAATTTCATACAAAATACTTTTCTGAAATAGCTTTTTGTCGCACTATCATTGTCTCCACATTGCCGCAATTGATAAATTCGATGGTAAATACTGCCGGTTTGAAACACCCTTAAAGTAGTGTAGCTCGATTATTTTAAATGATTTTATAAACCGTTCGGTTGGCCCCTGTTTTACGTCAAACTAGCCTTGGCACCTGTCACCTCCTCTTTTCTCGATTGGCATGGTTTCGTTTTTGAAATGATCTTTGCAAATTCTGTGTTCGTCTTAAGAATGTTTAAAAAATTCTTTTGGCACACCGACAATAACTTGTTATTACGCAACCGAATAAAATCACTAGTTGTTACCAATTTACGTGGAATACTTTAAGCACGATTTGTGCGTTTGGGAGGTCGAATAGTACAATAAGATTGGTACTTCGCGCAACACCATTCAAGTAAAGCTTTAAATGTTGTATTCAAATATTTAATAATTTCAATATTTATTACACTGTACGATCCAACAAAGAACGATACAACATACAGCTACCGGTAAAATACAATAAGTGGGCAGGAATAAATTTGTTTGGTGACCTTGGATGACTTTTAATGGATAAACTTTAGTTGCAGGCTCATATTTTATCATTTTAAATGTACTACTCAGAGTCATTAAGACCGGTGTGTGATTGGAAGTTTGGTCTTCCATACCTTAAACTTCAATGTAATTCGGGGCTACTCCTTTCAAGATATAAAAATCAATCAAATCAGGGACTTTGTTGATGTCTGTAGGCCAATAATTTGGCTTACGCGATGAGTGATTTTCACAGCCTGACATATCGATTGCACTTAGTTCTTTTCGTTGTCCTGGTGTTATGAGTCGTGATCCCCTCGCAGTCTGTTTCACATTGTAGACACCTCCTATCATAAACCTTGGTGCAAGTTTATTAAAAATGTTGACATATTGATGTATTGCGATCATATTTCTTGGTGGGTAGTAGATCGTCCCTATAGACTTAGTTCTGCATCACCATAGCTCATCGTTATTATGGTAGCTTGCATAAATTGCTCTTTAATTTTCTCTTGTTGGAAATGTAGGATGTTTTTTAGTGCAGCTAATGTTTATTCAGATGCATATCTTCAAGATATTCAACAGGTTATGGGTCCAGTGTGTGAAAAATAAGAAATAAATTACAAAATTAAAGTAACAATACATAGGGAACAATGGCGGATGTATTGTGGCCAACATTTGTTAAATTAAACGACAGAAATTATGCGAACTGGAAGTTTCGTATGGAATTGTTGCTTCGAAAACAAAATTTATGGAAAAGGGTGATTATTGGTGAAAAACCGGCAGCAAAAATGGATGCTACCATTAATGAAATAATCAGTAAAACGGAAATCGACGTTTGGGAAATATATGATGATGAGGCGAGAGGCACAATCGGTTTGTCGGTTGAAGACGATCAATTGGAACATATTCGTATGGCAGATACAGCAAGGACAACATGGGACGCGTTAAAAAATTACCATGAGGCTTACTTGGTGCGATCAATTTGTGCATTGAAACTCGATGAAAGTGGTGATGCGAAAGCACACATAAATCGGATGCAAGATTTATTCACGAAATTGAGCGATCTTGGTGAAGGTACATTGGCAACTTTGTTTGCAAAAATATTTTTACTCGGTAGTTTGCCAGAAAGTTACGATACAATGATTCCTGGACTTGGAGCGGGTGATGAAATAGATATCACCCTTGATGTGGTGAAACAGCATGTGATTGCTGAATACGAGAGGCGTGCACAGAGAGATGGAACTTCGAGAGATTCAGGTATGAAAACAGTAGCAAAAGTTGGTGTTTGTTTTTTCTGCAAGAAACCCAATCATCAAAAGAAAGATTGCCCAAAGTATAAGGAATGGCTTGCAAAAAGGAATAGCGGTAATACAGGCAAAAAGAACACTGATGGCAACTCGACGGATAAGCTGAATACAATTCAAAATTCGGATTCTATGTTTTCGATTATGGTAACAATAAAAAGAAGGGATGGATCATCGACTCAGGAGCAACGAAACATGTTGTCAACAATAAAGATTTTTTCACTGAATTTGATGAATCTTATAAGAGTTCAGTCGAGCTGGCAAATGGTGAATCAGTGAGCATTCACGGAATTGGTAGCGGAAATTTAAGTTTTTTAGACGAAAGTGGATGCATTCATAAAGCAAAAACAACCAATATTTTGTATGCACCAAAAATTGGTTGGGAATGTACTTTCTGTCCGACGGTTGCATACATGAATCAAGGAAGTTTGTGATGTGTGCATGAAAGGAAAAATGACACGGCCACCGTTTCCAAAGAAATCAGCGAATGAGTCACCAGCGGTGTTGGATTTAATACATATACGGACGTTTGCGGACCTATGCGTACAGCGACTCAGAGTGGAAAATGTTACTTGGTCACCTTCATTGAAGATTACTCATGTTTTACATTCGTTAGCACACAAATCGGAGGTTGAAGACACTATGAAACGATATGTCGCATTGTGTGAAAACAAGTTTTATCGAAAACCAAAAATAATGCGATCGGATCGGGGTGGTGAGTACACTTCAAAGGAATACACAAATTATTTAAAGTCCAAGGGTATTCAGATTCAGTTAACGGCAGCCGACTGTCCACAACAAAATGGTAAAGCTGAGCGGAAGAATCGCACGTTGATCGAAATGGCTCGTTGCTTGCTCATAGACGCGAAGTTACCAAACAGTTTTTGGAGCGAGTCGATTGCAACAGCAACTTTCATTCAGAATCGTGTGATAACAAGAACAGCGAACATGACACCATATGAACGGTAGAATGGCATAAAACCAGATACAAACAATTTTCACATATTTGGTTCTAAATGTTTTGTCCATCTATCATCAGCAAAAAGAGGATAATTGAACCATGTGGCAGACGAAATAATTTTTCTTGGACATGACGAACATTCAAAAGCTTATCGTTGCTACAATCCTTCAACGAAGAAAGTAGTAGTCAGTCGAGATATTCGTTTCGGTACACCAAGTACGATAGACAGCAACAATTCAATTGATTTGGGTGAAAGACAAAAACATGATGTTGATCAAGTCGATGGTTTATCGGTTCAAGAGGAGCAACTAAACGTTGACAATGAATTAAACATTGATGACAGTATCAGTGAATATGTAAACCGCTGAGGAGGAGGTGGTTTCAACAGAAACACAAGTAAATGAACAACAAAATGACCAAGTTCCACCAACGATACGTGTTTCACAAAGAATAACAAAGGGCGTGCCAGCGAAGCGTTTGATTAATGAAATAAATGTAGTTAGAGAGTTAAATGAACCAAAGAATTACGATGAAGCCATCAAAAGTGACGATAAATTGCAATGGCTTACTGCGATGCAGGAAGAAATTGAGGCATATGAACACAACGGTACATGCGGGAACTTGAAGATATGCCGGCAGGTAAAACAGCAATTGGAAGTAAATGGGTGTTCAAGATAAAAACCAGTGCAGATGGTGAATTGCAACGATACAAAGCCATTATCTGCCATCAAACATGAGTATTTACGAAGAAAATGTAATTTGTAATCACTTGAAATATCTCGAAAAATAGCCACTCTACGGAAAAAATGTCCATAATCAAAATTTAATCATACCGCGGGGGAAATACATTAGTGCAAAAAAAAAAGTCCCCCACCCCCGCTTTGTAGGTGGGGCGGGGGTAACTTTTAAACTAAGATAGGAAGCCATATTTTTTATTGCAGATACGGATTCTACGACTAAAAGTACGTATGATTTGAATGAAATATTTTGTTCGGTTCATGATAGATGGTAATCGACGAAATTCAATTTTTTCAATTTCTCCTTCTTCGAACACATCACAGTAAAAAATTTAGGGATATCCTATCAATTTTTTTATACCACCTTTTGGTTTGATTTCCACTAATCTAAAATTTGGCATAAAAATTGATAAATTCAAAAATATATATCACGCCTATACCAAAATATTGATATTTTATATCATTTTCCTATAACATCCTATTTTGTATACCCTATTGGTATCAAATGGATAAGAAATTTTTATATATTAACCGTTTTAGCATGTTACATAAATGCATCTAGAATATCATATGAAATTGTATAGAGTTTGAAGTAACCGTATTAAAAAATAAAAAATTATTATAAAACAAAACCTTAACGGGTGAAGTCGTGAACTCGTGAGTTCTTAGTAAGTGATATTGTGACAAGTGCAAAATTTTTTCGCATATTATTATATTAATAATATATAGTACTGCTTGGTGCTCAAATTGTGATTATTAAAAAGTATTTGGTAGTTAATTATTGCCATAAATTAATTTACATAAAATTAATTGATTTTTGTGGTTATATTTTCAATACAATGGATGCTGGCATTTTTTTCACGTGTTCTTATAATAACCGGGATGTCAAAATTATAAAAACTAAAAGTTTTACTGATATAGACTGCATCTAACTTATTTTGACTATGTTTATTCAGGTATAGGTATAATGTAAAATGGTGTATTAATTAATTAATAGTTCAATTTATTTGTAAAATTTAGCTTTAGAAAATAGTGAATTTTCCATTGAGGACTTCGATTGTTTTACAAATTACCATGGAGCTGTAATTGCTGAAGAAATATTTATAGAATATATTTCTAACCAAATAGTACATCCGTTATTTCTGCTCAATTTAAGGACAAAAATTTTGTTAAACTTGGACGATTCTAATATATTACACGAACTTACTAATGTACCTGGGGAATTGCCTGCAGAAAACGTGCAAAGTACATCAGTGCACAGAATAAATGCGAGGGTCGGTTCAAGCATTATAGCTACACCAAATGTAAGACCAACATAGTATCATAATTTCTTTTTAATCTATTTTCTTTAGGCTCTTCAAACATACATAGGCCAGAAAGCTGGTGGATACGACATTTTTAAAAACTACTTCGAATCGATAACACTAACGGAATATCAAAGACGGAAAATAATATGTTATACGGCAACATTTATCGAGGAAAATTTTGGGTTTAGTCCAAACCATGAGCAACAAACTTCCGCTGCTTTAGCTGCCGTTGAGCTATTTCCGTGTTTGAAATCCAAAGAAAACGATATAGTACGTATATGATAAAAAAATCATTTTGAAGTATTTATTCTCTTCATGTTTTATTTATTAGGATTTATTAGTAAATCGCAGATCCACTGGTTTTTACAAGTCAAATTAAAAAATGACAGAAGTCGAAAACGTAAGCTAAAACAACAATTTAAAATAGCGGAAAATATTATGAACACCGAAAATAAGGTAGATTCAGAAATAACAGACATTCGAAAAAGTTTGTATGAACTACGATGCGCAAGCTTGCCAGACGAATTAGACCTGGTAAAAAAAATATTAAAACAAACACTAAAATATCGCCGGAACGAGATAAATAATAGCTCTACAATTAATATTTTTGAAGCATATAATTGTTTTTTCATTTGTACAAATCTGGTATATATGAATTATATTTTAATTTTATCAGCAAGAAACTTAAATATATAATTTTCTAATTTTTCTTAATTTTCCAGATTTCATACGATTTTGATTTATCAAATCCCAATTCAGGTGACTTATTAATCAAAAAGTGGCCAAACGTGAAAACTATAATTTTCAACGTTGTAAAGTCGTCAGGAAAAAAAATATTATATACTGAAATTGAACGACAATCAGGTAATTTAAGCAATTTATTTAAATATTTCTGCACGGGATTTAGTTGTAAATTTTATTTAATATATCCAATATGTTACAATTTTTAATATGTTTTAACTAATGTGTTTTGGTAATAGATTGGGACACGGCAACGATTTCATTTTTAAATTTATTATTGCTATTGCCACCTCCAGCTAATGGCAAAAACGTATAAGTCGTTTAACAGACGAGCAGGCAGTTAATTTATTAATTAACTTTCGAACAGTAAGTTTATTTATTTGTTAATTTTGATATATTAAACAGTTATACTTTTTAATTTCAGACTGGCCTAACAAATGAAGAATACCTGACAAATTCGGAAAATAAATCTCCATATATTGTGGCAATTGGAAATTCCAAATCTGATATATCGCAGTACATGGTGGTTATTGATGGGCACTTATTACCACTTCCAAATTGTTATGATATTATTGCAGCTGTAGATGTTCTTTTTAAGCTTCATTTTATATTTGGGATCAGGTATGACCATAATTTGAGGTTATTTTGGAGTTATCTTCAAAATTTTATGTATGAAATGCGTTGTCCGGTTACATCTACTATGCAGGAATTAAATTTAAAAATAGAGAGATCGATGATTGACGTATAGTTTATTAAGTTAATTAAATAATAGTTAACACTAACTTAAGTAATTTATTTATAATTACCTTTACAATGAATTTTTATTGTTATATGTGGGACAAGAACTCTTTATATTTAAATATTATTTAAATATTATTTTGCAACATTTAAAATTAGAACATTCATTAATAAATTCTGAATTTCTGACTCTAAAATGCATAACTAGCAAACATTGTAATTTAACAATATTTGCCAAACTTTAACCAATCGGCATCAACAAAAATTTAGTAGTGTATGAGAATCTCTAAATTTGAAAGAGGCATAAAATCGGGCTTACAGAAATTGCCTTCCGTTGAAGTTTTAGTTTAGAAAAATTTAATGAGTGTGAAGATAATTTTGAGATATGAGAATTTAAAAGAATTATGGAAGTAACATGGATTGAATATTATGCTCACATCGACCCGGTTTAGTAATTACTGCACCTATTGAAGAATTACAAACCAATTTTTTGGAATTAAATTGAAATTTATTTTATTTTGTTTTATGAAAATAGTTATTATTTTATGGTCAGAAAAATAGAAAATCTTAAATTCAACAATTTTCATAACGCTTACGAAATATGTAGATGATTTAGAAAATTTCAGAAATTTTTCAAGTTTCAGTTTGAGTTCATATATCATCAAGTTATTTCATATTACGCAATCGCGTAAAACTAACATAAATTATTGTGATAAAATCCAATTTAGCATAACTGTACTTATATATTATAATTTAATACTAAATTATATATAGTTTTTAAATATTATATACATATACATATATGTATTTAAGAAAAATTGTGATGAAATATAAATAAAATAAAATCTAATATTGAAATAAATTGAATTTGAGAAATTTATTTAAGGCTTTATGAATCATTACAACCCCTACGATACTATATAATTCATTTATATGAAGGATCCTATACAAACTATAAGATGACAGCATAGGAGACACCCAAGATATATATATTACATGATAACATAAAAGTACTTTTTCTTCGGTGCGCCAACTTTTTTTTCTGGATAAAAAAAAGTACTAGCAGAGAGAAAACAAAACAAAATCATAATAAATTTTAGTCATGATTTGAAATCCAAAAGGGTAGGGTGTGCTACTCATGAAAATCCAACAAAAAAATCTTTTTTATGTTCAAACTCAAATCCATTCTGCATTATATTACCATTACAAAATAATTTTTTATTAAAAATTAAATATCTTTATTGCAAAAAACCTGCAAATTTTAATTATAGATTTAATTTATGTATTATTATTTATAATATATTTTAGATATTTAATAAATCAATTAAAAAAATTTATATGAAAAAAGTCGATCAATGTATTAAAAAAAATTCTATCCTTCCCGTGTTGAACAATTTTCATTATTTTAAAATTTTTAAAACAAAGAGCACAAAGAAAAAACAAAAAAAATACAATCAGATTCAGATCATCAGATGATCAGGTAAATCGAGAGAGTACGAGAAGCAATAACAGAGAGATAGTGCAATAATAGAGAGATAAAACAATAACAAAAAAATATCGGCGCACCAACGTGTTTTTGTTTACTCCTAATGACTATATCTAATATTTCTTATATCATGGGAGACACCTATACTATATTCGTATACGCTGTATTCTCCTATAGTATATAATTCATCTATATGAAGTACCCTATACAAATTATAGGACAAAAGTATAGGAGATTTTTATACAATCTGGTATAAAATTTATAAACCGTCTTATACAATTTTATATGATGCGATGTTATAAATTGTATATCAATTTTTGTAAGGATTTATATGTATACGTTTTGCGTATAAGTTTGATACCAACAGTTTTTACTGTGACGCATTCGATTCTGCAATACGTTTGAAATAAAAAAACATCACGTTTTCATTGGAACTACTCGAAATTCGTCATCAAAACAATTTATTCAGTTTTGTAAATCTAAAATAAGTGTTCAAAACACGGTTGCCAGGTGTCCCGATTTCGGCGGGAATTTCCCGATAGTGAAACTATTCCCGATTCCCGATATGTAATCGCTAATTCCCGATTGTCCAAAAATTATCCACTAAATTTGTTTTTAACTGAAAAAAAAATTATTTTCATAATTAAAAAAAAAATCGTTTTTCATTTTTACCATGGACTGAAATATTACGCCACGTACCAACTAGATGGCTTAGCCTTCTTCCATTCAATTCTTGTTTTGGATTTATATGATATAATGGACGAAGTGCGCCAATCACTTATTGATAGAATAAAACAACAATTTTTTGGTTCGATCGCAAGAACAGAATTGTTGAAATGTGATAATGATTCTGCAGTAAAGAGATTCCAAGCAGACGCTAACTTATTTTTTGATGTTGCCATAAGTTATCTAGAAAAATGGTTTGATTTTGGCGATAATAATAAGTTAACCTTACTTAAACCATTGCGTTTGAATGAAGCTATAGAATTTAACTCTATTGCAAAAATAATTAAAGAATTTAATATTGCTTCTGTAAATGAAGATTTATTATTTGAAGAATTACATAAATTAAATTCCTATATACTTGGCGAAAATGCTAATCTGTCTACTAACGAAAAATGGATTGATTTTTTTAAATTAAATGATAATACTGAAAATATATATAAAATCGTTAGTTTCATTTTTTCAATTCCCCATTCGAATGCCACATCTGAAAGAATATTCAGTTTGATGACTACCGCTTGGCGTAAAGAGAAGAATAAATTACTCATTAAAAATTTAGAAGCCGAATTAATGGTGAAGGAGAACTATAAAATGAGCTGCAAAGAATTTAGAGTTTTTTTAAAGACTGAAAATGCTCAAGGAATATTAAAAAAAGCGCATCAAATGAAAAATATTAATAATTTAATTAGTTGTCAGATGAAATTTATTTAGTTTTTTAATTTTCCTTTTTTGTTACCAAAGAACTTGATGCAATTTTTATTTTATTTTATTTATGGTTTTTTATTATTAATGTTTATTTTTTTAATATTAAATGTGATTTATTTAAATAATTAAAAAAGAAATTTGAATTGAAATACTGAGTTTTTTTTTAAATATGTACATATAGTTAATTTTTTTTTTTTTTTTTAATTTTTTTTTCTAAAATCCCGATATGCCATTTAGAAAAACTGGCAACCCTGGTTCAAAATGATGGCCTGCGACTTCAATGCACTTATTAATCCGCATTTCCAATGATTGTACACAACTGAGAAGTGTGTCTGGTTTAATTTCATCACACGCATTTCTGATTCGCTCAATCATGTTCTCACGTATGGTTGGTTTTTGTGTGTAAACTTTGTTTTTGAGGTAGCCCCACAAAAAAAAATCTGGCGCAGTAAGATCTGGTAATCTGGCGGGCCAATTTATCGGACCAGCTCTACCGATCCAGCGACCATTGAAATCACGATCAAGTATTTCACGTGCGCCATCAACGAATAGTGTGCAGGACAACCATCATGTTGAAACCACATGTTCCGTCTCACTTCTAAGCTCAAATTTTCAAGTAATATTGGCAGTTCATTTTCCAAAATGTTTCGGTACATTTGACCATTCAAGTTGCCTTCAATAATGAGGGGCCTATGAGTTTGTTCCCAATTATTCCACACCACACGTTGAAAGTCCAAGGACGTTGATGTTCAACTTGACGAACCCAGTGCGGATTTGTAACACTCCAAAAATGCATGTTGTGTCGATTAACCGTTCCATGGTTTGTAAAAGACGATTCTTAGGAGAACATTACGCAACGAAAAAAATTGGGGTTTTCTTGTATTTGTTCACGTGCCCATTGACAAAATGTTACCCGATTTTGGAAATCAACGCCATGAAGATCTTGGTGTAAAGACACATGATATGGATGATACTTGTGCCGTTTTAAAATTCTCCAAACACTGGTGAGGGGCAATCCGGAATCGCGAACTATTTCTCGTGTACTAATATGATGATTATGAGCCACTGCTGCCAATACAGCAATTTCATTATTTTCTCCAGTGACTGTTGCTCTACGGGTCCTCTTTTTCGGTTGAACATTTCCATCAGTAATAAATTGTTTGATAGTACGGCCAAATGAAGCACGTGAACGAATCCTATCCGGAAAACGTTGAGCGTAAATAGCAACAGCATTTTCAAGACTTCTGCCAGCTTCTCCATAAACCAGAACCATATCAATTTTCTCTGGCACAGTTAAACGCTCCATTCTAAAGTATTTTGTCGTTTATTTTGCAATTACGAAAAACATGAAGATAAGAAATAACACAAACGTTAAATGTGATTTACAAAACTGAATAAATTGTTTTGATGACGAATTTCGAGTATTTCCAATGAAAACGTGATGTTTTTTATTTCAAACGTATTGCAGAATCGAATGCGTGTGTTCTAAGAAGGTAAAATTGAAAAAATTGAATTTCGTCGATTACAACGCCATCTATCATGAACCGAACAAAATATTTCATTCAAATCATACGTATTTTTAGTCGTAGAATCCGTATCTGCAATAAAAAATATGGCTTCCTATCTTAGTTTAAAGGTTACCACCGCCCCACCTACAAAGCGGGGGTGGGGGACTATTTTTTTTGCACTAATGTATTTCCCCCGCGGTATGATTAAATTTTGATTATGGACATTTTTTCCGTAGAGTGGCTATTTTTCGAGATATTTGATTGGTCTCAGTTTAAAAGAAACACCCGGTATATAGGATGCTTTTGATTTATATAACCAGATTAAAAGAAACACTTTCTGTATGAGGTCACTGTTTTTTTTTTTTCATAAAGTTTTCACACTTCTTCTGAGTTGTAAATTGTTAGATCTGTGGCAAGTGAATATCATCAAGATTTTCAAGATATTATACCCGGAAGAAGCACAAACAAGACAATATTTTTTTGAGATGATGTTGAAAACATATAGTAAATTTCATGTTTTTGAATTAAGTTGCACCTTTAATTAATTCTTTCCCATATTTGAAACATTTTCCATTTGATTGCACCGAAGCCAACTGGCAACTCAGAGAAGAATAAGAATTGAGAACCAAGAAAATTGAAATACATATTATTTTTTGAATCATACGATTACTGGAAATTTTAAGTAATTCGCTTGCAACATTCCGTATACTATTCAGTACTCCTTGTTCTTTTCTGGATACAATAAATACCGGAAACACCCTTTTTTGCTCGAGTGAATATCTGGCTGCTGTTTAGTTACATAAGAGTAGTTTAACTAATTTAAATGAAATTAAAATTAGTAATGTTCATTTCATTTCTATACATCTAGGTGTTTTGACTTGTAAAACTCAAGTCAATGGAAGATCCTTGGTTTACCTGTACGCGTGCCTTTACTATAATTTTACTAAAATTTATGACATCTATAGAGTCGAAAAGAATATTGTTTGCAGTGTAACTGAGTCATAAATTTCAAAATCAAATATAGTTTTCTCCTCTACAAATTTTAAGAAATATTTTTTAATTTTTTGGCACGTATGACATAGAACGTTCACCATCGCTGGTCTTCACCATTCATGCATTGAAATACTTTTACGACAAAACACACAAACGTAAATCGTACACGTACTATACACACGATTTTTTAAATTCACAAGAAACCTACATCACGTGCCAAATTTCCACAAAACCATAAAAAATTTCCATTCCAAAAATGTATGACTTTCATCCAAGTATATTTCTTGTGCTTTTCATTTTCGTTTCAACAAAAATCATAACAAAAGCTAGAGAGATGAATGTAAATAGATAAGTTGTGTATGGTACAAACTATACAAACTCTATGCTACATTCTATTCTCTGTTGTTTGTTTGTATGTATAAGAATATATGTAGTAGAAAAAATGATCATGTAACATTATTATTGTATACATAACTTGTTACATGTTGCTAGCTATTAAACATAAAACATAAAAAATCATATGTATAGGATTATATGTTGATAAACTTAACATTTTTTATTTTTATATTATACGAATCCGAGTATGAATTACGACAGTTACAAAAAAAATTTCAAGAATATCGTTTTTATTAATTTCTAATTTCGTAACGATTTTGTGATATAAAAAATCTAAATAAACAAATATAGTTACAAAAATAGTTTTCACAAATGATGTGAAAATAATTTTTTGTTTAGAAAATAGTTCCAAAAATAAATTAATTAATCGTCTGGGCCCTAATTGCAACATATGATATGGAGGGCTCATAGCTGAACTGAACCAAGTCATGAACCTAGATTACGAGATATAAAGATAAGAAGTTCGTGGCATATTTTTAGTCTACAAAATAAGATTTTTTATTCATACTCGTATATCATTTGGTAGGTTAACAGTGTAGTTAAACCAGTGCAAACAAATTTTTTGCGAAAGACTTATGTTTAGTGTGGAATAATGAAGTGAAAAGAAAGTTTGTGAGTTGATTCGTTTTTAATCTGAACTTTTTGTTCAATTTTGCCTTCAAAATAAAAAAATCAAATTTTAAAAAACCAAATTAAAAGTTTATACATTTTTTGAATTTTTTTAAATAGGTTTTCAAAGTTAGTTTGTGTCATACAAAATCTCATCACTAGCCTCATTGTTATTTTCGCCATAAGTTTCATCATTATCTAGTAATGGTGCCTGTTGTCTAGTCAATACTGAATTTGGCACTGGCAAATTTTTATAAAAGCTATGGTAAACTGGAGGTATGTACTTGAGCAAATCCATCATGTCCCTTTTTATTATAGTTACTGGAGGACGTATTGGATATAGTTCAATCTGTCCCAACTTCTGAAGTGACTTAACAGATTTTCTTGCCTTGCCTTTCCTCAAATTAATTTCACAAAATTCAACTTCACCACTAAGCGTTTCTTTAAATTGTATGGTAAGTGGCGACTTTCGCTCAAACCGGAGCCACTTAATGTTAAGCCATGAAAATTGATGACCATCACTAAACTATTTTTGGTAATGTTCTCTTCCAGAATTTTTGTCGATAAAAATTCCCTTCTGTGCATATTATCATTGTATTTTCAGTTTTATTTTCGATTTCTTTACGATTTCCATCCATTCATCTGGGGAGTAAATAAACTTGTGTTTTTCGCTCCGATTTTCAATAACACCAAAATCGGCATCGTTTGGTAAAAATGAGTGAACAGAGCCTATAAATTTGATATCAATAATATCAGCATTTGTAGCAGTTGAGCCTTTACATTTTAGGAGTGAAAGGCTGAGCTTTCTGTTTCTATTTTGCCCTCCACAGGCATCGCTGTACATTGTTATGTGCTTACAATCAGGTGGCACATTGGCTTTTAAATACTTAATAATGCAAGATTCGATTTCCTGAGATTTCCTCTACCCCCTTCGGTTTCATCCCACATGTGCATAAAAGCTGTTTTGGTATTGATTACACGTATGTCAAAATTATAAATTTACATATTGCGTTTGTAATATGCCACCGATGGTGAAAGTTTTGGAAATGACAATGCTTTTTGCTGATGGAAAGTACAAACGTAATGCTCATTTACAACACTACTTCATTTTTATGTGAAGCTCTGGCTTGTTGGCTTTTCTTAAGTGCAGCTCTTGTTGTGCGACCAGTGCAGATTCATCACAAAATTTAATTTTCATAGTCAGCTCATCGGATATTCTGCAAGTATTTAACCGGGGTAATCTTTTCGGTAATGCACTTTTCAACATACATGTCATATAATATTATTATTAAACAGTTTTAAAGGCCATTACTAGCCCCTTACTGAGTCAACAGTTTGGCTCCAGCGGTATCGATCCCGAGCATGGTCTTCATACTGTCTAAGACAAACTGAAGAGGCCAAGTCGTTCTCTACACCGTGGAGCCATCGTCGCCTGCAATGACCTCTGCGCCTACCATATGGTGGCTCTCCTTTCAGAGATCGCTGCACAATTCGGTCCGGATCAGCACGCAGAACGTGCCCGAGCCAGCGTACTCGCTGAGATCTTATTTCATGTACAATATCGGGGATCTTCATCAGATCTCTGATCTCGATATTGTACAGAGCTCGGTAGGTACCATCTATTTCGCGTTTTGGGCCGTAAATCACACACATGACTCTTCTCTCAAATGTTAGGAGCCATCTCTCGTACTCATCCGTCAGCGCCCAACTTTCACATCCAAACTAACAATGAGCCTGATCAACGCTTTGTAAAGCTTCAGCTTCACGGCACTTGATAAGTGTTTAGATTTTAGCAGCGGCCTTAAAGGAAAGAACGATTGCCAGCTGCCAGCCGCCCTTTAATATCCTCACCCACATTGTTATCGTGAGTAATAAGAGAATCCAAATATTTGAACCTCTACTGTCATCCTACATGGTCGTACCAGTTTTGTTGGCATTCACAGACTCTCTCACATCAGGAACACCTGATGTACGGGGATGGATGTCTCATAATATTTAGATAGAATCATCCGCAACGAAAAGACCTGATCGGTGACTGTTCGATTCGGACGAAATCCTCCTAGATAGTCACCAACCAAGCCCTCCGCTATAGAGGAGTGATTCTATTAAATACAATGTATGACAGTAACTTGTATGCTGTGCAAACGATAATTCTCACACTTGAAGCGGTCTCCCTTCTTGAAGATGGGGCATATTGCGGCCACTTTCCATTCGTCAGGCATAACTTCGGTTCGCCATACTAATCGAATAAGGTCGAAAAGACAGTTCCACAAAGTATCCCCTCCGAATATGAACAGCTCCGAATTAATGAAGTCCACTCCAGGTGCACGGTTTCGTTTCAATCTCTGTCATATAATATACGAATGTTTATTTCTCAGTTTAAATATTTACGTTCAGGATTATCTTTCCAAGTATAATGGCTCTGCCAGGTTGAAAAAGATTTGATATGCGATATGACAACAGAGTCATCGATTTTATTATTTTCATCGATTACGTTCTCGGCCAAATACTTCTTGTTTTACCAAGCACCGATAAATTCTACCCCAGGAAATTTGCAGAGTTTTCAGAAAAAATGTCTTACAATGTTACCTCGGTTATATAGGATTTTATTAGCCCTCTTAAAAACGATTTGGTTTTGAATAATCTGCAAGCTCCAAAATGATGATAAAATAATTCTCTGTCGTACTCACTAATCTGTTCACTACATTTTTTACTACACCTTTTTGCGTCATGTATTCCGTTCCACTATTATGGTTGAGCTTACGTACATTTTTTTCCAATTAACGTAATGTGTTTCTTAACCTTTTTTTTCCACATTTTTGTACACACAAATCATCAGGTACTGCAGAACCAGCTCTTATGAAAGAAGGGTCATCAAATCGGTCGGGTAAAGATATTACTGTCGTAGTTTCATCTGTTGGTGGATTCATAAAATCTTTTTCTTAAAGCTAAAGTAATTACAGTGTAATTATGTGACTTTGATACGAACGGTTTCAGTTTAAACCGAAATAATAAGGGAATTCCGTTAAATTTTCGCATCGAAATTTTCGAAAGCCAAATCCAAATCACTGTCACTATCCATAATAATAAAACACGTCCATTCATGAAAAAAATCTATTAAAAATGAATAAAACGTGACTTGGTTCATTTTCACTCTGAACAAATTGCAAAAGAAACGGTGTTGACTTGATTTTTTTACGATTATCTCCCGAACTAAAAATCGAATTACTTAGTTTTATACAGCGGTTTCAATATGCGGTTTTCCGATGCAAATTCATTTTTAACAAACGTAGAACCGTTAAATGTAACATATAGATGTCCTGCAGATGTTACGTTTGCTCTAAAGGAATTTTATCCTAATATCAGCTCTCAAAATTCCTTGGAAACCACGGTTGAATTTCATAATTTGCCATCCACATTATCGATGCTACCTGTCTTAGATAATACATATTATATCTAACTTTCACAAAGGCGGATAAACAATTAGTTTCTCAACTCACCATACCATCAACTAGTAAAGTCATGACGAACCATGACGCGCAAGGTTTAACATCACCAAATGTGATTTGTGTAAGAACTAATCCGAAACCGCATGAATTATTTGACAGTGTGCCTCTGCTATAGTAGCTATATCACGACACACACGTTCTTTTAAATATTTTTCACCAGTTAAGAATAACAGACTATACTCACTTGTGGCGAAGGCTCGATCTTACACAATTATAAATCAACACCAGCCTTTAATTTCCATGCCGTCGGAAATTTATCACAATCAACAATCAGCTAAATCAGTAAAACATGAGAAATCCGAGAAATTTACGATATACTTCCAGAACGTGAACTAGATGGCATCAAAAGCTTCTAAATTTTTCAACTGTGTTCTGAAAACTAATTATTTAATTTATGTAATTGGTGAAAGTTCATTGAATCCTAACATTAACAGTAAGGAATACTTTGGAAATGATTACGCTGTTTTTAGATGTGATCGTTCATTATCAACAAGTGAAAAAAAATCAGGTGGCGGTGTACTTATCGCAGTGCATTCAATGGTTTCCAGTATTGCCATAAATTTAACTCCATCAGCTATCGAGCACGTGTGCGTAAAAATCAAAATAAATCAGACGAATCTGTTTATTTATACAGCCTACATTCCACCGAGTTCGTGTAGTGAAATATACGGCAGATGCAGTGATGCAGTTGACGAATTAATTAATCTCACAGAACCAAATGACTTAGTCTTAATACTAGGTGACTTTAATCTTCCAAATGTAATGTGGAATTATGATCAAGATATGGATTCCTTTCTACCATACAATATCACATCAGAACCGGAATATGTCTTTCTTGATGCTATGTTTGGTTTTAACCTAAAGCAAATCAACAACATAGCCAATGCTCTTGAGAGAATATTAGATTTATTTTTCACAAATGATGCAGATATATTTAAAGTGACAGAATCATTCAATCCATTTGTTGTTAATGATGTTAACCACAAATCTATGGAAATAGTTTTTGATTCAAATGAAATTAAGTCAAGAACATCCGGGCATCATATGCATACCACCTATAATTTTAAAAAAATAAACCACACTGGACTTCAGCAGTACTTAGAAGGTATACAATGGGACGCTGCTTTAAATACTAATGATGTAAACCAAGTTGCTAACAAATTCTACGAAATTTTATTACAAGGTTTTGAAACCCACATTCCATTGTGCCGGAAACAATCTAATATTCATCCTCCTTGGTTTGACGACCATCTGATTAATCTGAAGAACCGTAAATCTAAAGCCTATGTCAAGATGATTAAAAGTGGTTTAGAATCGGATAGGACTGTGTTTCTCCAATCTAATGAAGAATTTGATACATACTTCAAGGAAAAGCACCTCTCATATATTGCCGATGTACAACGAAGCATTTCAACCAAACCTAAACAATTCTGGAAATACTTTAGATCCAAACGAGTAATTGATGGTTATCCAACTAATATGTATTTGAATGATATTACAACATCAGATCCTAAAAAAATTGCTGACATGTTTGCGGATTTTTTTCAATATGTATATACAAACCCAAAAACAGTAATTGGTTTACCACTCAATCAACCGTAAATAATAATTTACTTATCAGTTTACCGGTTATTAGTGATGAGGATATTTTATATGCACTTAATCAGTTTGGTGACGGATGTGGGCCGGATAATATTCCAACGTCTATATTAAAAAAATATGTTAATATTTTAGTAAAACCGTTACGGAGTATATACAACCTCTCGTTAACATCCGGAATATTCCCTGATTCATGGAAAATATCTAAAGTTACACCTATATTTAAATCGGGTAAAAGAGAAGACATCACCTGTTATAGAGGGATATCAACCACTTCAACCATAGCAAAATTATTCGAACAGGTCGTATGCAACAGCTTTAAAGGAATCCTAGCTCAACATATATCACTCAATCAGCATGGGTTTATGCCTAGAAGATCTACATCTACTAACCTTGTTGAATTTACCAACAAAGTTATTAATGAAATTGAAAACCGCAACCAAGTAGACGCAGTGTTTACTGATTTTAGTAAAGCATTTGACTCAATCTGCCATCACAAGGCTCTAGAAAGTCTTTACAACTTTGGCTTTGCATACAACTTCATTAAATGGTTAAACTCATATTTGTCTAGTCGCGTACAATATGTGTGTCAATTGGAAGCGAAAAATCTAAAATAATCAAAGTAACGTCAGGAGCTCCTCAGGGTTCCCATATTGGACCATGGATTTTTCTCGTTTTCATAAATGGAATAACTGAAGTCATAAAATACTCTGATCTTCGCAGATGATATAAAAATCTATCATACAATTAAAGATATATATGACACAAAAATATTACAAGAAGACATCGAGATTTTCAGTGAATGGTGCCACAAAAATTCTTTGCTGTTGAATATTGACAAATGCAACGTAATGTCTTTAAATCGCAAGAGAAAACCGATTAACTTTGCTTATAGCGTTAATAATACGGAACTGCAAAAGTTAAAGAAATAACCGATCTAGGTGTCACATTCGCTGAAAATATGAGTTTTAACAACCACATTGACAAATGCATTGCTAAAGCAAATTCTATGTTTGGCTTTGTTAAGCGTTGGACTGGTGAATTTACAAATGTTTCAACTTTATTTTGCGTATATAAGATCGCAATTTGAATACGCATCAGTAATTTGGAGCCCGTATTATGCTAACCACATCAAAAGGATTGAAAGCATTCAAAAAAAATTTATGATCTTCATTTTAAAGAAAACTGACTGGGACTATGACCATAGCTTACCGTTTCATGAGAATATAGCCCGCCTTCCACCATACACGACAAGATGTTTAGAGTATAAAATTTGCACTCTGGAAAATAAACGCTTATTTTTAGACTCAGCTTTCATCGGTAACATCCTGCTTGGTTTTATTGATTCTCCCTACATATTGGAAAATACACCTATCCATGTTCCAATCAAATCGCTGCGAAATCATCGGTTTTTGGAGATAGTACGCCACTCAACTAACTATGGTGAAAATTGTCCAATCAACAGACTGGCAAAATCATTCAACATCGCTGAAGAAAAATTGACTTTCATCTCACAAAGGACTGCTTCAAAAGGAACTTGAAGAACTATTTTTTAAATTTTAAAACTTAATTTATCACAAATTATCCGATAACAATTTATAATCTGAAGAACTTAACTTTTAATTTTTAAAATTGTAAAATTTAAATTTTTTAATCTTGTGTGTAATAATCAATACTGAATTGATTATTTTTTTGCATATGAAATCATACTTGTAATGTTCTAAATAAATAAATAAATAAAATAAATACAGCACTGAAAAATTTCGAAGTGACTTGGTTCACTTTAGCTTTGAGCCCTCCATTTCATATTATCCACCTACCTCGTCTTTACAATCCACATGAACTTTTCCACTATCCAGTACGCGTTTTAAAACAACTTCATCGCCGCGTAATGCCGCCAAATGGAGCTGAACATCTGACGGTGTTTCTTTCTGCAATAAAATATAAAAGAAAGTAAGAATAAGATTTTTTTTTTCATAAATTTTTAACGAATGAAATTTGAAGTAAAGTAGTTTATGGTACACATAAGCGTTAATTAGATTAGAACTAACTATATACATGTATGTGTACTTTGTATAGTAATTAACATTTACAATTATTATAACTAGTTTTTTAATGCGTTGATATTTTATAATATAATTATGTTTAAGTTGTACAACCTATTCATGTTTAATGCATAATTCTTAACAATATTTTTGGCATACAAAATATAAATGTAGTGCATGCATAAGAAGAATTCTGGCGTCAATCGTATATAATTCAGGTCATTGTATTGCATTATCCTTCAAACAGTTCAAATGCACAAAAACTATGAAAAAACAAAAAACTTGTGTACTTATGTGTAGAGTGCATGATATAATGCATGATGGTAAACATATTCGTACATAATACGTATACGAGTAAAAAATTAATTTAAATTTAAAAATCGATAGTTTTCTACTCGTATATATGATATGCAGTCGATTATATTTTTATAATATCCTTTTTGATGTACATTTTGCGCGGGGTTCTCTATATATTTTTATAGTTTGTGGATAATACACCATCCTACCTTGTTCTGGTTTCGTATATTGTAAATGCAATTATTATTTAGTTATAGTTCAACGGCTTTAATAATTTATATTTGTAATAATATTTTTATTGGTCACGAGATTTGGTCGGATAATTGGGTTGGACAATAATTGAATGAGATACAAGAGAACAAGAAATTCATAATAAGTTTATGTATGTTGAATAACATTAACCGCAGACAATATCAAAATAGTCTTTGTAAATATTCTGCTTATACAAAACCAAATGAACCATATATATATATATACCAATTGAGTCTATGATAGTTTAAATAATCATTTTGACCAAATTACAATTTAAATCAGAATTAAAATTCGGTTTTAAAACATTTAGAAATATCCAACTATAAAATGGTAGTTGTTCTTATAGTAACGTCAGCCTTCCTAATACCATCTGGAGTTTTGATACAGAACAGAATCCCATCCTTCCATGTAATATAACATCAGATGTGGAATCTTTATTCGTTGATCCATTGTTCGGTTACAATTTAAACAAAATTAACACAATTTCTAAGAACTGGGACAGATTTTTAGAGCTTGCCTTCGTCAATGAACTAGATACTTTTACAGTAACTGAGTCACTCAATCCATATTTGTCTTAAATGATGTTAACCACAAATCTATGGATATTGTATTTGATTTATGTTAAGAAAATAAATTGAAACGCATATTATCTATGTATACCCACATGTACCCTAATTCTTGCAATATTTTTTTGTTTTCACACACACATTCATATTTATTATTATATACGTCCTTGTATTATATACTTTGATTTTCGATGTACCTATATTATGTTCTTTCTTTTCTCATCAAGTTCGTCAACGAATAAAGACCTAATTTAACATTCAAATCGCGTTTGTTTTATTTGCGCTCAACAGGTTATGGGCCCAGGTACAAACATTTTTTTTGGTCTGTATTTATGGTAATTAGTAATTACAGTGCAATAGTTTTTTCGGGATTTTGAAAACAGTGATATTGCGGTAGAAAGAAAGTGTTTTTTGTCTGGAGAGAAAAGAAACTTTTTTTTGTTTGTTACATAACGGTACAGTGAATTGTTCTAGAAACAAATATATATAAAAAAAAAACGTGGTGCAAACAAAAAAAAATGGATTCGGATTTATTACGTGTGACGAAATTGCTCGACCACAGCAATTGGATGCTATAGAAATTTCAAGTGAAGGTGTTGTTGAACGACAGCGATTTGCTTGAGGTGGTAACGGGCGAAGACATTAAACCGATTGAAGATGACAGAGTTAAGTCTTGGATCAAAAGTGACAAGAAAGCTCAGAAGGTTATCGTAACAACGATCGGCAGGCAACCAACGCTTCATATTTTGCAGTGTAAAAGTTCAAAGAAGATGTGGGATAAATTACATGGCATTTATGAACATAAATCAAACACAGGTGTTCACTATTTGCAGTAACAATTCTACAGTTTCGTTAAAGATCCGAGCACACATTGCAAAGTTAGAGAGCGTTGTGCAACAATTAAGAGATATGGGCGAAACTATTTCAGATTCGATGGTTTCAACTAAAATATTAATGACTCTACCAACTGATTACGATCATTTTCACAGTGCGTGGGAATCAACAGCGACAAAAGAGCAAACGCTTACTATTTTAATGTCGCGTCTTATGGTAGAAGAATCACGGTTGTTAAAAAGGGATACAGGTGAAGTAAGTGAGGCATTGTTTGCAAAGCATGGTCCAAATCGTAAGCCAAGATTCAAACCTAAGAATAAGGTACCAGGAAAGTGTTTCAAATGTAATAAAGAGGGGCACTGGAAGAGAGATTGTCCCATGATGAAGCTTCAGCACCGGTTAGGTGATCAAATGGCAAACAAATCAGATGCTTTAGTATGTCAAACGGCGGATCTAGAAGTAGACGATGTCGAATGGTATCTGGACTCAGGAGCCAGTGATCATATGACAAACGATAATCGTTGGTTTTACAATTATGTACAATTTGGTGTTCCGAAGGGTGTGAGAGTTGGCAACGGCGATTCGATAATGGCGTATGGTATGGGTGATGTGAGCATTTTGGCATACAATAACGAAAGTTGGGAATCGAAATATTTAGAAAAAGTTTTGTTTGTTCCGGATCTTAAATTGAACTTGCTTTCTCAAGAACAAGTGCTTGACAAGGGTCATGTTTTCCGATCAAACAAGGACAGTTGTGAGTTTGTTAAACACAGTAATGTCGTCGCAGTGGAACTACGATAGCAAAAACTGTTTAAAATGATGTTTAAAATGCGTATGCCAAAACAAACAAAAATATGTGTCAGGCAAATACAACCATCAAACAGGAACCATTAAAATTATGGCATGAGCGATTGGCTGACGGCAGTGACGTCAATTTTAAAATTAATGAATATTAATTATCTGCAAAACGGATTGTTTACCTGTAACGATTGCGTAATAAACAAACAAGAACGATCTTCATTCCCTGAAAGCAACAGCAGAGCAACACGTTGTGGTGAGGTTCTACATACAGACGTATGTGGCCCCATGCAAGAGATTTCGCATGGGGGATCGAAATACTTTGTATTATTTAAAGATGACTTCTCGAATCATCGGCAAGTTTATTTTATGAAAAATAAATCGGAAGTATTTATGTACTTAAAGAAGTTTACCATCAAGCTGAAAAAGGACACTGGTTGTGATTTAAAAATTCTACGTTCAGACAATGGGACGGAATATGTAAACAAAGAAGTTGAAAGTTTTCTCTCTGCACGTGGAATTCGACATCAAAAGACAGTGCCGTATACCCCCCAACAAAATCGTCGGGCGGAACGCGAAATGCGTACTACAGTTGAAGCAGCTAGAACTATGATCCATACGAAGCATATGTCTCTTAAGTTTTGGGCCGAAGCAGTAAATACTGCAGTATATGTATTGAACCGAACTGGTTCAAGCCCTGTTCCAGATGTAACACCTCATGAATTGTGGTTTGGTAGTAAACCTAAAATTGAACATTTAAGAGTGTTCGGATCGGAGGTTTTTATTCATATACCACAGCAGCGTCGTAGGAAATGGGACAAAAAGGCAGATAAGGGTTTCTTTATTGGTTACCCTGAAGACACCAAGGGATTTCGAGTGTGGAACTTAAATTCAAACCAAGTTCAAATATATTGTGACGTAAAATTTAAGGAATCAGATACTGAATATTGCATCACAAATGGTATCGAAAACATAAAAATAACAAATTGTCCGATTGGGGGCGAGGAAGACGCTGACATGCAAAAAGTACCTAAAGAAGAAGAACCTGCACTTCAGAAGGATGAGGCAGTACCTATCGCATCGGAAAATACACCAACTTACAACAACCATGAAGTTGATTCAATTCGGAATCGTTTGAGAAGTAGTAACAAAATGACTAATCTAATTAGCTTGGAGGATAGTCATGCATTCTTGATGGATTATCGAGAACCAACAAACTATCAAGAGGCAATGAAAGTTTGTGATAGTGAGAAATGGTTAAAGGCGATGGACGAAGAATACCATGCATTAGTTAAAAATCATACTTGGGATCTAGTTGCACTGCCGCAAGATGAGAAGGTAGTTGACAACCGTTGGGTATACAAAATTAAGTATAAAAAGGATACATCCATTGAACGGTACAAGGCAAGGTTGGTAATTCGAGGTTTTACCCAGCAATATGGTGTAGACTATCTGGAAATTTTTAGTCCAGTGGTACGGTTTACATCGGTTCGGGCGCTATTATCGATTGCAGCTCAAGAAAATATGTTGTTAAGACAATTCGATATAAAAACAGCTTTTTTGCATGGAGATATAGATGCAATTATATATATGCAACAGCCTGAAGGGTACAATGATGGATCCGGCAGGGTATGCAGACTAATTAAGAGTTTATACGGTTTAAAAGAATCATCACGCTTGTGGAATCAAAAATTCGTAAAATTTTTGAGTGATTTTGGTTTATGTCAATTGCGTTGGTGGTAGCAGAACTATTTTGGCAATTTACATAGATGACGGTTTAGTTGCAGCAAGCGATGAAAAATTAATTGTATCATTGCTAAATTATCTCCAGGATAATTTTGAGATGACAAAAGTTAAATATGGCAGACAGCCATTCAGTGTCAACACCTGCTGAACCAGGTCAATTTACGGATCCAAATTCGAAGCCGAAGATCAATTATCCATACAGAGAAGGGGTTGGAAGTTTGATGTATTTGGCTGTAGCAACTAGACCAGATATATCATTTGCTGTGGGTTATATAAGGCGGTTTATGGATAATCCAACCGACGCACATGTCGCAGCACTTAAACGAGTTCTAAAATACATCAAAGGGACTACTAGAAAAGGTATTTTATACAAAAGTAACCAGCACGATTTTTTGTTGTATTGTTTTAGTGATGCCGATTGCGCTGGAGATCAAAGTTCACGACGATCTACTAGTGGTTATGTTTTCATGCTGGGTGCAGGTGCCATTAGTTGGAGCTCCGAAAGACAAAAATGTGTGGCTCTTTCAACTACTGAATCCGAGTACATTGCTGCATCATATTCTATAAAGGAAATGGTGTGGCTGAAACAACTACATACTGATCTGATTCAAAGCATGAATGAGATTACAATACTATTTATGGATGATAAAAGCGAAATTAGACTCATAAAGAATCCCGAATCGCATAAGCGTACAAAACATATCGATGTAAGGTACCATTTTATCCGGGAAAAATATGAGGAGGGTGTTCTTGACATGCATTACATCACAAGTGCAGAACAACTAGGAGACATTTTTACAAAGGCGCTGAAAAGAACTAAATTTACTTTAAAGTGTGTACCATACTAACACCTCGAATGCCAAAGAGAATCATTCCTCTAATCACTCATTACTCACTGGCGTATTTCTCGATAAATGGAAAATATCAAAAATAACATGATCATTTCCTAAATAATTTGAACTGGTTGTGTGCAACGCTTTTAAATCGATTTTAAAACGTCCATATATCGGTCTACCAGAATGGATTTATGCCCGGTAGGAGTACATCTATACAAACCTGGTTGAAATTTTTAAGCACTACTGGAACCATTCGCGATGCTGCCAGATTACATCAAGACATCAATACACTGAACAAGTGGTGTGACCGAACTTCATTTAAAAATCAGGAATTGCAAAATCATGTCTTTTCATCGTAAAAAGAATTCATTATTTACTGGATACAAAACCAATAACATATAGGATTACAGAGACTTACTGATTAAGGCGTCACTTTAATCGACCGGCATATTGATATTTGTATTGCTAAAACAAACGCTATGTTTAGCTTTGTAAGACATTGGAGTAGGGAATTTAAGGATACGCAAACTATGTTTTCACTGTACTTTGCAGTAAGGAGCCTCTGAACATGTATATGCTGACATTTAGCGCAGATGATGATATTGAAAAAATACATCAAATCAAGTACATCTTGGGATACAAGATCTAGGCTTATACCACAATGTAAAAAATGTCAAGCATATGGACATACTCAAAAATATTGTAACATAGAAACCAGGTGTGTCAAATGTCCAGGTAAACACCATACTAGAGATTGTGTCAAACCTACAGATGTACAGGCTAGATGCGTACATTGTGGAGAAAACCATCCAGCTAACTACAGAGGATGCAGTGTTGCTATTGAATTGCAAAACATCAAAAATAAAAACATACGTGCTAAAAATACAAATGTAATAAACAAGCAAACTATTGGAATAAACAGGCCTGAATCATTTTAAGGAGAGTTAAGGCGTAAAGCGTTGATAGCCTCTCAAGCAGAAGTGGGCAAAAAAACTTACGCTCAAGTAATGATGAGTAACGAAAACAAACAAAAAACTCCTCAAACAGACGACATAAATCAAACGCTTAAGCTGATATTATAGAAAACTTAATACTTTTGATCAGCGATTACAGAAACTAGAATACAGTACTAAGGGAGCCATCACTAAACAAAACCATGTCTAACGACTTAAGAATTTTATACTGGAATGCCAATGGACTCCAGCAACACTAACAGGAATTGCAAATGGTTGGCCTGTCTCATCTCTGAAACTCACTTCACTAGGCAATTATAAAACATATCACACTATTCACCCGGGAAATACTGCCAAGGGAGGTAGTGCTGTTATAATTAGAAATAGTATTAAATACTTCGAGGAATTAAAATATGAAACAGAACAAATACAAGCAATAGGTGTTAATATCAAGACCAAAAATAACTCTATTAGTGTTATTGGAATTTACTGCCCACCGAAATACCCTCTAAAAGAAAAAGATTATCTTGAATTTTTCAGTAAACTAGGGAAAAGATTTGTAATTGGAGGAGATTTTAATGCAAAAAATATCCACTGGGGTTCTAGACTAACAACAACCAAAGGGAAAGAACTCTTCAATGCTATCAGAAAATACGGTAGTGGAGCCTTATCAAATGG
Source organism: Tipula unca (assembly GCA_951394425.1). Taxonomy (NCBI): domain Eukaryota; kingdom Metazoa; phylum Arthropoda; class Insecta; order Diptera; family Tipulidae; genus Tipula; species Tipula unca. The sequence continues at coordinate 172,951,894 of OX596381.1, read as the reverse complement.
TAAACCGACCTACTGGCCAACTGATCCAAATATAATACCAGATCTAATAGATTTCTTTATAGTGAAAAATATATCTGTAAATTATATACATATAAATGAAAGTTTTGACTTAAGCTCTGATCACTCCCCAATACTTTTGACATTAAGTGAAAGGATCATTCAAAAAGAAAGGTATCCTAGTTTAGTAAATAAGCACACAAATTGGGAATACTTTAGACTGTCTTTAGAAAGAAAAATTAACTTAATGGTTCCGCTAAGGAGTGAGGAGCAATTAGAAAAAGAAGTTCACAAGTTCATGTGTGACATACAGCAGTCAGCTTGGGAAAACACTCCTGAAGTTAAATAGAAAATTAAGGGAAACAACTACCCTAGAGGAATTAGAGAGCTTTTGGCAGAAAAAAGAAGGGCAAGAAGAATATGGCAACAAACTAGAGCCCCTCAAGATAAGACTAAGCTAAACAATCTGACTCAGCTACTTAAAAGGGAAATCAAAGATTTGAAAGACGAATCTATCAGTAACTACCTCAGAAAATTATCTAATGATACTACTACTGATTATTCTCTCTGTAGAGCAACCAGAAGAATTAAAAGGCCAGTAATGCAGATTCCTCCAATCAAAACAGAAGATAACAAATGAGCCAGAAATAACGAAGATAAAGTACGAAATTTTGCTGAATACCTGGTAAAAATATTTGAACCACATGATGACCAATCATTGGAAGCCGAAATAATAACTGGAGAGGTTGTACAGGAAAGTGAAGAAATCCTACGAGCAACACCAAAAGAAGTCATACGTATGAGATAAAAACAAATATGAATCCGAAAAAAGCGCAGTTATAACCTTATCACAGCAAAAATTTTAAAAGAACTACCAAGGAAAGCGTTATTAAAGCTCACCAATATTATAAATGCCGCCTTTCGATTGAAATATGTACCCAGCCTCTGGAAAATTGCAGAAGTAATTATGATTCCTAAACCACACAAAACTGGATCATACAGGCCAATATCACTATTACCAGTTATGTCTAAACTCTTTGAGAAGTTATTAGTAAAAAGGCTAAATCCGATAATTGAGAGGAAAACACTCAACATTAGATCAAGTACACAGAATAACTAATATTATTGAAAGAGCATTAGAGAAGAAAAAAGTCTGCTCAACGATATTCTTAGACGTTGCACAGGCCTTTGATAAAGTTTGGCACGAAGGACTTAACTATAAGTTAAGAACTGTACTACCAATGCAATTCACTACAATATTAGAATCATACTTGAAAGATAGATTCTTTAGAGTAAAATTAGACGATTACGTTTGTGAAATTTATCCTAAATCTGTCCTAAAAGCAACAACAACAAATAATTATGCATGTGTGTGAGTGTGAAGGTAAAATAAAAGTTCGTTATAACGAATTTTTATATTTTTATTGTGAATTATTAAAATAATAGAAATTAGTCAATTTCCTATTTTACCGGATTCACATTTAAATTAAATTTAATGTAAATTAGAGATCTACTGATATCTAAACAAAATAAGAAGAATACGTCGAAACATGGCAAATACATAAGGAATTCTAATTGTCGGTAGTATTTGAATTTCATAATATTAAAGCTTATTAAAAATATAAAGCACAGTTAAAAAAAAGTAGGAAGATTTATTAAGAGACTAATCGTGTCTACTAAAAATGATCACATATTATAAAAACTCGAAAAAATTCGGACACTTCGATATATGTATTTCAGTTTTGTTAATATGAATCAAAATTGTTCAATCCTAAGTACCTGAAAGGCTATATTTTGGTAAACCTGAGTTGTTTTCCATTAGACCAGACCCACACCATAGTCAAACATTTTTCGCCTATGATGGCCCTTTATTAGAAACACTCGAAAAAATTCGGACACTTCGAGATATGTATTTCAGTTTTGTTACTACGAACCAAAATTGTCTAGTCCTAAGTACCTGAAAGCCTATATTTTGGAAAACCTGAGTGGTTTTCCAATTTACCAGATCCACACCTATTCAAACATTTTTTGGATATGATGGCTTCCTATTAGAAACACTCGAAAAAATTCGGACACCTCGATGTACGTATGTATTTCAGTTTTGTTACTACGAACCAAAATTGTCTAGTCCTAAGTACCTGAAAGCCTATATTTTGAAAAACCTGAGTGGTTTTCCATTATATCAGAACCACACCTATTCAATCATTTTTCGGCTATTATGTCCCCTTATTAGAAACACTCGCAAAAATTCAGACCTTTCGATATATGTATTTCAGTTTTGTTACTATTAACCAAAATATTTTGTCTGGTCTAATGGAAAACCGCTCAGGTTTACCAAAATATAGGCTTTCAGGTACTTAGGATTGAACAATTTGGTTCATAGTAACAAAACTGAAATACATATATCGAAGTGTCCGAATTTTTTCGAGTGTTTCTAATAAGGGGCCATCATAGCCGAAAAATATTTGACTAGTTGTGGGTCTGGTCTAATGGAAAATCACTCAGGTTTTCCAAAATATAGGCTTTCAGGTACTTAGGATTAGACAATTTTGGTTCGTAGTAACAAAACTGAAATACATATCTCGAAGTGTTAGTATTTTTTCGAGTGTTTCTAATAAGGGGCCATTATAGCCGGAAAATATTTGAATAGGTGTGGGTCTGATATAATGGAGAACCACATAGGTTCTCCAAAATATAGGCTTTCAGGTACTTAGGATTGAACAATTTTGATTGATAGTAACAAAACTGAAATACATATCTCGAAGTGTCCGAATTTTTTCGAGTGTTTCTAATAAGGGGCCATCATAGCCGAAAAATGTTTGACTAGGTGTGGGTCTGGTCTAATGGAAAACCGTTTAGGTTTTCCAAAATATAGGCTTTCAGGTACTTAGGATTGAACAACTTTGGTTCATAGTAACAAAACTGAAATACATATATCGAAGTATCCGAGTGTTTCTAATAAGGGGCCATCATAGCGGAAAAATGTATGAATAGGTCTGGTTTTTGTTTCACAGGAAATTAATGGGATTTCCAAAATATAGGTTTTCAGTTACTTACGACTGGGTCATTTTTGTTTCTGAATCGAACTGAAATATATTTCATATATCGATATATGAAATATATCGATTTCTCTTAATATATTCTTATGTTTCTAATAAGTGGCTAATTGAATTGGGGACAAGAAGCGCTTAAATCTTAGTAAAAACTACTATACTTTTTTAATCATACTTTTTTCAAATAGAAAATTCAAATACAAAAACAGATGTACGAGTATATGTACATATATGTATATATATATAAAATTCGTTACTTGTTTACCTTACTTGTTTAAATTTTGAGGAAGGCTCCTGATTATGGTTACATTAGTAGCAAATCTCCTGATAAAATGTGAATCCGTATAGATATTTAAAAAAAAAATCCGAATTTAAATAATTCACAATAAAAATTTAAAAATTCGTTATATCGAGACTTTTATTATACTCACACATAAACATTTATTTGTTGTTGTTGCTTTTAGGATAGGATTAGGATAAATTTCACGTGAATAGACGATTCCTATTCTAAATTGAAAGAAATCAAGACAGGAGTACCGCAGGGCAGTGTATTAGGTCCGGTCCTATACCTATTGTCCACTAATGATCTCCCTGTATTAGAAAACAACACTGTGGCGACATTTGCTGATGACACGGCAATCATAGCTGTTGGAGATAGCAACGAAGAATCAACTCAGAGTTTACGGTTAGCTATTACTCAAATACATAACTGGACCAAAAGATGGCGATTTAAACTTAACGAAACTAAATCAGTTGACATCAATTTTACAAACAAACGACTCGAACATATTCCGGTTACAATTAATCAAGAAATAATACCGTATGCCAACACGGCTAAGTATCTTGGCATGACACTATAGATGCAAAACTGCGATGGAAAACACCCGTCAAAAAGAAAAGTGAAGAACTGGGGCTTAAATATAGAAAGATGTGTTGGCTGATAGGAAGGAGCTCCGCTCTATCAACATACAACAAACTTCTATTATATAAACAAATATTAAAACCGGTTTGAACTTATGGTATCCAACTTTGGGGTTGTACCAAACAGAGCAACGTGGAAATTATCCAAAGATTTCAAAACAAAGTATTAAGGAACATCGTTGATGCACCATGGTATGTTAGAAACAGATACCTCCATAGGGACCTTAAAGTGGACACTGTTTCAAAGGAAATCCAAAAAAATGCAGTGAGACATAGGCAAAGGCTCGAACAATATGTTAACACTGAGGCAACTAAGCTGTTAAACAACACAGATATTGTACGCAGGCTCAAACGAACTAAACCTTTTGAGCTGATATAATTGCTAGTGTAAACAGCGTAATGCTGATCTAAAATCCACAATAACGATGTGGTTTAATTCAATTTATCAGACACTATGGAACACCAGTGGTCTAATTCTGTAAAAATAAGATAATGTGAAAAAACGAAACATTGAAAAAGTTTACACAAAAAAAATTTACACAATTTCTATCTTTTTAGGTTAAATGGTATTCTATAAAACAAAGTAGTCAGCGTGTAAATTTTTACTTGCTGAATAATTTTATCGTGTCTAAAACCACTTTGACGTTTTGTTAGTGTTTCATTTCATAATATAATATAAAGAGTAACAAGGACAAACATGGTTTTTTTGTTCGGCACTAGCCCGCCTTCTTCGTGAAATTTTAGTTTTAAATTTTAAAGTTTTATCCGTGAAAACGAACTACACAAGATAAATTGTATGTGTAGTTTATTGACGTTTAATATCTTACCGATTTTTTAATTTATCTTGGTGTAAAGTTATAGAATACCATTTTGGTATGAAAACGTTTAAAGTACTCGTTTTCGCGTTTTCACGTTATCTTATTCGTTATAGAATTAGGCTACAGGTGACTAGATTGTAAAAAAAAAAAAAAAATAAAAAACTGTACTTTGCTTATGTGAGATCTCAAGTGTGGAATACGGTGTGACGGTATGGAGTCGTTACTACGATGTGCACCTCAAACGAATCGAAAGTATTCGACATTTTTTTTTGATATTTCTGATTGGGATTACGACCGAAACATACCACCATTCTATGAAAATGTGACTCGATTACCTCCATACAAGACGCCATTTTAATGATTATTAGATGTCCATCCTCGTAAATAGACGACTTCTTTTGGAAGTTGCATTTATTGATAACGTCCTAAGCAGAGCATTGCGTATTCATCGATTGATCGATTTCCGTTCCAAGCAGAGCATGGTCGATTTATAAAATTTAATCGTAAAATCAATGATCGATAGTTATAATTTGAATTTTGAGCATTGTGCATCTCTTAGCATTCAAACGACAATAAATACATTAGCTATTCGTATTATGTCATGATATATCACAAAATACAATTTGCTGAGTTTTTAAAAATAAAAATTTAAAAACTCAGCAAATTGTATTTCTACATTGTTCAACAAAATCATAACTAATTTGTAACATTCTAAAATTGGTATACTAATCGTAAATTGACAAATGGATTTTCAAATTTTTCAATCTTTATAATTTCTTAAGAACTTAATATTAAAATTCGAAAATTTCCTAATATTTATTTGAATTCTAAAACTGATGAAGAATATATCCTGCATGAGTTATACAATTATTTCCACTTTTAACGAAGAATATTTTCAACACCTGGAAAACGTAACATTGTGGTAGGGACAGTATATACTTTGATTTCTAAATATCGGCCACGAAGACGAATATGATGGTTTGAAACACATAATTTAGTAACTCTTTTTATCGTGCACGTATATATAGGATGTAGCGTAGTTTTACATCATGCACCACCCAAACATGATAAACCATATTGCAAAAATTGAATTTTTCTAAGGCAAAATATGTCATTATAAGTAAATATTGAGAGCAATATGATCGTAGAAGTGTAATTTTCAACCCTTGAATTAAAATACCAAAGTATCGAAATGGATTGACTAATTTACTAAATTACAGACAGAAGATATCGGGTTTTCCATTTGGGACTTGACAACTTTGAACTTTCACTATGAACGCACCCTTAATTTGTCAGTGTCAAAACATTCAATGAAGTCAATATTTTCATCATGGTGAAGTACACGAACGAACCACGTTTACAAATAATTAAAATTTACTACATAAAATCCGAGTCGGTGACTGCAACTTCAAGAGCGTTAATTCTAATTTCTGGTCAAGCGCATTTTTGGCTAAACGGTTTCGTCAACAAACAGAGTATGCGTTATTGGCTATGTGAAAACCCTCATTTGCTTCAAGAAACAACACTTCATCCACAAAAAATACCTGTATGGTGTGATTTTCATGCTGGTGGTGTCATTGGACCGTTATTTGGCGTTGATGAAAATGACCGTCACGTTACAGTAAATGGAGATCACTACAGACAGGGAAGAGTTGTTACGTTATTTCTTTGGTCAATTGCATGAGCTAGACATTAATGACTTTTTTATGGGGCTACGTCAAATCAGTCTATGCCACGAAGCCGACGTCGTCAGAGGAGATGAGAGCTAATATTGAACGAGAGAAAGCGGCCGTTTCCGTCGAAATGTGTCCGAGTAATCGAAAATTGGTTTCGATACCTGCAAATGTGTTCGTGGTGGTCATATGAACGAAGTTCAATTCCATACATAAATGGTTTGATTGTACTTCAAGCCAATAATAAAATTTTCAAAATATCTCAAATGGTTTGCGTTTTGGCCTTTGTGAGATATATCAAGGGTACCGATACTTTTAATCCTTTACTTGGTTCAAGAAGGAAACAATACTTTTAATAGATTTTTCATATATTTTAGAAAAAATAGAAAGTAGTGAAATATTATTGAGGCTTGTTTTATCATTCTTTTTAAATATAGGAACGACTAAAGCTCTTATTAATGATACAGGAAAAATCCCGGCTTTCAGACTTAGATTAAAAATAAAAGATAAGACATCAAATAGAAATCAAATTATTTTTATACAACATTATTAGAATAAATTTCCAAGCGGACTTAAAGTTGAATGATTATTTGATATTTTTCAGCTTCGTCCATCGCGAAATGCCATTTGACTTACCAACCCGCAATAATAATACACAACAGTCTATTCCTCAAACAATAGTAATTTGTATAATTTACAGTTAATCGATATGGGAAACATCAGCTATTCCTCTATAAGTAGAATTAGTAGTATTACAAACTGTTCCTGTTGATGTGATACTCTATAAGAAACTTGCGGAAAATATCTTTGATCAAATCTATGCAAAACATTATCAATACATGCAGTAGTTGGATGTAATTCGTGTTGGGTCAGAAATATTTGGTGAGCCATATTCCGACAGTAAAACTAAAAGTCCATCGAGCAGTAAATTATTCAGAAAATCAATGTTAAAATCACCCATGATAAATAAGTTTGGGACAACTCTGTCAAAAGCTTGTTGAATTCCTCAATAAAATTGGAAAAATCTGTATATCCAAGTCGATAAATAGATACAAAGACAAACTAATTTAGAACTTAAAATAATTAAAATCAAATGCTTCAGGCTGAACAAAATCACAAACATCGAACTTCTGGGGCAAATGAAACAAGTCGACATTGAGAAGGAGATCAGGAAACGGAAATAGAGATGGATATAGGACACACACTGAGAAAGACACCAAATGACATAACAAGGTTGGCATTGGAATGGAATCAGCAAGGAAAGAGGAAAGTTAGAAGGCCAGCAGTGACCTGGAAAAAAATTATTTCGTTATGATTCATTTTGTGTGGAAACAACACGATTACTTGCCATCCCGTGGGTCTTAGACCAGAGTGAGTAACTAACTTTAATATTTTGGATGATTAAATCGAAAAATGAAATACAATCGATATATATATGTAGTACATACATTTTTCATTTTCGAAATTTAATATTTATCACAGGACGACTAAAAATCGTAAGTGGAAATTTTATGAATATTATAAGTACAATCGAAAATGCCAGGTGAAAAACATATCAATTCATCAGTCTCCAATACAAAATAAAAGTTTTCAAAATCACAGAAATTACCTTTCATAAATAAAATCAAAAATTTTGCTGTTAAGATTATCAACTTTTTCTATCCGCTTCAGAAATTCATACATACAAATCAAAAACTGTTCTACCCCCACTGTACTATCACCTGAGCAGAAAGATTACTGCAGCGAAAACGATATATAAAAATGCAATAAATTCATTAATAATAAAAAAAATTTGAAACCAAATTTTAATCGACGTCACGAAGTACTCGCATAGTAAAACACACGAAAAGTTGTCTTGCATCACTGTTGGACAATTGATCGAGTGTTTTACTATGTGAGTGCTTGGTAAAGTCGACTAAAATGTGGTTTATAAAATTCCTTTTAGGAATCAGAAAGGATAAAACTCCGCTATCATTTTGATAAAGATACAGACATACAAAATATTTATCAAATAAGGTATATCCTCAATATGAAGGTGGAGATTGAAGCTTTACGAAAATCAAGATTGTTCCCGCAATGCAAAAAGTGCCATTCATTTGGGCACACTCAGAACTACTGCAATAGAGACCCAAGATGCGTTAAGTGTGCAGCTAAGCATTCCTCCAAAGAATGTACAAAAGCCAGAGAAACTCCGGCCAACTGTGTAAATTGTGGAGAGTCACACCCCGCAAATTATCGAGGATGTATCGTTGCCAGAGAACTACAGAAGATGAGAAAAACTAATAACAACAAAAAGGACATACCAAAAGGCAAATTAAAGGAGCCAAGAAATCAAATAGAAAAGATAAGAAAACCTGCTTATCAAATAATTCAAGCTCCAGGTATCTCATATACTGGAGTTGCTAAAAGGGGAACAGAGCTGAAAAACGATTTTGACCGTTATAGTGAAATGATGCAAACAATTCTAAACCTAATGGCTGAGCAAGAATAAAAGCAAGAAAAAGCTATTGGATCAATCATTCAAAGACTAACGAAACTAGAAAACAGCACCAGGACTGCTCCTGTCACTCATATTTTAGCATGAATAGCGACATTAGAATACTAGCATGGAATCCCAATGGGTTATTGCAACATCAGCAAGAATTGCAACTATTATTGGACATTCAAAAAATTGATATCTGTCTCATATCCGAAACACACTTTACAAAACAGTCATTTAAAATTTAGAGGTTATCAAGTATCAAAATTTAGAGGTTTTCAAGTATACCATACAATACACCCAGAAAATACAGCCAGAGGACGAAGTCCGATAATAATAAAAAGTAATAAAATATGAAACAAAAGAAATACAAGCAACTACCGTCAGCATTAAAACTAGAAATCAGTCATTAGCCGTAACGGTAATTTATTGTCCACCGCGATATAATCCTGGAAAGCCTATATAATTCTACTGCCAAACCGACATACTGGCCAACAAATAATAACAAAATACCTGATCTATAGATTTCTTTATAACTAGAAAACTTCCAGCAACTTATGTTAAAATCGAAGAGGGGTATGATTCGAGCTCCGATCACTCTTCAAAACTACTTACTCTCAGTGAAAAAATAATCTCAAAAGAATGCAACCCGACAAATAAATATACAGACTGGGAGGGATTCAAAGAAGCTGAATAGTAGAATAAAACTTAATGTACCGTTCGTTAAAAACAGAAGAACAACTAGATGAAGAAATCGTAAAATTCATTAAAGGCCGTACAACAGTCAGCATGGAATAATACACCGGAGTTCAAAAGAAGAACAATAGGTACAAATTACCCAAAAGAGATCAGGGAACTTATCGAAGAAAAAAGGAGAGCCAGGAAGAAATGGCAATACACCAGGATGCCTGCAGATAAAAACAAACTGAATAACCTGACACAGCGACTCAGGAGGGAAATTTAAGGGAAGATTAACATATGAAAAGGATACTGACTATTCTTTGTGGAAGCTAACCAAACGAATGAAAAGACCAATAACTCAAATACCACCCATAAGAACAAGAATGGGAATTGGGCCAGAAGCAATGAAGAAAAGACAAAAGCTTTCGCTGACCATCTAGAAAGTATTTTTCAGCCTAATGAGGTACAAGAGAGAGAAGAATTTCAAGAAGTAGAGGAAACTATTGATCAAAAAATCGAAATAAAAAAAATGTAAATCCTAACAAAGCACCAGGCTTTGACCTGATAACAAGAAAAATCTTAAAACAGCTATCGAAGAAGGGCATTAAAAAATTAACAACTCTAATCAATGCAGCTTTCAGGATGAAATATGTACCAAATGTATAGAAGTTCGCGGAGGTGATTATGATACATAAGCCTGGAAAACCACCAAATGAAATAACATCCCATAGACCGATTTCTTTACTGCTTATTATGTCAAAACTATTTGAAAGACTTCTCTTAAAAAGATTGAAACCAATAATTGAAAGGCAGGAATTAATCCCCACACATCAATTTGGATTTCGAGATAGACACTCTACAATTGATCAAATTCATAGAATAACAGATATCATAGAAAGATCACTCGAAGAAAAGAAAATCTGCTCAGCAGTCTTCCTTGACGTGGCCCAGGCGTTTGACAAAGTTTGGCACGAAGGTCTTCTGCACAAACTCCGGAACATTCTACCTTCACAATTCTGCCAAATATTAAAATCCTACATTACAGAGCGACAGTTTCGTGTTAAACAGGAACAATCATACTCTGAAATTAATAAGATCAAAACTGGAGTACCACAAGGAAGTGTCTTAGGACCCATTCTATATTTATTATTCACAAGCGATATTCCATTATCTCAGAATACCACAATTGGCACATTTGCAGACGACACTGCTATTTTGGTAGTAGATGATACCATAGAAGAAGCTACCAATAAGGTTCAAAGTGTGATGAACAAAATATCGATGAAGGAAGCAATGGCGTGTCAGGTTCAATGAAACAAAATCCATACGTGTTGACTACACCAACAGAAAAGTAAATCATTTGCCTTTGGTATTAAATAATGTCCCATTACCACATGCTAACTCAGCAAAATATCTAGGGATGAATCTAGATACCAAACTTAGATGGAAGGTCCATGTTAAGAAAAAAAGTGATGAACTCAGACTCAAATATAGAAAGATGTATTGGCTGATGTGAAGGCACTCCAATCTGTCAATAACCAATAAATTGATGCTATATAAGCAGATATTAAAGCCCATTTGGATGTATGGAATTCAGCTGTGGGGTTGTACTAAACCAAGCAACATGGATATCGTTCAAAGATTCCAAAACAGAGTGCTAAGGGATATTGTAAATGCCCCTGGTACATACGTAATAGCGACCTCCACAGGGACCTTAGAGAGGAAGTTGTCACCAGAGAAGCAAACAATGCTGCACGGAAGAATGAAGTGAGGCTCCAGAATCACCCGAACGTTGAGGCCAACCAACTACTCGACCACAGGGAAGCAGTGAGAAGACTGAAAAGAGTAAAACTGCGTCACTATAAATAAGCTGCGTCACTATTTATTGATTGTCGTTCAGTTATGATGTGTACATTGTAAGGTACATATTGATTGTTAACCTGTGATTGGGCACGGTTGATTAATATGCGCTGCGACACAGCTATGATTATAGGAATGTTATGATTGAACATTCGAGTCACTGCAAACACTCGTGGTTCTTAAATTAAAAAAGAGTAATTATGGAGCAGTAAAAGTTTGAGCTGAAGAATAAACCTTTATAAAAACCTGTTATAAGTTTTAACATTAACAAATTTTCTTTAAATCTTAAATTATATTTTTGCAATCTAATTCTGGTTTAGTAATAAAGAAGTTTTGTTAAAGCCTAAGTATCTTAACTCATATGATCTCCAACCAAGAATTCTTTAACTTTCTATTTAAAATTAACCTAAACAATAGTGGAATTGGTCCTAAATCGGTCCTAAAAAACAATTTCGGCTTATGAGTGTTAGTGTACAAGCACAATGTCTAGATATAACGAATTTTATCACTATATAGGTAAACAAAAATTGGTATAACGAATACATGCGGAAAAATCAGATAATCGTCATACATGAGATCATACCAAACTTGGTTGTCCTAAACATCCTAATCCCCTACTTTTGCCAAAATTGAAATATTTTTCGGATAGCTTAAACTTAGACTTTGAGATATCTTGGTATATGCGTCATTATGGAGTTTCGATTAAATTATAAGATTTATCGGTTTATCCGAATAAAATATGATATTCTCATTTACTTTACTTAAGACAAACTTCACGTGAATAATAAATTGAATAATAATTAATTATAAACGTTCCTAAACCCTAATATAAGCCATCTGTTTAGATGACAATTTTTCGTTTACTACAATTAGTCTGGACTATAGTTTGTATGGAGGTGCTACTATACATATACTCGTATGTAGTTACTTCTTCTATTTCTAATTTCGCTGTGCAGTACAAAAACACAAATTGCATTTTTTATTTTAGATTTTCCACAGAATCAAATTCGTTTTGGTTTTGTAATTTGTAATTAAATCAAACTATTTTGCATTAGTGCAGTTTTTCAGCTTATTATAAAGGTGGTTAAATTTTAAGGGCCGATGTTGAATGTGAACCACACCTAATTAATTAAAACAGTATTAAAGGCCATTACTGGCCCCTTACTGAGTCAACAGTTTGGCTCCAGCGGTTTCGATCCCGAGCATGGTCTTCATACTATCTAAGACAATCTGAAGAGGCCAAGTCGTTCTCTACACCGTGGAGCCATTGTCGCCTGCAACGACCTCTGCGCCTACCATAGGGTGGCTCTCCTTTCAGAGATCGCTGCACAATTCGTTCCGGATCAGCACGCAGAATGTGCCCGAGCCAGCGTACTCGCTGAGATCTTACCTCATGTACAATATCGGGGATCTTCATCAGATCTCTGATCTCGATATTGTACAGAGCTCGGTAGGTACCATCTATTTCGCGTTTTGGGCCGTAAATCACATACGCATGACTCTTCTCTCAAATGTTAGGAGCCATCTCTCGTACTCATCCGTCAGCGCCCAACTTTCACATCCAAACATAACAACGGGCCTGATCAACGCTTTGTAAAGCTTCAGCTTCACGGCACTTGATAAGTGTTTAGATTTTAGCAGTGGCCTTAGAGGATACAATGAACAACTGCCAGCTGCACTTTAATATCCTCACCCACACTGTTATCGTAAGTGACAAGAGAACCCAAATATTGGAACCTCCTCACTCCCTCAAACGTGTGGTGGCCACTACTAAAATCTGGATTCCCTAAAACCAGAGATCAGGTATTTCGTTTTTGACTCATTGATCTGAAGTCGAACTGAAGCTGAAAACTCTACAAGCGGATCAAGTATTTCTTTCACTCCGTTGCTATTCAGTCCAATCACGCATATGTCATCTGCATATGCAAGCACCTGATTGGACTGGCGATATAATATGTTACGCTGCGGTGTTTCAGTTTTACGAAAGATGTACTCCAACATGTGATTAAAGAGTATCGGCGACAGAGCATCTCCCTGCCGAACACTCGAGTTAACTAAAAAACTTGTCGATAGCCTGTTCTCAACTTTATCACAGCATTGGGACTGCGTCACTGTCATTCTACATAGTCGTACCAGTTTTGTTGGCATTCCTAGGTATTCCAGGGCAGACCATAACCTCTCTCGATTGATCGAGTCATAGGCCTGCCGGAAATCCAGGAACAGCTGATGTACGGGGATGGATGTCTCATAATATTTAGATAGAATCATCAGCAGCGAAAAGACCTGATCGGTGACTGATCGATTCGGACGAAATCCTCCTTGATAGTCACCAACCAAGCTCTCCGCTAGAGATGTGACTCTATCCAATACAATGTATGACAGTAACTTGTATGCTGTGCAAAGGAGAGCTATACCGCGATAATTCTCACACTTCAAGCGGTCTCCCTTCTTGAAGATGGGGCATATCGCGGCCACTTTCCATTCGTCAGGCATAACTTCGGTTCGCCATACTAATCGAATAAGGTCGAAAAGATAGTCCAACAAAGTATCCCCTCCGAATATCAAGAGCTCCGAATTAATGCAGTCCACTCCAGGTGCACGGTTTCGTTTCAATCTCCGCATGGCTTTAGTGAATTCCTCATGGGATGGCTTCTCAGTGCAAATCTCCGCAGTCTGTATTAGAGGTGGCTCAACAACAGTCTGTGACGCAAGATGGACATCAAGCAGGTCAATAAAGTGTCCACTCCATGCGTCAAGTACTGCGTCGATGTTGACACAGAGGTTTCCATCCCGGTCCCGAATGGCGGTTGACGTAGGCCTGAAAGTATTGTGAGACGTTGTTGCACTTCATTATGGGCTATATTTTGTTGCTCAACTGCAAGACGACACTCGTCATCAAACCAATCATTCTTGGGTCTGACTTTCACTATACCTAAAGTCTGTTGAGCAGCACTGACAACCGAAGTTTTCAGTACCTCCCAAACAGAGTTCACGCAGTCAGACTGGTAATTAGCTTCACTAATGTTTCCGCTGACAAGATCCTGATATCGTTTCTTTTGATCTTCATTTATCAGACCTTCACAGTCGAAATGTACCATGCGTGTTCCCAGACTTGTACGAAAACTTCCATCGTAGCTTTGCAGCGACCAAATGATGATCGCTGCCTACGAATTTGGTTGCTGACCGATAAGTTCTCACATCCTGCACAACCTGAGCTCGTCCTTTAGAAACTAACACATGGTCAATTTGGCTGAACCACACCTAAACGTCAAGTTTTTTTCTGCATTTCATTTGACATTTCTCAATTTCAGACTAACTCGAAAATGGGCGTTCAAATCAAAATGCATATCGTGCACTTCGTGATTTTTTCGGTCAATCGGAAAAATCGTGCAAAAATTTGTGCAAACCGGGTCTGTAGGAGATTTTAAAACACCAGTGCATGCTCGTGCAGCTCGTATTGCAGAAAATATTGCTGCTGTTCGCGATAGTGTGGCTGAAGAGCCGTCCACCTCAACTCGTCGTCGTGCCCAACAATTGCACCTCTCACGCTCGTCGTTGATGAACATTATGCATAAAGACTTGCCTTTACACGCTTATAAGGTGCAATTGACTCAAGAACTAAAGCCTCTTGACCATTCCAAACGTCGTCAATGGTCCGAATGGTGGCAAGAAATGGCAACAGTGGATGATCAATTTTCGAAGAAAATCATCTTCAGTGATAAGCAGAATTGGCGGATTTGGGCGAATCATAATCCAAGAGTGATTGTCGAAAAACCAATGCACCCACAAAGAGTGACTGTTTAGAGGCCAATGAGGCCGGTCAGACAGTTACTGTTAATGGTGTTCGCTATCGTGAGATGATAACGAACTTTTTATGGCCCGAATTGGAAGATATGGATGTGGACGATATGTGGTTTCAACAGGACGGTGCCACTTGCCACACAGCTAACGAAACAATGGCTATTTTGCGCGACAATTTCAATGGCCGTATTATCTCACGTGGTGGCGATGTCAATTGGCCACCAAGATGAGGGTTATTTGAAAGAAAAAGTGTACGTCGATAAGCCAGCAACAATTCAAGAGCTAAAGGATGAGATAATTCGGCACATTAACGGCATAGAACCTCAATTATGCCTAAGCGTCATCGAAAATTTGGACCATCGGATGGAGGTGTGGCCATTTGGCCGATATTTTGTTCCATACATAATTGAACCATACCATAGTATCATAATAAAAAGAATTGACAATAATCTCCTAAATAATTTGTGTTTTATTCAAAATCAACATCGGTCCTTAAAATTTAACCACCCTTTATTTTAATTTGGATGCCCCTAAAACTATCTTGATCAAACTTTAATTATTCAGACACACTGTAGTGTCTATATCATTCTATATTGATGACATTCCGATGTAATGTTGACTTGGGGATATTCAAAGACATGTTAAAGTGTTAACCTGCTGCATTAAACCGCGCATTGTTGATTTATTATACATGTTTTACAAACAACTATACCTATATAACGAGAATAGTTTATAAAAATTTCGTTTTCAATAAATCACTTATTAGTACTAATTACCTTTGTTGCCATACAATCACAAAATTGTACCTAAAGAAGTTGAGAAATTTCAAAGTAAACAAGTTTGAACGGTGTAAACCAGTTATTACAGTGTACATAAGTATGTCGTATAGAACTATTTTTTGTATTTTTTATCTATGACACAACATCATTGGTTTATTAGCTGTTATATTTATCACCTATATACCTCTAAATTCCCAAAAATTAATTATTTGGTGTTAATTATAACCCACCAGTGACAGTTTCTTATGTAACATAATTTGGAAGATCTGTACACATTTAAACGATCAACCGTTTTTTTGTAGTCAGCGCGATTTTTCGCACTTTTCAAATTGTACCACGAATACAAATATCTACCTGTTTTGTTCTATTTGTTGGAACATATACCCAAACCAGCATTATATTGTCGTAGACTAGACATAAATTATTGTAAATCACATTTAATATCTGTAATAAATTAATTAAAATTCATTTATGCATTTTACAAAACGTACATTGTAATGTACTTCAGCTGAGAAGATATCGATCTTAATACATCGTACGCACAGCATGTTTGAAAATGCAAATATGCAAATTTTCGTTTATTTATGCAGATAAATTTTCCAATTTTCATTTTCTACGTCAATACGAACACACCAATAAATAAAATTGATGTAATTATGTATGTATATCGAGTATTTTTTGTTGTTGTATAGATTAGAGAAACTAAAAATAATTTGCAATTCTCGTAATTAAATTTTCGATTTAATTTAATTTATTTAATTAAATATGTGTGTGTGTGTGTGTGTTTGTATGTATGTATATTGCACTTAACTCTTGTTCTATTTGTATAAATAATCAATAGACAATGGGTGAAAGGAATTTGACTTTTAACCTTTGAAATACTTTCAAGCTGTATAAGATTGATATTGGATATACATACATACATATATATACATTGTATATCGATAATGGATAAAATTAATATCAATGTACATACAGAGAATTTTATAAATCCATCAAACCTTAGATTCCACAAAGACAGTGATCAGAATCAGACAACTGATTCGCATATCCAGACGCCTCCAGGGACATTTAATAAAGTGTTGAAATCGTCATTTTGTGTTAATATACAAAATAGCGAACCCCGATGCACTTCGTTGCAAGCAACCAAAAAAAGAAATTAAATATTCCAGATTTTTTTTTATGAAATGAATGCATTGTATTTCAAAATTATTAATGTCAATCCAAAACATTTTGATATACAATATTTTTCGTTTGCCCATTTGAAGCGAGCACAAACAAACAATTTGGAGTTCTAACTCTTGAGCAGGCCACGTATAGATGTCCATCTGAAAAGCACGGCTCCTCCAAATGTAATCCGCATATTTGAAGCGCTTGTCCTTATTATTGGACATGGCAAATGATAGACGCACTGGGAATTGCAAACGCTTAAATTCAAATGGCATTTCTGTTGGAATCAGTGGAATACGTGGTATGAGCACAATTTCACCTTTTGCTGTTCCGGTCAATATTGTGGGTTCAATTAAATTCGGCATCAATTTATTTACTGCCAATCTTGTGCCATTGCACAGTTTTGGTGCATTTAAGTAAAATAATTGATGAGCCAACCTT
Source organism: Tipula unca (assembly GCA_951394425.1). Taxonomy (NCBI): domain Eukaryota; kingdom Metazoa; phylum Arthropoda; class Insecta; order Diptera; family Tipulidae; genus Tipula; species Tipula unca. The sequence continues at coordinate 172,934,221 of OX596381.1, read as the reverse complement.
TAAATTCAAACAATGCGGTGGCATACCAGGTGGTTTCAATTAATTCAAAAATTCAATTGGATAATTCACTGTATCATCTGTATTGCGCTATCAACAGATTTATATGATGTCACTTCATGTGGTATAACTTTTCTTCAATCTGATAATTGATTGCATTGACGTGTACATTTTTTGGTGCCAGTATAGCGCGTTCTCTCAACCAATTGTGATTCCTGTAATTTTGAACAATATTTGGAAACTCACTTTCAATCAACTGTTCTGTTGATTGGAGAATGGTACAAAAATTGTTCGGCAATGTAATCAATCCATTTGTGTTTGTATCGTCCACCATCCAACAGAATAGCAGCGATTCCCGACGAAGCAAGTGCCAATGCAATTTTTCGTTGCGATTGAATGGCTGCCAATATAAGTGATATCACAAATGTTTTTCCCGTGCCACCAGGCGCATCCAAGAAATATAATCCACCGTCTTCATTTTGTACAGCTTGCATGATGGTATCATAGACATGTTTTAAATGGTCATTTAATTTGGGAACATTCAAATTTACAAATGTTTGCAATTCATTGGGATCATACTGTTGTTCACGTTGCAATTCTCGATCAAATAAATCATGCATTGGACGATTGGGTGGTGACAAACCTAATTGCCCTAATGCTTTATGCAATCGTTAGGCACAATCGCTATCAATGCCTCATTATACATTTCCAATGAAATCACCAAATCAGCATTTCTTGCGTTTCTGCCATAAGATCTTTTTATTTATTCCACAATTAAAGCTCACATGCTTCACGGATTCTACGACTAAAAGTACGTATGATTTGAATGAAATATTTTGTTCGGTTCATGATAGATGGCATTGTAATCGACGAAATTCAATTTTTTTAATTTTTCCTTCTTAGAACACACGCATTCGATTCTGCAATACGTTTGAAATAAAAAACATCACGTTTTCATTGGAAATACTCGAAATTCGTCATCAAAACAATTTATGCAATTTTGTAAATCTAAAATAATTGTTCAAAATGATGGCCTGCGACTTCAATGCACTTATTAATCCGCATTTCAAATGATTGTACACAACTGAGAAGTGTGTCTGGTTGAATTTCAGCACACGCATTTCTGATTCGCTCAATCTTGTTCTCACGTGTTGTTGGTTTTTGTGTGTAAACTTTGTTTTTGAGGTAGCCCCACAAAAAAAAATCTGGCGCAGTAAGATCTGGTGATCTGGCGAGCCAATTTATCGGACCAGCTCTACCGATCCAGCGACCATTGAAATCACGATCAAGTATTTCACGTGCCATCAACGAATAGTGTGCAGGACAACCATCATGTTGAAACCACATGTTCCGTCTCACTTCTAAGCTCAAATTTTCAAGTAATATTGGCAGTTCATTCTCCAAAATGTTTCGGTACATTTGACCATTCAAGTTGCCTTCAATAATGTGGGGGCCTATGAGTTTGTTGCCAATTATTCCACACCACACGTTGATAGTCCAAGGACGCTGATGTTCAACTTGACGAAGCCAGTGCGGATTTGTAACACTCCAATAATGCATGTTGTGTCGATTAACCGTTCGATGGTTTGTAAAAGACGATTCTTAGGAGAACATTACGCAACGAAAAAAATTGGGGTTTTGTTGTATTTGTTCACGTGCCTATTGACAAAATGTTACCCGATTTTGGAAATCAACGCCATGAAGATCTTGGTGACACATGATATGGATGATACTTGTGCCGTTTTAAAATTCTCCAAACACTGGTGAGGGGCAATCCGGAATCGCGAACTATTTCTCGTGTACTAATATGATGATTATGAGCCACTGCTGCCAATACAGCAATTTCATTATTTTCTCCAGTGACTGTTGCTCTACGGGTCCTCTTTTTCGGTTGAACATTTCCATCAGTAATAAATTGTTTGATAGTACGGCCAAATAAAGCACGTGAACGAATCCTATCCGGAAAACGTTGAGCGTTAATAGCAACAGCCTTTTCAAGATTTCTGCCAGCTTCTCCATAAACCAGAACCATTTCAATTTTCTCTGGCACAGTTAAACGCTCCATTCTAAACTATTTTGTCGTTTATTTTGCAATTACGAAAAACTTGAAGATAAGAAATAACACAAACGTTAAATGTGATTTACAAAACTGAATAAATTGTTTTGATGACGAATTTCGAGTATTTCCAATGAAACCGTGATGTTTTTTATTTCAAACGTATTGCAGAATCGAATGGGTGTGTTCTAAGAAGGAAAAATTAAAAAAATTGAATTTCGTCGATTACAACGCCATCTATCATGAACCGAATAAAATATTTCATTCAAATCATACGTACTTTTAGTCGTAGAATCCGTATCTGCAATAAAAAATATGGCTTGCTATCTTAGTTTAAAAGTTACCCCCGCCCCACCTACCAAGCGGGGGTGGGGGACTATTTTTTTTGCACTAATATATTTCCTCCGCGATATGATTAAATTTTGATTATGGACATTTTTTCCGTAGAGTGGCTATTTTTCGAGATATTTGATCGTCTCAGTTTAAAAGAAACACCCGGTATATAGACGCAACCAGGCTGCAGAGTATAAGATCAGTTTTAAATTCAACCCAGTGATCAGTGAACAAGTATGGTAAAGTGAAATATTGAACTAGTGCTGAAAACAATTCTCGAATAAATTGTACAGTGTAAAAAATCAGTTCGAGTGTTTTAAAGCAAAATCCCTTATAAATCCTTGGAAGAGCGTGAAATTCGAACCAATCCGTTATCAAGGTATGAAGTACTGCAACAAATTTTACAACAATTATGGAAAAGACGGCATCGCGAAAATTTAAATGAGTCTTGTCATAAATGGAATACCTCTCCGAAAATGGTTAAAATTAATGATTTGGTTATACTGATGGCAACGATGGAAATCCATGCATTGACTTTTAGGAAGAATAATAGAGCTACATTGCCGCACTGATAAACGAGTTCCTGTTGTTACTGTGAATAACCTAGGCACTCCGGTTTTAAACGAGCTGTAAATAAAATTAGTAAACTACCACCGGATGGCAACATTATCTTGAGTTTGGCATTTATAAAACAAAATTTAAGAAAGGTTATCTGTTGAAAACTTGTCCCCAGCTTAGGCGTACTCTCTAATTCAAAATAAATAACAGCTTGCACCTAACAAATTCAAAACCACTACGTTTTTCTGTTAAAATTGTCAGTTGGATATCGCCAAAATAATATGAATGAATATCGCTTGCCTAAGGTCTATATGTTAGGTTAGGTAATTGGCCTAAGGTCTATAGATTAGGTTAGGTAAGGGTGGCTGTCCTAAAGGACTAGCATAGACACAAAATTGGTCCGTAGCTGTACCACATTCGAGTTTCTTCCTCTTCGCTCGCTAAACCATCCTGAGCTTACCAAGAAGCGTTTAATGTCCCGGATCCCGATCTTCCTAAGATCCGTGAGGTCGTTCAAAGAGGAAGTTCCCATAAATTTTGTTCTGCTGTACGCTAGACTAGGACAGGTGCAGAGCAGATGGAGCACATTTTCCTCCTCCTCCTCATCACCACAGCTGCAGCAGAAATCGTGGGCTGGGACACCCAGTCTGCACGCATGTAACCCAATGAGACAATGTCCCGTTATAGCTCCCACGACCATACCAATATGGTGCCGTCGGAGCGATATCAGTTGGGCTGATCTGGACCCGTCAAGTACAGGCCAGATCTGCCTGGTTATTGCACACGAACTGGCGTTAGACCATCTGTCGTTCGTTTCTTTTGTGGCTGCTTCCTGAAGCAGCAGTTTACATGAAGCAAGCGGTATCTTTATATCCCGCCTGCCTTTGGTTATTATGCGTGCTGTACCCTTGCGGGCCAACTCATCTGCATTTACATTCCCTGCGATATTGAAATTCCCTGGCACCCACGTCAAGCGGATGTTGAACTGATCAGCCATCTCATTTAAAGATGTCAGACAGTTCTGGGCTACCTTCGACGTCAAGGAATATGATTGTAGCGTTTTAATAGCAACCAGGCTGTCCGTAAAAATGCGAATATCCAATAAGGTCTATTTATTACAAAATTGTGCACGCAATATAAACTCATAATCGTTTTTATTTATTCACTCCAAGTGCAGTATTTATCGTACAAGTAATTTAAATAAAAATAATTTAGGGTGAAAAATTGCAAATCCACTTAAAATAAAAGAAAATCTTACAAACATATTTCATTTTATTTATATTACACGTCGTGTATACTCGTAAATCGTCTTTAATTGCAAAAAAATATTTTTTTGCATTTTAAACTGTAAAATATATTAAAGTGTTTCAAAGTACCTATTATACCCGCATTAAAATAAAATAAGAATAAAATGTAATTACGTTGTGTACGTGTACGTGACAATCCACTTCAAGCTAAATATAATCTCATAAGTATCTCTTAAAAGCTGCAATTTTTATTGTTATTACTTATTGTATATAATAGGGTACAGTGATTCTTAATCTTCGTCCAAATTTTATCTTTTTTCGGAACGCTGACTAGGCTCAGATGCAGTTACAAAATTGTACTTCCTTAAAATAACCGCGACCTCAATTTTATGAGTTAAATTCAAAACTCTAAATTTTACCTCAAAACGTCGATTTAACCACGGCTAGAGATGTGAACTGTGTGACTTTCTAAAAATTTAGTATCGTGAAAGTAGGCCCTTCAAAATGACATGTCCTAATAGTCTTAACGTTAAAATCGAATTTTTTGCAATGCTATTCCAACAGATCTTTTATTATGGATGGACCTTCTAAGCAATTCTCTGGTCAATGCATTTTACTGGTACTTTTTGCTGTATATATAGCTTTCTCGTATCTGCTACTGTTTCGTTGACCTTAATTCTGCAAAATAGCTTCTAATAGCTAGTAATTATTATTCAATATTCACCTGATTTATAGACTTCGACACCTTAGGTAGGTTTGTAACCGGGAGGTTTAATTTCAGGTTTGATAACAAATATGAACGTAAGATGTTGCCATTGAGTGAACCGGAAATAAAAATGTGCCAACGACGAGTTTCAAGTGGCTTAATTTTTAAAACAAACATTATAGAACTCACATTTTCCCACCACGATAATCGATCGTCAAATCCAAGTGTCTTCTTATAGCATAAAACATAAGAAACGATTTTTGCACTGACTCAATTCTATTAATATGATGACCGTAATGAGGAGACCATATACGCACGACGCATATTCATGTTGTGAGCGTACAAGAAATTGGTACAGACAAATATTTTTTATCGTTATAAATTGAAAACGATCAATTAAGGACGATTCAAGCCATTTGATCAAATTATCAATTGAATCAAATGCCCGTAAATGAAGTTAAGTTGAGCTTGTTTCGATAATTCCACTAAATTTGATACAGTAGAACGTCCGCGGAAAACCCCGTATTGCTCATCAATTATACGGGACTTCAGGACGCGAATGGCTGGCAAAATTGAGATGATTTCCAGACAGCTGCGGTAAAATACTACTTACAAGTAAACTATTCAATAAAATCGACAGTTCATATTAACAAATTGCTTTATAAAGTGGGAAGGAATGTCATCTGGGCCCCAACCTTTCTTGAAATGACTGAGCAATTTAATGTAATACCAGGAGAGATGTGGGGTATATAAAGGGTGTTTTTTTAAGCCCGATAGAACCTCGAAATTGTAACAAATAACACAAAATATTAAATTGTAATCAAAAAACACTCTATTTGGCCAAATTTTGGGCCACTTTTTCGAGTACTGCTGTATGTTACGAATAACACGAACAAGGCGTCAATTATTGTTGCTGGTTTATCAGCATAAACCAGTAACTTTACGTAGCGAGAGGTGTTAAATCGCACGACCTTGGAGACCAATTGTCAGATCCATTTCTTGATATCAACTTATCGCCAAATTTTGATTTTAATAAGTCAATTGTTGCGGTCACGTAGCACCATCCTGTTGAAACCACATCTCGTCCGGATCAGTGTCATCCATATTTTCAAATAAAAAATCATTAATTGAGCCCCAATTCCTGCGAACGAAATTTGGATCTTCTTCCACACTTTCGTTTACAGCGGCGATATACTCTTCAGTATGCACATTCCTTCGACGTGTTGATGTTATTGCATCTTCTAGAGAGCATGTGGTACAAAATCTATCCACAGTTCGACGGATGGCTTGCTCAAATGGACGATTATGTGCGCCATAAAAATCACGAAGTCGCGTGATAAGTATAAGTTGCGTGAATTGACGACTTATTTTCAAAGTAAATTTTAATAATTTCGTAGCGTTGTTCAAGCGTGAGACTATTCATGATGATTTGCCAGCTAGAGTATATACTGAGATCTGCTTGAGTATATTTTTGATAACAATTTAATTTTTGTTTTATTTTTACAATTTCGGTATGAGCTATATATTCATGTTTATGTTCGTTAATATCGGATCCGAGATCGTTTACGGAAAACCACGAGTTTCCCTTTTGGAGCCAATAAAATTTCAAAAAGTTTCCGGATTAACTATACCACATTATCTTGAACCATGTTAATAAATTTCTTATGTTCCATACTATGCCACTTTGTCGATATCTCGCTTTTGAACATCTTTTTTAGGTTTATTAGGTCTTTGTCACTACTTACAGCATGGGGGATATTACAATAAAAATTTCGATAAACCTATCGATTCCAATGGACAAAGTGCTATAAAATAGTTGCACCTCTATCGATGTCATCTCGCGAAAAACACGGAACCCAGTCAATCGAATTGAAATTTGAAATCAGATCATCATTTTATGACTTTAGATGTTCCGATAAAAGTAGAATCAATGGATATAGATTCAACCTCCGGTATTACGTTGTAGGTACGTCATCACGCAGTTCTCATCTTCATCTAAAACCCATTCAAATGTTGGTGAGTTAAAATCACCCAGAATTAGCTCACTATTGTCCAAGTTGCATCGTCATAGAAAAAATCTGATCACATGCATGGAAAACGCATAGACTTTACCAAATAATGGTTAAGGCAAAATTGAGCTTTTAAAAGTACTCTTTTTTTAGTACTCTCACATATGTCCCACAGTAAATTTTTCAATTTCATGTAAATTTGAACAATTCGGTACTCTAAAATGTGTCATAAAAAAAATCTGATTACAAGCATGGAAAACGTCAACAACCTGTAATCAAAACTAGACTTGACGAATTAAAGATTAAGGCAAAATTGATATTTTAGTACTCTCACATATGTCCCATAGTAAATTTCTCAATTTGATCCAAATTTGAATAACTCCGTACTCTAAAATGCGACATAGAAAATTTCTGATCACAGGCTTGGAAAACACCAAAGGGTTGTTCTTCAACCTGGAACTAAAACTAGACTTGACCAATTAAATATTAAGGCGAAATTGAGATTTTAGTACTCTCACATATATGTCCCATAGTAAATTTTTCAATTTGATGTAAATTTGAATATTTCCGTACTCGAAAATACACCGTTAAAAATATCTGATTACAGGGCATGGTAAACGCCAAATAGTTGTTCACCAAACTGAAATCAAAACAAGACTTAACCAATTCAATATTATTTCATAATTGAGCTTTTAGTACTCTCACATGTATGTCCCATAGAAAATTTATCAATTTGATTTAATTTTGAATATATCCGTACTCTAAATTGCGACATAAAAAAAATCTGATTACGAGCATACAAAACGCCAAATGGTTATTCTTCAACCTGGAATCAAAACTAGACGTGACCAATTAAATATTAAGACCAAATTGAGCTTTTAGTACTCTCATATATGTTTTGATGTAAATTTGACCAATTCCGTACTCTAAATTGCGCCACAAAAAAAATTTTGATCACAAGCATGGACGACGTCACAGAGTTGTTCTTCAACTTGGAATCAAAACTAGACATGACCAATTAAAGATTATCGCAAAATTGAGCTTTTAGTACTCTCACGTATGTCCTATAGGAAATTTTTCAATTTGATGAAAATTTGAATATTTCCGTACTCGAAAATACACCGTTAAAAAAATCTGATTACAGGTATGGTAAACGCCAAAGAGTTGTTCATCAAACTGAAATCAAAACAAGACTTAACAAATTAAAGATTATTTCAAAATTGAGCTTTTAGCACTTTTGTATATCCCATAGTAAATTTCTCAATTTGATCGAAATTTGAATAACTCCGTACTCTAAAATGCGACATAGAAAAATTCTGATCACAGGCTTGGAAAATACCAAAGGGTTGTTCTTCAACCTGGAACGAAAACTAGACTTGACCAATTAAAGATTAAGGCGAAAATGAGATTTTAGTACTCTCACATATATCCCATAGTAAATTTTTCAATTTGATTTAATTTTGAATATATCCGTACTCTAAATTGCGCCATAAAAAAAATCTGATTACAAGCATACAAAACGCCAAATGGTTATTCTTCAACCTGGAATCAAAACTAGACGTGACCAATTAAATATAAGGACCAAATTGAGCTTTTAGTTAAATTTGACCAATTCCGTACTCTAAATTGCGCCACAAAAAAAATGTTGATCACAAGCATGGAAGACGTCAAAGGGTTGTTCTTCAACCTGGAACTAAAACTAGACTTGACCAATTAAAGATTATTTCCAAATTGAGCTTTTAGCACTTTTGTATATCCCATAGTAAATTTCTCAATTTGTTGTAAATTTGAATAATTCCGTACTCTAAAATGCATCATAAAAAAACGCCAAAGGGTTGTTCTTCAACCTGGAATCAAAACTAAACTTATTAGACGATAAAAATTTACTTTTGTTCCATTTTTGACAGGTTCTGGAACCATTATGTTTTGCGAAATTTTCCAGTGTTTAGCAAAGCGCCGCATGATAAAAAAAAACGTTCCGCGGAACACAGATTAAGACGCGCTGCGGTACAGTTTAAAAATAGTGTAAAATTGTAAATTATTTCATAACCGATCGAATCAAATGTCATTAAACTAAAAACTCTATATACCAATAGCAATAAATCGTTTAGTTTTTATTTATTTTACTCTTTGGGTGTAATAAATTATAATAATTTTGCTGTTGCTGCAATCGTGTATAATTCTTTTATAAATCATTATAATGCCTTTAAGACATATATCGGAAATACAATCTTTATTAGCAATCGCAATGATTTTATGTTAAAAGGAAACGTTAATTGTTTCTGTTTTGGGTTTACGTTGAAGGTACACGTTCTGCGTGTATACCTTCTCTATATATAGATACAAATCAAGAATATATATACATGTCAATTAACGATTGCAGATGGTTAAAAATGAATATATATATATTATATAAGATGCAATTAGCTAAGAGATTATAATGCAATTTAAATCACCATTGTGAATTTGTTTATTGCGATACAACATTTAAATTATGTATAGCAGCAGCATCAATTTCCGTTTATGTACATATACTCGTACGTACGATAGCCTTCACAGAAACCTAACACATTCGTATTAAGTTTGTTATCTTTCCATTTATAAATATTCTCGTGCTTACCGTATAACAACGGAAAGAGCCTCCATATAACTTTTCTCTAAACACAAAAAACTACTATAAAACTATAGTTTTAAGTTGTTAATTGTAAATTATGTTCTTCTATCTATTTATGTAACTTTTGTACAACATTCCATGTACTTTATACAGCCGATATGGAAATTTAACGCTGTTGAAAAATCGTAAAATCTATAAATGCAGAAAACATTGTATTTTATCTATATATGTACTCGTATGTATGTCTATATTTATGTGAAAACAATGTACTCAGCATACACCAAAATCAAAATGTTATCAATGATTTCATCGTGAACTAGAAATTTAATTTTCGAATACATGCAGTATTGCAATGCAGTGCATGTAATCAAATAATTAGACGATAAGTTATTTATTCCAATCAATAAATTTATTTATTTGAATTTTTTATATTTAATTATATTTATACAGTGCGATACTAATGATGCCAACGGGAAGCTCAAGACGATTATTACAGAGAAGATGGCACCTGAATATGAAGTGAGACTTGCAATGGAGCGTGACCCAATTCTTGGAATATCGGAAAAATTCAACAAAATCGTTTCCTCGGAAACAGTGAAATTAAGGTAGTGCCTACTTATGTTAGACGAAATTTTTTTTTTTTTTTGGTTTATTTATATTACGACTGAGTCTTGTACCCATTTAGTAATTTACATTGCATAATACAGTATTTTGAATAGTCGGCGTAATCAAGTGATTATCCCCAGTTAGTGTAACTCCTCCCTCAGATTTTTCGCCACAATAAGTCTACTGTACATACAGGCTTCACGATTTGTTTGTAAAACAGCAGTTTGTTATGGATCGCTAGTTCAGATTGTCTCCCTAGGAGCCAATGCATTTTTCTAAATTTTATATTTAGTTATTCTCTCTTCTTTTTTATGTGTTCCTTCCATCTAAGCTTAGCATCTAAAGTCATACCAAGATATTTGGCAGTGTTTGCATGGGGTACTACTATTGAGTTTATCATTATTGGTATATGGTTAACTTTTTGATTTGTAAAGTTCACTTGGATTGATTTTGCTTCATTTAATTTAATTCGCCATTTCTTTGTCCAATTACATATCAGGTTAGTAGCCCTCTGTAATTTACTAGTGGAGTCATTGATGTTCTTTGCTGTTGCAAGTATTGCCGTGTCATCGGCAAAAGTCGCCATTGTTTCTTCTGTAATTGGTATATCTCTAGTATATAGGAGATATAGGATTGGCCCAAGAACACTCCCTTGTGGTACTCCGGCTGTTATTCTTTTTAGTTGGGAGTACTCATTCTCATACTTTACTCGGAAGTGCCTCTCTGATATGTATGATTTTAAAATTTGAAAAAATTGCTCCAGAAGATCTCGATGAAGTTTGAATTCTAGCCTCTGATGCCATACTTTGTCAAATGCTTGCGCTACATCAAGGAATATAGTTGACCATATTTGTTTGCTTTCTAGTGATTTCTCGATTACATCAGTAATTCGATGTACTTGTTCTATCGTAGAATGTTTTTCCCTAAATCCAAACTGATGTGAAGGGATAAGATTCCTTTCTTCGATAATTGGTTTTAGTCTTTTAAGAAGAACCTTTTCAAATAGTTTCGATAATGTTGGTAGCAGAGAAATTGGCCTATATGAAGCTTTATCATGCGGAGGTTTGTTCGGTTTAAGTATCATAATTACTTCTGCAACTTTCCATTGTCTTGGTACATATCTTAGTCGAAATGCTGCATTAATTATATGCACTAGTTTCCTCAACGCTGTCTCCGGTAACAGTTTTATTATCTGACCTGTTATAAGATCATATCCTGGAGCCTTATACGCATTCAGATTATTCTTGATTTTCCATTTTAGTTCTTTCAAAGTTTATAGGTGTAATATTTACTTCATCCTGTTTATTTATTGGTGTAATATTTTCCTCTTCCGTTTGTTTTGGATAAGGTTGAAATGTTTCTTCAAGGTGATTTGCAAACAAATCTGCTTTTTGTTTAGCATTTCGAGCCCAATTTTCATTATTTTTAATTGGAGGAATCTGAAGTTTAGGTCTTTTAATATTCTTAGTTGCTTTCCATAATGAATAATCAGTATCTTTTTGCCCAGTTAGAGTGCTGAGGTATTTATTAACTGATTGATTTTTAATGTCTTTTATAAGGTATTTTAATTTGTTACACAAATGGTTAAATACTCTTTTATTTTCAGCATTTCGATGTTTTTGCCAATTCTTCAGTGCTTTTTTTTTATTTAAAAAAAAAATTCTTGGAAGATAAAATGTGTGAAGTTATCACAGGATTCTATCCCAGAAAAATTATTTTTTATTATGCCGTCCGAAATGTGTAATAAATCTCCCCACCTCAAATGCCTTTTTCCCACCTTATATATGTTTTTTTTTGAAACGTCAAATTTTTGTGGAATAAATGATAATTAAAAGAATTTTATCGTACGACGAACACTAAAACCCGTAAGCAATTACTAATTTTTCAATAAATTGGATTGTTTTTAGATAAAAAGTGTCATAAGTGGGCTCCAGAGCTTGAATTAATGGCCTTATTGTTATGGCTGGGAAGTGAAGTTAAGCTAGTTGCACTAGTTACAGAATGGTAAGTGGAATCAGGGATATACCGAGGTCAACAATAAATGGCATTATCCATAAAATGCTGGATTTTACGATCGACCGTATAATGTGAGTAGATTACCGTCTACCAGTGATTTACCAGACATCGGGCGAAAATTTGGAAGATGTGATTTTTAATGATTGCGTTGCTGAAGCAATCGATGGGACACATAAAAATAGCTTGTCACACACATCTTCACGACCAATATATAAACCAGAAATTAGATTTTTCTATCCATTGTCAAGAGATATGTGATGGTAATTTTCAGTTTCTTGTTATATTCGTTGGTTATCCATGGTCGGTCCACGATAGTCGGGTGCTGTAAAATAGCCCCATTTTTAAAAATAAGCTATATCCTCCATCATGGGTTTTATTAGGTGGTAGTAGTTATCCTTGTCGGTTAACACCAATTGGAATACTTACTCCTTTTAAAGTAAATAGGTCGTTGACAGATACCAAAAAGCAATTCAATATAAAGCACAGCAAATGTGCTTTTGGACATTTGAAAACTCGCTGGCAAAGTATTTTCAATAAATAACTGGAATTAAAAATTGTAAATATTTATAACATCACCCAACTACAACATATACCCGACACTAAAGGGAAACACATAAACCTACATTATCAAACAAGTATCATCCCTCCAAAAACATCATAAAAATCCGATCCATCCGGAATTTTATATGTATACAGTTTTTTTTCTATTGCTCGGCCCACAACACAATGATATAATTTATTTGCACGCATCTGTCAAAAATTATGATAGCTATAGACTATAATAATTTGGTGTCTGAGGTTTTTGCACATTAATGTCAAAATTCTGTACTAAAAAATATTTAATACAGGTTTCGAACTCAGTTTTGTTAAGGAATATTAAAAAATATAATTGTTTGAAGTGTTGTTTCAATTTGAGGTTAAACTGCCCTTTAGAAAGTCCAAATTCAATTAGGTCCTCGACATTGGAAAGAAATTTAGACATCATATATCGATTGGTTCATTTTCGCCGTAGTTATATAGTACGATGTTTTTCAAGTTTTAGCAACTTGTATTGACGAAAATTACGGCTGGAGAGTCTACGTGACACAAAAGTACATTCCCCAATAGACTTGCGCAATTTTGTTGCCTGCGTCTTTTCAATGTCGAAATTTTATACACATTAGAACGTATACAGTGTAAGGTGGTACGAGCGACTACAAAAATTGTAACTAGTCGGTCATTAGCCGGTAGTGAAGTTTCCTTAGGTGCGATTGGTAATAGTGGAAATGGTGGAGGAGGCCGTGATAGTAGTTGTGGTTGGTGAAATACTATCATCGACACAGGTGGTATAGAAGAAACAGGCGTCACAGATGGCAAACGTATTGCAACTGCTGTTTATATCGGCCAGCCGGAATCATTTTTACGTTATGCGGAAGAAATGAACGAATGTGATAATTACTATGTGAACACAAATTTAGATAATCTAGATAATTTAGAGAATGGCAATATGACAATAATCAGCATAATCACCATAATTACCATAATTTATAATCGCCTTTATATTACGGGTATAACGACGTGGCAAAATATAGACTACATCGTACGAAAAACGTTCAAAGATTATCTCGCTAAAATTGATCCGGGCACAAATTTAGGTTTAAATACGGATTCGATCACGTCATTTCATTTGGAGGAAGCGAAACGGGGCCCGCAATTATTGCCATACGGTTATATAGTAGGTAATGTTCGAACGCTGTATATATGCTTACAAGGCGTCGAAAGCCTTGCGTTCGATAGTCCAACACCAAAAAGTATCGTACATCGGTATATTAGTTTATTGAACGAACACCGAAGACTTATTTTGTGTGATCCAAGTGGAACTGGTAAATATTTAGCGCGAAAATTAGCAGAATTTATGGTTGCATGTTTTAAGTACGATATTCCATTCATTTATAATGAATGTTTATTAAATATTGTATTTTAATTTCAGTGTTGACTACAGGAGGAGCTACGACAATATTTAATTCATATTGTTGAGTCAATGGCGAAACAATTTACATCATACATCGGGTGACGAATTATCAGTTAGCACCATATCTAGTGGAAACGGTTCGGGAACGAGTACAACTATATGGCAGACGAGGAGGTAATCGTTTTTTATTATTTTGTATCGAAGTACTTAGATCCAGATTGTAAAAAGAAATGGATGGAAATTTGACAATTTAGATTGCAGTAATTTGAAAGCAGTTTAAATTTAAAACGATTAATTCCTGATAATTTTAAATTTATAAGTTACAGATAGCAACCAACAAGACACTTTATTAAATGTTGGTATTTCTTACTGATTCGCGGCCTTGTCTTCTTGCCTTCTCTCTTCTTTTTTTCTAAACTATTTTTAAATTAATTTTTCAAAATATTATGATTTGTAAAATTATATATTTAAATTAATTTCAGGTGCATGGGTTGATCCATCAACATACATCAAAGATTCATATCCATGGCCACAACCACCTTCTACAGATGCACCACTAAGGCATATAATAGCCGAGGATGTTGGTTTGGCAAATGATCCGCCAGATGATAATGAAACACAAGATCCATTGGGAAATCGTAAAATATTTTTGTGAAATCAGAAAATTTCTGATATAATTTATTTTCATTTTTAGTTAAATATGCTGCTCCGCCTTCCAGAAGCCGCCAATTACGCAGATAAAGATGGCCAAAAAAGTGAGGTTCTCATCATATGGTATAAATTGTAGTTGTAGTTCAACAGCGAATACAGCCAAACATGGAGTTGGCTTTCGATACACTCTGGTCAATGTGTCTGGAGAGTGAAATATTATTGACAAGTATTACACCGACGTCTTTAATTGTGGTGACGCGTTATCTTGCATTTTTGAATATTAAGTTTTAACTGGTTCACTTCACACCAAGTACAAATCTTGTCAATATCCTCTTGAAGCTTGTGAGTGTCGTTTGCGTCATTAATAGATCGGATATGATTATCTTAATATCATCAGGAACCAAAAGTACAGAAGAGTGTTGAATTATATTAGTAATGCCGTCAATAAATATAGGAAGAGGACCTATATTAGATCCCAGTGGAACTCCAGATTTTGCCAAAGTAAAATTTGACTTTTCACCAGTAATTTCAATGATTAGGTAGCTATCCGTTAGGTACGATTGAAACCATTTGACAAAAATTGCAAATTTGAAAATTGGTGGAAGTCTCGAAATTTATTAGGGAAAGTTCCAGTTTGCAATAAATCATGACCCATGCATATAGTGGCCGGATATCCCTTCATTTTCCTCTTATCACTGAAGCGATCCCAAAGGTATTTGGGGTCACTTTTAATATTATTTTAAACTTTGATTATGTATTTCTTGAAGCAATCAATTAATTGCAACAAACTTTAGTTTATCTTTGTCTGAATATGTAAGTCTCATTATTTTATACGCATGGTTCTTTCTATTTTTCAGATTAATTAATTTATCGTACCATGGCTGATGAATGATTGATGTAGTTTTAGTAAGAGGTACAAATTGATCGAATCGATTGAATAATATATCATAGAAATTGTCAATATCAGTTAATCCACTAATTTCCTCGTCCCAATTTTTATTATTTAGGAAGCTTTTAAGTCCCTCAATATTAACTTTCGCAAGGTTATGTCGTATACCTGATAGTGATTCGTTTACTTTAAAGATATCGACTTACGTTTGGAAACTGATTTATTTGTTTTAGATCAATGTAAAAACAGGCATCAATATAACAACACTCAATATCCGATGGAGTAGAGGACGGAAGCATGCATTTTAGATCCATGTCATAAGACAAGTTCACTATGGTAAGGTTAAAATGTCCCAATACTACAAAGCAATCACCCAGCTTGGTAAGATTGTAAATTTCTTAGATCGGAAATGTATATGTTTTCCTTATTCAATGTAGTTTTTACACGGGCATGTTCGACTTAAAAAAAAGGAGAGTTGAGTTACTTCACTGGTAAATTAAGCGTTTACGGCAATTAATACTCCTCCGTTCATCAGGCATTACAATTCTCATCCCATCCCAGGATGAAAATCATCCAAAAATTTGATATGATCATTTAAAAATTTGTGAACAACGTGTTAGCTTAAATATTCTTGTCGTACGAAGTAATTGGCACAATATAGGCTCAGAAAATCATATGCTTTTGGCCCCATACATAAAATTAGGACTAATGGTTCTAAAGAACCATGATTGCCTGAAAAAATTTCTTATGTTTTCGACTTAACATGGTATTAACTTGCTGTGATAAAAAATTTTGAATACCAGCCGTATGTTGTAATTGGAACAAAACATATAGGAAACTTTTTTCGGCTCTCATGGTTCTCGAAAACCATTAATTAGAATCGTATTTATTATATTACATATGACTGGAGTTGAACAGAAAGTTTATTACAGAAAGTGAACACCATGTCAAGTCGAAAACATAAGAAATTTTTGTTTGGCTATCGTGGTTCTTAAAAACCACTAGTTAAACTCTTAATTTTTTGTATGGAACCATATTCATATCACTTTCTGAGCATATTGTGCCAATTACTTCGTACGACATGAATATTTAAGCTAACACGTTGCTTACAAATTTTTTAAATTATCATATCAAATTTTGGGATGATTTTCAAAATCCTGAGATGGGGTGAGATTAGTATTGTCTGATGACTTTAAATTTTTCTGGGTTGGAATTCTGGGATAACTTTACACACTTGAAAGATAGATATATGACTTGAATAAGTTAATTTTCAGAAAAATTATACAAATTTAGAAGATAAATATTCATTTTGTCAGATATCAAGTAGTCGAGTCAATTGGGATATCAAGATGTACAAGTAAACATTGTTGTCCAAGGTGTATAAGAATAATAAATTAACGGAATGTAGTAGTCAGCCGGTAAACTGCAGCAATTGTATTGCTGTAAATACTAAATTGAATATGAATATTGCTATTAATCACTCGGCCTGGGATAGTTCTTGTATACGGCAAATCAGTTCAGCAATTCATAAAAAATGACTTATTGTAAATAAATATTCGAAGTTTACTCTCAAATTATTTTTGAAAATTACAAATGTGTGCGTGCAACTCGGATAGTCGGCATACTGGAAGTGTTATTATAATTATTTCTAATTATGAAAGGGACCGCACTTGAATTTTAGCTATTCAGGTTATAAAAGGAGATCATACAACTGGGTCGTATAAAACTAGATGGTGTTGATGCCTATACATATATCTGGCAGCACTCACCCGATGGTCCCAAATGTAGATGTGCTTAAAAGATGACATTTCAGCATCTATTGTTTGTGAAGATTGTTTTATAATTCCATGCTTGTGTAAAAAGTTATATTGATTTGAAAATGAGTGAAATATCTGAACAAATACGCTGTGTGATGCATTTTTATTAAGAAAAATGTAAAAACGCTGCAAAACAATGCCTAAAATTTGTGAAGTGTACGGTGAGAATGCTATGAGTGAACGAAGAACCCTACGGTGGTTTGCTCGATTCCGTTCCGGAAATTTGGATGTCAAAGATACACATTGCTCTGGCCGACCGGTCACTAAAAAAGTCGATGAAATTTTGCAACTATAGTGGAGCTAGACCAGCACGTAAACTCTCAGGAAATAGCGGAGGCATTAAACATCAACCGCATGAGAGTTTGGAATCATTTGAAAAGTGCAGGCTACAAAAAGAAGCTCGATGTTTGGGTCCCACATGAATTAATGCAAAGAAATTTGATGAACAGAATTGACATCAGTGAAATGCTGCTGCAGAAACGCAACAAAATCGAACCATATTGGAAGCGAATCATTACAGGCGCAAACGGGTGAACAACGAGAATATCAAATGTAAGCGCTCATGGTCAAAGGCTGGTGACAATCCACAAACGACTTCAAAGACTGGATTGACGGCAAACAAGGTTATGTTGAGTGTTTGGTGAGATTGGAAGGGAATTGTCCATTATGAGCTGCTGCAACGTGGCGAAACCATCAATTCGGTCCTGTACTGTGAACTGCTCGACCGTCGGAACGGAGGAATCCAGAAAGATCGACCAGAATTGGCCAACATAAAGGGAGTTGTGTTCCATCATGACAATGCTTGGCCACACACATCCTTGATGACTCTGAACAAATTGACGGAACTTGGTTGGGAAATTTTGATGCATCCACCGTATAGCCCGGACCTTGCCCCGTCTGAATACCATTTGATTCGGTCTCTCCAAAACTCTCTTGATGGTAAAAAATTGGTTAGACCAAAGCGCCGCTGAAAATTACTTGGCCAAATTTTTCGACGATAAACCACAGAAGTTCAATACCGATGGAATGAAGCTATACCCGAATAACGGCCCGATAATAATAAAAATATACCCGAATAAAGGTCATAGATAATAATGGTCAATATATATAAAATAATAAAACAGCCATTACTGGCCCCTTACTGCGTCAACAATCTTGCTCCAACGGTTTCGATCCTGGGCTTGGTCTTCATACTGTCTTAGACAATCTGAAGATGCCAAGTCATATGGTGGCTCTCCTTTTCGTTCCGGATCAGCACGCAGAACGTAACCGAGCCAGCGTAGTCGCTGAGACCTTATTTCATGCACCATATCGGAGATCTTCATCAGATCTCTGATCTCGATATTGTACACAGCTCGGTATGTGCCATCTATTTCGGTCAATATATATACTTGATTAAAATTTATTTTCAATAAAGAAGTTTTTGTTCAAAAACGTACCAAAACACCGTAGAGACTTTTTATATGACCTAAATAGATCATTCCAAACAACGAACGCAGTATTTTTAGATAATCTGGAAGAATAGCTTGAAAAAATGTTCAATCATGATAAATTAAATTTTATATTTGGAGATTTTAGCATGCGTCAACTGCCAATCGGGACCGGGATGAAAACCTCTGTGTCAACATCGACGCAGTACTCGACGCATGGAATGGACACTTTACTGACCTGCATGGTGTTCATCAAGGCGTCACAGACTGTAGCTGAGTCGTCTCAAATACAGACTGCGGAAATTTGCATTGAGGATTCATCCCATGAGGAATTCACTAGAGCCCTGCAGAGACTAAAACGAAACCGCTTACCTGGAATGGAGTGCATTTGTTCGGAGCTCTTGATTCAATTAGTATGGCGAACCTATGTTATGCCTGAGACGAATGGAAAGTAGCTGCATGTGCCCTATATTCTATTGTGCTTTTCTTTGCACAGCATACAAGTTACTGTTCTACATCAAATTTTATTCGCTCACCCCCCGATAACAGTGAGGGTGAGGATATTAAAGTGCGGCTTGCAGGTGGCAGTCGTGCTTTGTATCCTCTAAGGCCACAGCTAAAATCTAAACACCTATCAATGCCGTGAAGCTGAAGCTTCACTAAGCGTTGATCAGGCCCGTTGTTCTGTTTGGATGTGAAAGTTGGGCGCAAAAGGATGAGTACGAGAGATGGCTTTTTACTTTTTACTTTTTTGAGAGAAGTGTATACGACTTGGCCTCTTCAGATTATCTTGGACAGTATGAAGACCATGCTCAGGATCGAAACCATTGGAGCCAAATAGTTGACTCAGTAAGGGGCCCGTAATGGTTTTTAAAAACTGATTATTATTAGTGGCATTGAAATAAATTTCTACGAGTTTCCGAGATGAAAGCCGGACTCTTTCCAAGATAACAACGGTTGAAAATGCAATGCTTGTTTGCCTGGGCAGAACCCTACAGAAAATCTGTGGGGCACACTAATTAGAATAGTTTACGGATTTAATGAGCTAACAATTACAGTTGAGTATGACACTATTGAGTATTTTTATCATTTTGATTTATTTCTTGAAGTTTGTGGGTATGTACACGAGTTAATTAAACCATCAAAAATATTTTCCGGCACCATTTATGTACATAATATTTTGTTATGCATCGTTTAACTTAGAAATTAGTGTATCATCAATAACATGTACCTAACCTACATGAATATAGTTATGTATTATGTATATCAAACCCCAATACACTTCCTACTCACAATTAAATAATAAATCACTGACACTATTTTTATGTTACATGCCCACTGCAGTGTCTTTACCCATTTTATAATACGAACATAACCGCAGCTACAATTTTAATTTCTTATCTTCCTCTACACATCTCGATTTTACCTTACGTTTCAATGACTTTTTATTTTATATTTCTATCATATAGATATAAGATTTGAAATAAGAAATACAATCAATTAATCATTCACGACAAAACTGAAATATCATTAGAACTAATAAATTATCTAAACCACAATAACAACACTGTACGCATACACATCTACATAGATATACACAGGCCAACGACTACTCAAATTTACATGAGTACAACAGAATATCGATTTAAAATAAAAAAACATTTTCATTTCCCATCTTAAAACGGAAAACAAGGAGATTTCTTGTGCTGTGTATACATTTTCCAAAATCAAAATTACAGTGCACGAGGTAAAATTTCCCGGAATCCAATCCAACATCCACAGGATATTAGAATCCCAATAATTTTTTTTTTTTAATTTTAGGGGAAAATACATTTTTATGATACAGAAATTTATTCTGTGTACAAAATAAAATACCTTGAGTGACATTTTTGTGGGGTTTCCTTTTAGTGTATTGGAAGTTCAATTAAAACAAACACACTTTTAGTATTTTGATAACAAAATTCTAAAAAATTCACACAATTTTCACTTCATTTCACTTTTCGATTAGTAGTATATTATGGACACACACTCACACAAAATTTTTCACTTTTATTTCAACACATATAAAGAAATTATGTGAACACCTTAGAATTTATAGTTTCGATTATTTTCTTAATTGTAAATGAACTAAAACTATTTTAAAATCTATAATTGATAACGCGGATTTGTGTAAAGGTAAAATTTACAACGAACAAATGATATGAACCGCGCAAGTTTGTGGCGAAGACTAAAATAATGAAAATCGAAAAGAAAATATTCGACTGATATAAGAAATTGAATTGAATATTTAAAGTTCTCTGTATACAATCTGCGTACTCTCTGTGGCGCGAGCGTTCTCATGTTTACAATATTTTTCCATTGAATAAAATATGAATTATTGGGTTGGTGCAAAATGATTTACTGTATGGCCGCAATGTGGAGCAGTGTAACATAACGTGATGTAGTAAGTATTTTTGTTCATAAAACAGGATTGAAAACGTGCATTCAATCCTCTTTTTCAAGCTAATTCGGGTTAATAGCGTGCCTATAGGTTCGTGTCATGGATTCAAATCAAAAACCAAATCAAAAATTCGCTCATGAATTGTTCGAACAAAACTATTTCTCTCAGGTACTCCAACCACATAGTCAAGAATTTGAATGAAAATTGAAGACACTACTTCATCAAGAGAACCAACCAGACCCAAATCAAAGGTATATCAAAAAATAAGAAGTGTCACAGTTCAGCACAGTAAAATTTAAAAAAAATTTAAGTGGCAATCCCTTGAGGAATTTGAGTGAAATTGATAAGTTAATTTGAATGAAAATTGACAGACGTTTAATCCAAACTAAATGATTGATTCAAAATACACTTAAATCAACTCCATACAATTGATGTGTTGACCGACATCAATTATGAATCAACCGAATCGAACGGCTGTCCCCTTTTAATATTTATGATAAGCGCATCACTGCACATATGTACATATTTGTAATTGCCACTTATTCAAAATTGCCTTGACTATTGATAAAAACACAGGTACACAAGCACAACAGAGAATTCTACAACCGACACCGAAACAGAGGAAGCTCGAATGTTTTATAATTTTAATGCGCAACGGATCTAGCAACCCATCACAATTTCGTGTGCTTTGATTAGATTAGACTAATCAAAAATATAATTGAACAATACGTTGTGCTTCATGAAGTACTCATCCCACGCGTTCGGATTGATACATGCGCTGATAGTAAAATTTGTTTAACAATATTTGTATAGTAAAGTTACATATAACTTGCTGCATGCTAGATGCAACACAAAATGATAACGTAGATCTAAAATGGTTTGTAACTTGGCTAGTAGTTTAATAAATATACGCTGACAATTGTACACTACAATTTTGTTTTATTCAGCTATTTTTATTTATTCCATCATTACAAACTTCAGTTCAATTCTACTACATTTTTGTGTTTTTCTTTTTGTTCGCCGCCATCATATAATTTGGTTGTCAAAGAATTTCCTCTGAAATTAAAAAGTAATAATTTCACCATAAATAAATTAGAAAATATTTCAGATTTGTGATAAACTAATTAATACGCATCGTGTTTTACAGATAAATAAAAATGGAAAACGACGCTGGTGAATTTGTTGATTTATATTGCCCACGAAAATGGTAAGAGTTTGTTCCACGTGTTTTACGCGTTTATATTGGTGTGGAAAATGGCTAATTTTATTGGATCGTCGTTTTTTTTTCTATTGTAGCTCAACAAGCAATCGTATCATCCACGCTAAAGATCATGCTTCAATCCAAATAAATATTGCCGATGTTGATCCAATTACAGGTTATATGTCAGATACATCAAAAGTGTACGCAATTTGCGGGGCTATCAGACGTATGGGTGAATCAGATGATTGCATTGCCAGATTAGCAAAGAAGGATGGAATTTTATCAAAGTAAGTTAAAAGGAGGGAATTAAATATTTTTCGAACTAATTGAATATTTTGTCGTTTCAGGAACTATTAATCTGGGCGCCGTATAATTTTTTATATGAATTCATACTTTATTAAATTTATAATACCATCAATAAATTTCTCTTTTTGATAATAATTCAAATTTTGTAGTGTTTATAATTGTGTATGAGGGTTGACGGAGCGTGTGGAAACGGAAATGAGAAATATTATGATTCTGGGCCTATGCCCATTTTGGTTCTCTCTAGACAATCAAATAAAATGATTATAAGTGGCTTAAGCTCAAATTTATACCTAGCCCTTAGTTTTATGACTTGAAGACATATAGGTACTTCCGACCAATGGCTAATCAGTTGTTAAATTTTGGCTATGAATTTTAAATTATTTGGCTGAAAAACCACAGTACGTATTTTTAATACGAAATTACGAATTGAACATTGAAATTTCGATTATTATAAGAAGCTGCGTTTTTAATTTTGAAGCTCCTAGATTATATCTTAACTTATATACAACTATTTTACTAAATATTGAAAAGTTGGGGGTATAGCTCAGTGGTAGAGCATTCGACTGCAGATCGAGAGGTCCCCGGTTCAAACCCGGGTGCCCCCTAGATTTTTTTATTTATTTTAAAAGTGCTATTGTGGTTTTTGTAAAGTACACCAAACGTGAATTGCGAATTCAATCAATTTAGGGCTTCTAAGGTATTTATAGACTTTGTACGTGCAAAACATTTCGGAACAACTGAGCGTAGCAAAATAAAAGCTGTATATTATATACAGAACCTTTAGCTAATTTTTTGACTAAACCTTTACGATAAGTAACAACTTTTAATTTCTACTTAGCTTAAGCGGTCATATAAAATTTTGTTTTAACAACTGTTATAACTCAAAACAGCACAGATACTTCAGATTCCATAATTCTGTTCTGAGGCCAAACGTGGCCGATTGAATCAAACATTTCCACGCAACTTTACAAAACAAAAATGATCGGCTCGGATCTATTTGGGTTTATCTGATCACACAATCATATGACAACTATCTCATCTAAATTAGATTTTGGCTGACTTACGAAAAATCTTTAAAAGAAATACGGTATAATGTTTTATTGGAAGTTAATTAGAGCAAGAGCACTGGTTGTGCAAAGGTGTGGGAGCTAGGACTGCGATGGGTGTTGATTGAGGCAGTTAACTATGAATGCCTGCGTTCCGCTATTCCTCAATAAGAAATCTATAACTTATTGGTTACGAATTTATCTAGCATGAACTTGTTGGACAAATAAGAAGTTAATGGAATATTTATAAAGTAAAGATTGTTTAAGAAGACATTTTGTTGGATCCTATAATTGTGAGAACTAGGAAGGGAACTATGATTTTGTATGTAAGACATATATTTATTTACCTTCGGAAATTCTATTATTTTAGACGTTATTTTAAAAATTTGGATTGCTATTGAAATTTTATTTACAAATTTGGGGAGTTACAAATACATAGTATTAGTATCAATTTTGATTCTTACATTGATCAGTTTTATAAAATAATGAAATCGGCAATTAATCAATTTATTCCTCGTTCGCCTATTGTTATGTAGGCACGCGAGCCATGTGATTAAAAATTTTTGCCTATCAGGATTAAAAAATCGGAATTCTAAGGCTCATTAAAAAAAAATATAAACAAAATCCATGCATCGTAAATTATGAAATATTTCCGTGCTCTCAGATCTCAATTTAAACTTTTGAATCGTTTCCTGTATGATTTATATGTTGTTGAGATTGAATCGAATATTAGAAATAAACCTAGATGTTTCTGGAGCTATGTTAATTCGAAATGGACTGTAAGAATACTCTAGTATACCCTAGCAAATGTCTCTCAATTCCCCAAAGAATCACTGACATATTTAGATGCGCCTACTTCAAGAGATAATGACGATTGGAAGTTGGCGAGTAGAGTAGTTCTTCAATCTGGAAATCCAGTTACATTGACCCAATTTTCAAGAGTGGACGGAGAACGGATATCGATACATTGACGTGACAACAACCCGTAGATAACGTCAACAACGTAGACAACGTCTGTAATGTAGACAATGCCTAGAGTGGTTTAGTCAATTAGTTCTAACCTAAAGGGTGACCAAACTTCTTTACGAACAATGCGTTATTGGTGATAGTTTTATACAATGTCCGTCAATGCAGTAAACAATATACATATAGCGTTATTAAGAGTGGGCCCCTCTTTATAACGGTGGAACGGTATAGAACAGCTCGCAGAAAAATCGGAAAAAACGGCTCACAAAAAATCAGACAAAAAGGTTATAACTTTGATTAAAAATAATCCAGGCAACCTTAACCATGACCGTGCCATAAAATTTAACACAACCCACTCCATGGTAAAACGAATTCGAGTTCAGAAAGGCTATAAGTGCTACCGAGTTATTAAAAAGCCAAATCGTTCAGATAACCAACACCTGTTCATGTATATAAAAACCTTTCCTATTATTGTGGCAGGAGTGAACTGTCCACCAAGACATTCTATTTAAAACAAACAATACTTCTCAATAGTTCTTGAAGCGTCTGAGAAAATGATTCATAATAGGTGGTGCGACTTCAATTCGAAGAATACTAACTGGGGTTCCAGATTAACTACAACTAAAGGAAAAGAATTACTGATTGCCATTAAAGAAAATGGATGTGAATCCATTTCAACTGGAAAACCAACATATTGGCCAACTGATCCAGGAAAAATACCTGACCTGATCGATTTTGTTATAGCCAAAAGTATATTTGTGGCCTCTGCTTATTTGACTATCGCCGTACATTTTCATTGCTGTTACATCCCTCTTTTATACTTGAGAAAATTTTAATAGAAGTTGAGTTGAACTAACTTGTAAGATGAAATTAAATTAAAAAAACGTTAGCCCGAATGCCGCTTGAACTCACGTTCACTAATGCAAAACTTCACCACTGCCGTACAATTTCATTACTGATAAATTCCTCTTTTATACTCACCATTTGAATAGAGAAAAATGAAAATTTAACAGAATCTGTATTGAATTAATTTGTAAGAAAGCCCAAATCGAGACTTAAACTCAGTTATACCTATTTGTTATACTTTCAGTTTGTATACGAAAATTTTTTATTTGGACGTTATTCATGTACTGATTTAAACTTAAAACTTGTACGGTCAGTGGTCAATATTGTGGGCCGCCTAAACAATCGCATCAAGCATCATTGACTAGAACGGAAGTTTCATACTTTTTAAGAACATAAGTAGGAATAGCGTGTCAGATTTTTAACTTCTTAGAAATCTACTGCTTAGAATGTCATCGCATTAAATGTTGCAGCTGGCACAATGCAGTTCAGTTAAGTTTCAAACGATATTAATGTTGGGACATTTTTGGTTCAACTCATCTTTTGTTAAAAAATTTTCCCTAAGTTTCTCAATTCAATTGGAAAGTATAAAAGATTTGCATAACATAAAATATATGTACGGTGGTGGGCGAGGTAGTAGAGTGATTGACTGTGGATTGGTGGACCAAGGTTCGAGTCCCAACGCGAAGGCAATATTTTAATTTAATTTTTTCAGTATTCAAATTGGTTGAACACACAGCTTCTGTGTTAAACATTTTCATATTTTTCAAGTAGTTGCATGTATACAAGATAGCGTATATAGCGATGATGAAATAAACGCAAAGTCCATTGCCTTTGCTAAAATTTACAATATTTTCTATTTAAATGACAGATATAAAAGATTTGTATATCATGAAATATATATGCGGCGGTGGTGCAGTATGCAAAGTCAGTGAGTTTGGATTTATGGATCTAAGTTCGATTCTCGGTCGAGCCAAACATTTTTTGATTTAATTTCTCCTGTCAAATTGGCGATCGTGAAATAAAATTACTCAAATCCAACTTTTCCTGTAAAAGTGGTAAGTATAAAAGATGGGTATAGAGCGGTAATGAAATTGTACGGCGATGGTCAAATAAGCAGAGTCCATTGCCGTTGCTAAAATTTTCAATTTTTTTATTCAAATGGCAGCTATAAACGATAAGAATATCACAATTTATATGTATGGTGGTGGCTCGGTGGTAAAAGAAGATGTATGATTGGATTGTAATCATATTCATGGCTAGTTCAAGCATTAGTTTAGATATATATTTTTAATTTAGTTGCAAATTGGTCATTTTTAAATCAAAAAGCTATTTTATTTTAATCTAATGAGAAATGTGTGGATCGCCGCAAAATATTTTTCACCCTTAAACGAGGTTCGAACTCTGTACAACTTCCACGATTCTAAATTCTATTACCCCGCTTCCTTTACCACCTCACCATTTCCATATATAGATTTGGCGCTATACTCATCCTTTATATTTGTCAATTGAAGGGAGAAATTAAATAAATTAAATTAAAAATTATTTTTTTCCAAACCGAGGCTTGAACTCAAGTTCAAAATTGAACTCAAGTGCAAATGCAACGACTCTGCTTACTGCACCACCGGCGTATATAATTTTAGTGATATACAAATCTTTTATGTTTGCCAATTCAATAGAGAAAATTGAAAATTTTAACAATTTGAATGAAGAATTTATTACGGTCATACAATAGAGATGGTTCTTACATTTTCATTACGGTCATACACAAAAGATGGCTCTTATACTTGCCGAAGAAATTAAATTAAAAAAGTATTGAAGCTGACGAGCATTGAACTCTAGTCCGCGAATCCAAAAGCAAAGACTCTGTTAACTGCACCACCGCCGTATATAACAATGCTGCTAAACAAATCTTTATGTTTGGCAATTCAATAGAGAAAATTGAAAATTTTAGCAACAGGAATGGACTATGCTTATTTAACCTTCACAATATATTTTCGTTACTCATACACAAGAGATGGCTCTTATACTAGCAGAAATTGAATGTAGATTTCAACAGAAGCTTAGTTGAACCAATTTTACAGAAGAAATTAAATTAAAAAAGAAATGGCATTGAAGTCTTGAACTCGAGCCCACGATTCCAACAGGATTGACTCTGCTTACTCGACCACCGGCGTTTTAAAAATTGCTGCTGAACAACGATAGAAATCTGTACATGGCACAACTGAGAAATCATTACAAAAAGGTATTAAAAATAATAAAACTTACCGTTTTATGACAATATAGCCTATTATAGCCCGCATACAGGGATGAGCGAGGTAGTTTACGCCATGTAATCTACGCGGTTGTCGTCACGTAAAATATAACGTAGATTACTTGGCAGTGTTTTTTGTCAACGTCGACAGTTAAAATAATGTCAATAACCTACGTGGTGTTGACATTATTTTAATTGTCGTTGTTGTACTCTATACCGTTTCGTCGGTTAGGAAGCATTTCGGCACAAGCCGATGCGGCTATTTTCATTGTTGTAGTGATGAAACCTTCAAATTGTTGCTTTGAGACCATTCGGTCTGCTGACGAAGAGCCATTTTCGCAGAGCTATAGCTTTGATCTCAAATGATGAATTATTATTTGGATGTACCATCAATTGGTGGTTATTAGACGTTGGCAACGTAGAGGGCATTGAAGTAAGATGTATCGAGTGAGCGTTAGTTAACGATGAACAAGGTTTCTTTCTCCCACTCTCATGACTGTACAATTCACTCGTTTTTATCGATTATCTCACGATTTGTATAGGAGCAGTGCGTAGCATTTGTCATGGTAACGTTTGTAATAATAATGTTGATGCTTGCGGTGACGTTGATAATGGCTGCAACTTATTGGCCTTCGGGACCAGAGTTTCCGGTTATAAAACAGGTAATTGTGCCTCCTGGGGTACGGAAGATATTAAGGTGGTAACTGTGGGCTGTTGATCAGATTGAGTTTTTAATTGAGATCGCGTAACTCGACGTTCTTGAGTTTTTTGGGAGTTGTTGACAGTGAATTAATTGTTTTGTTCAAAGTCTCTTCAATTCCAGCCATTTTCAGCATTCAAGTATCCAATTTAGAATGTAGATGTTTCCTACTTAACATGCATTCAGGACAGAACCAAATTTGTCTCAACGTTTCTAATTGTTAGATTATGTTATATAACTTTTCTAGAAGGCGGCTTATTTTTAAATCGAGTTATGATTGATCGAGTCCATTCTTTTCTAGATTTAGGTGTTTTTCTTGAAATTTATCGTTTGGAGACCATATTGACATCTGTCAACAAGGGTAATTCAATGTTAGAGTTTTTCAAGTCCTCTTATATAATCAATTCAGAATGATGTCGTTTGAAACACTCCTAAGTATGTGCTACCGCCTTATTTGGAGGTTTCATTTAATCAATTATATCAGAAAATCGAATTGTCATTTGATCAATCAAATCAAGAAATAAAGAAAATTAAACAGTCGGTGGGCGAGATTAATAACAAAATGAACGGGAAATTCCATGAAATGTATAACACTCTACATGAAGAAGTATAGCAAATTCAATCAACGGTTGCGCAGAAATTGCAATCAGAATTTCAAGAGCTGGAGGAGAAAGTTCTGGACTTCGGAAAAGAACTTCTATACATGAAAGTAAACGGGACATCGCCGTAAGTAGCTCAGCCAATACACGCAATAAAATTTAATTCACCGAAATTTGATGGCACAACGTTTTCAAATTTGAGACAACTGACAATCAAAATGGTTGTCGTGGAACAACGCTAATAGTAGCTCTAAGAGGTGAAGCGGCTGAGACATTGCAGACTATTCCGGTACATAACCGAAATAATTACAACGAAATAATGAAGGCGCTGGAGCGAAAGTACGGAAGTGACCATCAGCTAGAAATGTGTCGTATGGAGTTAAAAAGTCGATGTCAAACGATTGGAGAGACTCTTGAATGAGGAATATTCATCAGCGTTCGAGCGGCTAGTGCTTTTGGCACATATGAATATGACTCCCGATTACATGGAGAGAATTAAAATGGGCGCGTTCATTGATGGAATACAAAATTCGGAGACACGTAAGGCGGTAATGTTGTCGCCTGAAATGGCTGTCGGGAAACAAGGTGAAGACGGGCGAGGTCGCGATCTCCGCTACATCGGATAAGGAGAAAATTGTGAACCAGAAGGAGGAACAGGAATATGAAGAAGCAGTTGCGCTACGGAGAGTCAGCTGTTACTCTATCCCTGTAACGAGATTGGAACGCGCCGGAGATGGGTTAACAGTTAATTGAGTTAATTGAAGATCTAATTGAGGGAAGAATACAATCAGCGTTTCGGTTCAAACTATGAAAGGCCACAGGCGAGGATGCAGGCATAACGGGCAAATGAATCGCAAAAATAAAGATCGGCAATACTCAGTTCCAACACGAAGTACTGGTCGGAAATATAGTGGATGAGGGCATCTTGGGAATGGACTTCATGAAAGCGAATGGCTTCGTGATGGATGTGGGGCAAGGAGTATTGGATTGCAATAAATTCGCAGCAATCAGGGGAGTAGTAGTGGATCAGCGGGAAGAGTGTCCATCGAACTCAGAAGAAGTTGATATGACATAATAATAAAAATTTCGAAGAAGGAGATTTAGTATGGCGTAACAATTTGCAATGGCAGAGGGGTTTTACAATGAAGCAGCAACCTTCAAGGGATGGACCGTACATCGTCATTAAAAAGATAAACGACGTGGTTTGCAGGGTTAGGAAAAGACAGCGAAGAAAATGGAAGGTGGGGCACATAGAGGGAAGGTGAGTTGGATCCTGTTCGGGACGAATCAAGATTAGGTAGGTAGATAATGTTACGATCGTGGCGACATCTATATTTGAGTAGAGACACTACCGTATACGTAAAACTGTAATAAAGTAGGTGTGTCTAGACTATTCAAGAATAGTGTTATTTATTCGGGAATAAATCAATAAAGTGTTATCTAGAATTGAACTATAAGAACAATTCAACTATAAGAACAATAGCTAAACAAGCGTTAAAACATAATTTAATTAGCAAACATTTAGGGGTGTTAAATATTTAAAATAACGTTCGTTATAAACGGAACTAGCCAATATTTCTCCCACACAGTAATTCGAAAATATGACTACCTAAAATGACTTTTGGGTTAAGTTCTCGAACAGAAGTACACTATTTACTAACAGATTATGATGGAATTCAACATGTCTGATCGAAATGAGATTACTATATACATCAAAATATTGTTCAACACAATGTGCAATCAAACTAAAATTCACAACTTCGTCACGTATACGTTGACATCGTGATTTCAGCACCGTTCATCGTACTCATATTTAGTTTTTAAATTTGGCTCAATTCGCTCAATTTAGTTAAGTTTACTGAATTCGAATTTTAATTTGGATAAAGAAATGCGGCAAATTTGATGGTCATTGAATAAAACACAGCTTATTTATTTTCTTTTCAATTTTAATAATAATAATTTGTAATCAATAATAATAATCATAATAATAATAATAATCAATCAATCAATGTAATAATCTTAAAATGTATATGTATATAAATAGGATGGAATAAAATTACGTATATTTTGTTACAGTATTCTCAAAGATTTTTTTTTTTTTTTTAAAGTTTAGTTTTCACAAAGACATACCTTTTTTATTTTTATTATTAGTTTTTTTTTTTAAATTAATTTTAGTTATATGATTATCTCATTTATTTATTTATTTGTAATATTTAAGCTATTTATTTCATCAGTTTTAGTTTATTATTGGTTGTTTTTTTTTTTAATGGCACAATTGAGAATAAACAAAAATATTTATTGAGTTGATTTATAATTTTATTTTGTTTAATTAATTAATTAAGCGTTTTATTAAAAAAATTAAAAATAATTATAAAATAAAATAATAATGAGATAATAACATATAATTGACTGCTTTTACAAATAATATTTATTATTTTATTTATTTATTTATTTTTTTTTTTGAAATAATAATTAATAATTAATATTATTTTTAGTTATATAGTTTTAATGTTTATTTTTTCGTTATACATTTTTTATTTAGTTTGGTTTCAATTTTCATTAAATAATTAATTTTTGTTTTGTTTAATTTATTACGTATACATCATTTTTGTTTAATTTTGTTTTTTGTTTATTATTAAAATTAATTTTAAAATATTTTCTTTTCTTAATAAAAATCTACAAATAGCAAAGCCGAAATTAAAAATTAATTAAAATAAAATTAATTTAGTAGTTTAATATAATATATATAATGTTATATAATTTTTCATTTTTTGATTGGAAAATTTTTCTTAAAAATATTTTTATTTATTTAATTTTATTTAATAATACAATATACATTATAAAAGCAGTTTTTTTATGTATATATATATAAATATTTATATAATTAATTAATTTTTTATCTATTTAAAAATAATAAAAACAAAACAAATTTTTTTTTTGAAATAATATAAAAAAAGAATCTTATAAATTAATTTGTAATTTTCATTTATTTATTTATATATATATATATATATATATATATATATATATATATATATATATTTTTGCGTATACATTGAGTTTCACATTTTGTTAATTAATTTTTTTTGTTTTTTTGTTAATTACATTTTTATTTGTTTATATTTAATTCATTTAATACTGTACTGAGCAAATTATGGGCTTTTGTATTAAAATATGAATTTTGTGACCATTCGTTTTATTAAAATTTGATTAGAATTACGATGGGCTTTTGGTTTGAGCAACTTGAAACAAAAGCTAGTCATAATTTTAATCCAATTTTAAGACACATTTACGTAAATTTAGTGAAGAGCTATTCTGCATCTTTATAATTTTACCTGAACAATTTTTGTAGAAAATTGTGGTGGAAGACTAATAATAAATTTAATTTAATTACTATTTTTTATATAAACAAATAAAAATTTTTATCGTTTTTTTTTTGTTTCTTTTCATTAGTTTAATTTTTATAAAGTATTTATCAGTAAAGTAAAATAAAATAACAAAAAAAATTTAAATAAAAGTATATATATATATTTTTTACACAATAAGAATTATAATAATTTAAAAAATATTTGAGGTAATTTTTACGTATACATTGGTAAAAAATAATTATTTATAAAAAATGTAGTTTTTTGTTTACTTTAAAAATATTTTTAATAATTAATAAAATAAAAATTTATTCGTATAACAAGTTTCAAAATAATATATAGTCGTAGTTTTAAATTTGATTCATATTTTGTGTGATAATTAAATTAATTTTTGGTAAAATACGTATACATGTTGTGTGACGATATAGTTTTCTTTAGAAATTATACAACCTTTTTGAGTGAATTTATTTGGGGGCGGGGGGAACGACTTGGTATACTTTTGTTTGTGATATGCGCGCACTAGTTCTTCAAACATTCCGCGATCATAATTTTTGGGTAATAAATCATTTGTAAACAACAAGAGTTATGAGATCATAAATTATTACGAAGCGGAAGTTGTTAATTTAACGAGGCCTAATCATAGTTATATTTGAACGAATTAAATAATTTATTCAGATGTCTGGTCTTTCTTTTTAAAAAAAATTACATAAAATATGATTCCATTTTTACGGGTTTGTCTGGTATTTGAATTTTCAAATCACTTAATTTTGTTATAATGTCAAATGAAACTAAATGATAAAATAATTTGTTGTTGATTCAACCGGTTTCAAACTTTGTTTTTGTACATTCACCGACATCGACTCGAATCGATTGAACCATTTCATTTTTATAGTGTACAAAGTACATATTCATCTCGAGATTGAACTACAGTGAAGTTCGCTTATAACGACATTGAAAATGTGAGTAGGATCAGTTTGATAGTAGATTAAGTGCTTCGCACGTCATCATCATTTTCCTTGTCAGTGCCATTGATGGACGTTTGAATCACCTCGCCTACAATATCTTCTAATGTTGCTTCTTTATCGGTTATTACTAAATTATCTATCTTGGACATATGCTGCTATGAAAGGAGACAATTGGGTAAGTTCATTAAGTGGAATTTAAAAATAATCCGGCATGTTTACAGTTACAGATGATGTGTTTGGTATTTAAATTGTTATTGTGAGGGTGTGCAAGACAATTGTCGACTAGTAATAAATTTTGGTTCTCTATTTAATCTGCTTGGCGTCCCATTTCCGTAAATAGCACTCGAAAATTTTGAAACCTGTATTTTCGATAGGGAAACTTTTAATGTTTTTAAAACACCTGGGTGATTTACTTTTGGATATAAATAATAATTATTAAAATATTTTGTCCACTACCATCCATGTTAGCTCCTACCAACAAAGTTATTCTCTCCTTAGACATTTTGCCGCCAACACATCTTTCACCACTGAACTAAAATTTTTTTCTGGTGTCATTTTATAAAATAAACCCGCTTCGTCGATGTTGTAAATTTCACTTGCTGCGTACCCCACTCGAAGTTTTGACCAAACAGATGCTATCCACTCATCAAGTGCACCTTCCTGAACATCTGCTGCCTCGGCAGAAATTTTGGCCAAAACAATATTGTCTCGCTGTCGAAACCGAAAAATTCAACTTTCTGTACATGTCAATTCCTTATTCATTAATAGTCATATTTCATCTGCCTTGGTATTTAGGATTGGATCAGATATTGGCATTTTTATTTCTCTGTTGTATAAATTATTTTCTCGTAATAATGATTCTTCAAAATCCCGGTTCTCAAAATGCTGGATTACAAAATCCTATTTTCAAAATCCTGGATTTAAAAACATATTATTATTTTATATTAATTCGGGCGGCCCGAATTATAAATTGCTTTGTTATGCAAAGCAAGAGTAGTAACAGTTTGTCAAGATGGTCTGCATAAAATAAAAAAAGGACTTTCTAGTCATTCCCACGATCCGTCCGCTTTTGAAAAATCAATTTTTCAAGGAAATACCGATTTAAAAACAGAATCGGCAAAATCTACACGTCTACCTTCACAAATAATATGAAGTTGTGTGGTTAATTGTGATCCGGTGAATTGAGTTACTTTACCTAAAAACCAGGCTCAGAAGCCAAAAATAAGTCAAGTCAGCATTATTAATATTAAAATTCCGGAAGTTTTAAAATTTCTTGAAGTAGAATTTTTCTGGAGAGAAAAATATACTCCTTGGAACACTATCGAGTTTTAAACTTCTGAGTGAGGCCGAATTTTGGCTAATGGACGGCACGTTCAATGTAGTGCCAAGTTTTATGCAACAGCTGTTTACCATCCACGGTAAAATCGGTAATGAAGTGATATCATTGCTATTTTGTGTAATGATTTCCAAAAGTAAAGATGCCTATTTTGAATTATTCTACGAAATGTGAAATTTAGCGATTTAAACCCAAACGCAATAGTATCAGACTTCGAGAAAGCCAGCGTATCGGCTCTAAAAAATGTTTTGCCAGATGTTAAATTTAAAGGATGTTTGTTCCAATTTCGGACAATGATATCCAGTTAAATATGGTAATAATGAACATTTTAGCCTACAAATTCGTATGCTACCTGTTAAAAGTTTAGCATTCGTCCCACCGATGAAGTCTCATTAGGGACTAGCAATGACCTTCGACCCGGATGCTAGAAAAATTGGAAAATGGTTTGAAAAGAACGTGAAAGGGACAAGAAACCAAACTAAAGAGAAAATACAACCAAAACCCCAATAATCACCCAGTATTTGGACGGTTTCGGATAGTGAAAAATACTCAAAAACGCAATATTCGGTAGAAAGTTGGCATCGGTGGTTGAATGTTATAGTTGGTAAACTATATATTCGGCTTTACGATCTTATTGTAGAGTTAGGTTACATACATATTAATTAAAAGAATACGTTTATAGAATATTTAATAATTTTGCTTTATGATCTCGACATTTTTAAACTTTTCAGCGTTTATTGTAGTTTTAAAAAAAAACAGGATTTTCAAAAATCCAGGATTTTTTTGTCTGTACAACAATAATTTTAAAATCAGTAATTGAAAAACCAGGATTTTAAAAAGCAGGATTTTAAAAACTCAAGATATTCAAAAATCAGATTTTGGCCAAAACACGATTTTAGGAACTAGGATTTAGTTACGATCCTTTTATTTTTCAAAATTGTACTAATCATTGAATTTGAGATTTTGACGTTTTAAGCGAATGTTGTTAAATAGTAAAACTGAATAAATCAATCATTACTTTGAATTTCCGACGTTAGAAACGAATTGTCAAGCATGTGAAGTTAGCCCAGTTTTTCATCCCAGAAAAAAAAAACTACATCAGGCAATACAACTCTATCCCTTCTCAGTTTTTTCCTAAAACAAAATAAAAGTAAAAAATTTCCCATAAATGAATTATCCCAGTCCAGCTTTACATAAATAAATTAGCTAGGAATGTTTTTATAAACTCCTAAGAACTTCCGAGACCGGGAATAATGTTTTAAAAAGTAAAATTTATGTTTTGAGTTGGCCATGGTATAAGGGCTGGTGAAAAAAAAACGGATAAATTCATATTTATGTATAATTGTGGTAGACGATCGGTCACATATTATCAATAATTAAGTTTATCATTTGCGGATTGTTTTTTTATATGATGGATTGATCTACAAATATATTTACGTTTTTAATTTGTATATTTTTTGTAGATTAGCATTTGTGGCGTTACATTATGTGTGTTCGGAAATTTTATATTAGTAGCATTTTCTAATAAATCATCGTATTTTTCCCATCTATCATTATGATAACAATAGCAACATAATGTACCGATGTACTTATGTGTTTAAGCTGGTTAATTTAAAATACTCATTGGATACTTTCAGCTCAGTAGGTATGTTTGAAATAGATACACTTTTGATTACTTTGATACGCAATATATGAAAATTATAGGACCAGCATCTATTTGGTCAATACATTTTTCTTTACCACAAATGCAATCTGTTTGATGCAATCTTGTATTATTTGTAAACCAACTTTATCCAATATCTCAAGATTAATTCGAACGTATTTGTACTGTTACGACCACTTATATGACATGACCGACACGTTGACATTGTCTTTATGCTGGAATATTGTATTTCATTTAAAGAATTGTTGAGAATTTTACCAGAGCTTGTTCTTACTATGGCCATTATTTCCGGCCTCGAAAGTTCTTAAGAGTTAAACATTTTTTCATGGGGACATACGAAGGTTGGCCGATTGTGCAAATTGCACCATACCTTACTATGGCCCACTCAAAACATAAAGAACTATTTCCGGCCTCGCAAGTTCTTAGGAGTTTATATTAATATTCCTATAGCTAATTTATTTATGTTATATAAGGGTGAGTCGGGAGGAATCTGTAATACTCCAGGAATGTATTGTACACATGAAAATAATAACAAAAAACCCAAATTTTGTTATCCGATTTTCATTTGTTTTTAAGTTATAGCGTAATTAAAAATTAAGGAAATTTCAGTAATTATTTAAGTACCGATAATAATCAGTTAAGTAGTATGCTCTGTTCCAGTTTATGGTTTTTGGAATGGGAATGATCTGAGGCATCCTAGTAGAGGTTCATTTGCCAGAGTTTTCAATAAATTGTGTGAGACCAGAAAACTACTTAGTACTAACATAACTTTTGGTCGAAGATATTCTGGATTTAGCAGAAGATCCAACGACCAGCTCACGAAGAATTAGTTAGCAATTGGGTGGCATTCCACAAACAAGAGTACTAAACACACTGCAAGAGCAAGGTTACACCCATACCATGTACAGAGAGTACAGCACCTACAGCCGGGAGATTATCATAATCGTATGGAATTTTGTCGGTGGATAAATTATAATCTTAATTGGTGTGGTATGCTTGATTGTTGTTTAATTGGCTCTCCAGATCTCCAGACCTTACTGCACTCGATTATTGTTTATGGGGCTGGTTCAAAGATGAACTGTACAAAGTAAAAGTGGACACTCGGGATGCCCTATTTCACCGTATAAGAAATGTTGCAGTTGCTCTTAACAAAGGAGAGCAACAAGTGCAGAAAATGTTTAGAGGTGAATGGCGGTATCTTTGAAAATTTATTATGAGAATAATAATTATGTATGAAATTTGGTTAATTTTTAATTACGTTATATAACTTAAAAAGAAATGAAAATCGGATAACAAAATTTGTTTTTTTTGTTATTATTTTCACGTGTACAATACATTTCTGGAGTATTACAGATTCCTCCCAACTCGCCCTGTATAAATTAAATACATAAGACATATATTTATTTACTTATTTTATCAAAAGCTGGGATAATTCATCATTTAATTAACACATTTATGAAAAATTTCATACTTACCTATTTTGTTTAAGGAAAAAACTGGGATGGGATAGAGTTGTATTGCCTGATGTATGTTTTTGTTTTTTCTGGGATGAAAAACGCAGTAAACTTTACATGCTTCGAATTGTCGTTATAACCGAAGTCGTTATAAGCGAAAACTACTAATTTCTAATCGTTGTAATCTGTGATTAATAACAGTTATGGCGGCGTTCTTAGATTAGACTCGACTAATGAACTTTACACTTGCTATGCACTAGACGACGACGTGATTAATAAAAATAAAATAAAATGTTAATATTCACTATACAAAAACAATTGATTAAAACTATGAACCAAAATTAAAAACGATTAAAAAAATAATAACATAAATTTGTTTTAAATATAATTAATTTTTTTTTACAATCTTATAAATATTTTTTTATTTTTTTTTGTTGACTTAATATTTAAATTTTTTTTTGAAAAAATTACGTATTTTTGTTTCATCATCAGTTGATTTCTTATTTTTTATTTATATATTAAATTTATAATTATTATCTAAAAAATAGTTTTTCATCATTTTAATTTTTTATAGTATTTAAATAAGTTTCACATTTTTAATTGTAATTTAACAACAGAAATAAAATTGAAAGCAATTCCTAAAATTTTAAATATTTTTATTTATAATAGTGGGTTTTATTTAAATACTAAAGTTAATTTAAATTTATTTAAATTTAAAAAATAAATTTTTTTTTTACTTTATTCATATATCGTTTTATTGAAATCTTTTTATTTATTTTTATGGCACATTGAAGAGAACATGTAATTTTTATGTAGTTTTAGGAGCGTTCGGTAAAAGGAAGAGCTTATTACTTTTATCTAAAACCCTTCATAAAATCTATGGAACTTTTGTAATTTTATTAATTCTGAAACGTTAGATTAAAAAAAAAAAAAAAAAACTCAACATAAAATCATGGCGGAATTATATAGGAGCGGGCGGGTTTTATAAGCATCGACCATTTCTTTCTTTTGAATAAGTTGAATTTTTAAAGTTTTCACAAACAATATTTGAAGATTACATATCGATCGCTTCGTGACAAAAACTCCTATCTGCTTTTTTTGCTAATATGAGTTTTTGTTGTAGAATTATAGTTATAATGCAGGCGCATCTATACGTAATAACCAAAATGTAATAGTAAAAATCTCCTATGTGATCAGTTTCCTTGTGTTTTGACAGCGTGCGGATCGTTGGTAAGTATTTGCTCTATTTTGTATTAAGTGATATTAGTTAAAACTGGAAGTGAAGTGACATTTAATTAGAGTCGATTCCGCTTAATCGGGACACTGGTTAATCGGCACAGCCGCTGAATTGGGATAAATCCTAAAGAACGGAAGCAAAACCAAGCAAATAGATTATCATTCTGTTCCGTTCTGGTTCGACTCCCATACACACTGAAACTTCTTTCATTTTTTATTTTAATTTTGAGATAAATTGAGTAATGAAACGTAAATTCAGTTGTTAACGTGAGTTTAAAGTATAAAGAGAGTTAGATATAACCCTTACCAAAATGCCAAGACAGGATTTGACATTAAAATATAAAATTGCTATCCTTGATGAAATTAAAAGGCAGCCTAGTAACACTAGCTTTCGTCAACTTGCTGAGATAATTAATGTGTCGAAAACAACAATTTCGCAGTTGCACCAAAACTAAACCTCCTATTTATCTAAGTACTTATAGCCTAGATGACATCTATAATGCCGATGAAACTGGTCTCTATTATCACGCTACACCAAATGGTTCTTTATGTTACAAATACATTGCATCTTCGGGCTTCAAAAAAGAAATGAACCGTATTACTGTCTGATGTTGTTCAAATATGACAGGAAGTAATAAACAAAAGCTACTCATCGTAGGAAAAAGTAATATCGTTGCTTTAAGGGACTAAGAATTGACAGTTTCCCAGTAGAATACCATGCTAAGAAGAAACATAAACAAACATTTCTTACTGCTTGTCGACAACTGTGCGGCACACCCTCATTTGGACAACTTTAACAATATACAGCTGGCATTTTATCCTCCTAACACCACAGCAATATTGGAGCCAATGAACATGGGAATAATAAAGAATTTGAAGACAATGTACCGAGATCGATGAAAATGTACTTACATCTACGTCAACAGCGTGGGAAATCAGCAGCAAAATAAATATTTTACGGGCAAAACAGTTTGTAGCTAACAGTTGGCGAGCTATGAAAATCTGCACAATACAAAATTGTTTTGGTTATTGCGGCCTAAAATCTATGGATATTCCGGACCACAGCAACGAATTAAATGAAAGTTTTCGTCAATTGACGACAATTCACCGTGTTATGATGAAAATGAAGAATGTGAGGATGTAACTGTCGAAAAAATTAAATTAAAATATGAAAAAATGGAGGAACCCGACGACAGTGATGATGATGATGTAACTGTGCCCGTACCTAATCATAACAACAGTTTTTAAAGGCCATTAATGGCCCCTTACTGCAGTGGCTGTTACTGCGATTTTAGCAGTGGCCTTATAGGATCCAAAGGGGATATCACTACCAGTCGCGCCTTAATATCCTCACCCAAACTGTTATCGTGAGTGATAAGAGAGCCCAAATACTTGAAACTCCTCGATCACTCAAGCGTGTAGTGGCCACTACTAAAATCTGATGTGCCATTGTCCCTATGACCAGAGTTCATGTATTTTGTTTTGAACTCATTAATCTGGAATCCAATAGAAGCTGAAAACTCTACATCCTGATCAGGTATTTCCTTCACTCCGTTGTTATTCAGTTCAATCACGCATATACCATCTGCATATGCAAGCACCTGATTGTGTGTTTCAGTTTTACGAAAGATGTACTCCAACATTAGATTAAGTATCGGGGACAGAGCATCTTCCGGTTCTCAACTTTACCACAGATATTCCAGAGCAGAATTATTTGAATATGTTGTAGTTACAAATAATTGCTTCATTTCTGAAATTTTGAAACAACAATATTTATGTAGATAGAAGATTTTGCATCCAATTTATGCTAAACGGCTTCACCGCTTTTTTTCAAATTACAGACAATAAACAAATATCTATTTACATAAACGGGGAAAATTGCAACAGGCAATCGTGATCCCCAGCAACAATGAAACAGTAACTCCAATTGAAAATCTTGATGTGATTATTTCTTTTGAATTTGATCCTACAGCAATGGGACCTGATATTTACATTCCGAGCGTCAGCAATAATTCAAATGAAAATCAAAATACAATTATATGGATACGGATTTGAACTTTGAAAATATATCAAAGCAGCACAAACCAGAAATGGAGTGTAAGGCTTATGAAAACGACCCAAACTATGTGAGAGATATGACCAGAGTTGTTAAACTACCTGAAAAATATGATAAACTACATTAACTACGTAGTTAATGTAGTGAATGTTGTTAATGTAGTTAATGCGTAGTCAATGTAGTTTATGTCGTTTTTAAACGTCAAATTATTTAGTTCAAAGTCGTTGTCGACCTTTCGTGAATAAAACGTGTTTCTACCGATTACAATGAAATTTTAAATTTCGGTGAATACGGTGGTATATTTATTTTTAAAAGAAATCGTGACTTAAATAAAAATTAAAAATACTAAAAATGACCGGAAGAAAAATGTCGGGATATTGGGAAGAAGGAAAATTCCCTTACCTTGAACGAAATTGATGAGTAGCAGGAAGCAGTTAGCCGCTTTATGCAAATTTCAACAAAGCTATTCTTAAAAATACATCTCAGATTTTTACCAAATCTGATGATGACGATTCCATTATTGAAGCAGAATTGGGAGTGACTTCTATTCAAAACAGAAGCCGTTTTTTTTCAGGCCGTTCTTGCTTCAGAACAAAATTCAATTTTGTATAAGGATTCAAACGAGTATGAAGTCTCATTCATTGAGCATGGTAGACTCTAAATATTTTAAAGAGTTGATATCTGTCCATGCATGAATACTGTCCATGCAGAAATTACAGAAAATGATAAAAGAAGCTTTGGAGAGAGAGAGCGCAAGAGTCTGTATTATTAATAGATGGCTGGAAGAATGCATCCAATAACTCAAAGCAAGTGTCACCATTTTACAAACTACGGATAGTAAATTATATTTTTTGTACTCTCACGAATATACTTACATTTCGGAGACGGAAGATGAATTAAATAAAATATGCGAAAAATCTATTCAAATGGCAAAGACGAATTTTGGTACCGAGATATACGGACTAGTGTGCGGCAATGCCAAAAATATGATGACAATGGGGAGAAACTCTCATTTATGGTACATCACATGTAGTAGCTACACTGGCAAGTTACTGGCGAAGAATATTATTGATAAGAAAACCACTGCAAAAGTAAGAAAAGTACTTGTGCAATTTAAAAATCCAGATATGAAACGTCGGGTCATCCAAAATAAGGGATCAAAAAAATAAGCCTGGACAAACTCGTTGGTGCAGTTATAAAGATGCATTTTCTTGCTTTGTAAATAATTAATCGACATTTAAAAAAGTTGCAACGGAGCAAATTAGTCACAAATTGAAAACCGAAATTATCCAACTAATCTATGATGAGGAACTCCTGAAACGAGTGAAACACATAATAAAGATTTCTGATCCAGTTTGTACATTAATCAACAAAGCACAATCTATTTGTTATTCTATTGCAGACGCTGCACAAGATTGGTTAATTTTTAAGGTATTTATTGCAACTTATGCCATTATTTAAAACATGTATCTAGTTAATCTAGATGTATTGTGCATTATATAAGTTAGTTGATGTACTAAAACGTCTTATTCTCTCAGCTTCCAGAAGAGTATCAAGAACTTTAATCAATGGCTTTAAACCAATTTGCTTTAACAGCAAATTATTTGCATCCTGTTTATAGAGGGAGGGATTTTGATGCAAATCTGGCTAATAACCTCTTAAAGATAGGCATCATCAGGTTATTTAGTAACTGGGGACATATTCATAGCCTTCGCCGAAATAGACTACAGCCCACTACATCCCAAAAATTATTGCATATCTATTATTCATTGAAACTTAATGATGAACATCAAACGAATTAGAATTACGGATGTGTACAGTGATGAAAATAATCGTTTAACTTTACCAGATACTGTAGAAACGGAAAAGACAGGTCAATCAGGTTTGAGTGAATTAAATTCCGTATGGCGACACACGGAAGCTAAATCTGATTATTCGAAACGTAATACAAATAAAAGCCTTCGCATGAAGGGGAAAGAGTCAGTCGGGTTCTGTAAGATCGATAAAAAAAACATCAAAATAAGAAGTCCTAGAGTGCAAGGTATTTCTTGCAAATCCAACAAGTGGCTCAAGTCAAAAAACCGATTTTGTCACACGTTCAATGTCTTTTGGGATAAATGTAATTGGAATCAACGAACATTTTTTATTGCATCAAATGTTATATACCAACCTGCCAACCCAATGGCACAGACTGTGTTCAAGTTTGTCGGAATCAGTTTTTGCAATCGCTTGCTATTGGTTATAAGACAGTACATGCTTGGATTGAGTCCAGCCGACATGGTTGGCATCAGGAGACTTCTCAATCAAACAAGGCCTGGCAATTAATTATCCGAGAGACAAACAATTCTAAGCAAGAATGTTCACATTATTAGGCTTCACATTACGCACGAGCCAATTCAGCTAAATTAGTTTTGGAACCGCTCTACAATTGCATCAAATATTCTGTGCCTCCAAAAATACTTTACCCTTAGGAATTTTCTCAAAATAAGAAAGATGAGTGCAACGTGCGCGCATCTTTTAGAAAGGGAAATTTGCCAGAAAATGAATATAACAAAGACAATATTAAAAAGAACCGCGCACTAGATGATAAAACTCGAGCTGGAAATATTATTGTAATATGCATGGATCTGCAAGCTGTTCAATTGGCGCCAAACTATGCTGCCATAATTTTACAATTTATAGCTTAGCCACCAAAGATGTAAAATGTTATTGGTTCTCTGAAGATCAATGCAACAATCTATGCGCATCAACTTTTATTAGCTGTTTTATCGACTACCAAAGCAATAATATTGTAGCATTGCAGAAAAAAAACTGTTGTGATTTATTCCGACGGATGCGGATACTAAAACAGAAATAATGTTTTGGCTAACGCTCTATAGTTTTTTCTATACAGAATGATATTGAAATCATTCAAAAATATTTAGAATAAGAACACAAACAGATGGAGCGTGACAGTGTCCATAGTAAGATTGAACATCAACTGAAAAATAAGGAAATACATTTAACCAGCAACTATTTAGTATTTACTAAAACCACGCGCATCATTGACAAAAACAGCCATTGACACGTTGTGATTATTTATAAAGAATTCTTTTTTAAATTTTCTGAAAATTTGTAAAAGTTTTCACAGGGCCCGTTTTTATTGTCTCTCGGAAAAAGTAGTTTTTGTAGATAGGAGGTCTTGTCACGAAGCGGGAGATATTCTATTTCACCAATTTACGAACGACGTATTGCCCGCTCTTATCTAATACGGCCATGATCAAAAATTAGATATTTACTTTATGGCAACATAATTATGCAGATTTTCTTGAACATAATTTTTATTGTTCATATTTTCATTGGGTGTGTGATTTGATTGATACAATTCCAAAAAAAAATAAAAATATTTTTGGCACAAAATAGGGAGATTTTGTTGTTGTTGCTA
Source organism: Tipula unca (assembly GCA_951394425.1). Classification (NCBI taxonomy): domain Eukaryota; kingdom Metazoa; phylum Arthropoda; class Insecta; order Diptera; family Tipulidae; genus Tipula; species Tipula unca. The sequence goes on along the minus strand of OX596381.1, from coordinate 172,889,487 downwards.
TCTATAATTTTGTCGCATTTATTATATTAAATCTGCATTAAACTATTTTTTGTTTGGTCGAGAGTTGAAATTTGCATATTTTATTTATATAATTTTATTGCACTAAAATAGTAGTAGTAGTAGTTGTAGCAGTAGTAGTTATTCATATATTGCACACACATACACACTAACATACACTATTTTTCTGTTTGCAAATTCAACTCACAGACGAAATAATTTTCGATCAATCAAATCAACAATTTATTTTATATCACATTAAAGCAATATGTCACACATCCACCATTCATGTGTGACATACACACATCTCACCTAATCAAAAAATTTATAATAATTTATAAAATAATTATTGCTTTCTTGCATTTTGGAATTAATTTCTTTTATCGTATTTTTTTTGTTGTTGTAATCTTTAATTTGAGTTACCTGAATTTGAATTGTCATTTGCATGCTCAAGCATTGGTTGAATGATTCGTCGACGGGCGTTTATAAACCAATTATTCACTTGCAACAGTGTTAGATTAGTTTGGGCTGCAATTGCTCGTTTCTCATCTTCTGACGGATATGGATGCTGTGAAAAAAAAAAAAAAATTTAACATTAAGACATTAAATTAATAAAATGTATAGCAAATTTGTAGTAGACATACGACTAAATGTTGAAATAACCATGCTCTCATCACACTTGTGGCATGCTTCGGTAATATACCGCGCTTCTGCCGTTTCGAATTTGAATTACTTGAAAAATTCGATCCTAAATCGTCGTTGTTCGAATCGATTTCCGAATCAATTTCATCGGAACTACCACAAGGCGACAACTGGCCAGAATATTGATCTATTAACGGTGGACATCCTATTTGACTTATCGGTGTTGATCCTAAAATTTGTGTAGATGGTGGCATTACGGGAATATGGGGTGGCGGTATACCAGTTATCGGTATTGGTGGCGGTTGGTGTGACGTAATATCACTTGGACTAGTATCTAGAGCTGGTGTACTATTATTATTGTTATTGGCTTGAATACTATGAAAAGCACCTTGCACGCTATTCGTATACTCTGGATGGCCATCGGAATTCGATAAATAATCCGAATTACCATAATATCCTCCACCCGATTGATTCGTTATTTGATCCTGTAATATATCGTATATAAATCGTCTTCATCGTAATTAATTACTACACTCAATAATATCTACCTGTTCGGGACTATTTATCGGGCTGTTCGAATTAGATAAATTATTGTTATGCTCAAGAGGATAATCGGCACGTAATAAATTTTCGGATTGCATTTTACCACGTAAACATGCAATATATCTCGTACAAAAATCGCGACATAATTCTTGAACCTGAAAATAAATGCATTAAAACATAAAAAAAAATCGGTAATTGATAGTTTTAATGGATATAAATTTTTAGTTTATAGAATTTATTATTGATTTCAACTTTATTTTTTGTGCTGTGTGTGTGTGTGTATTTTCGGAATTTTAATGCGAATTTTTTATTTTTTATAATTTATTACCATAAAATTGTAATTTTCAATTTAGATGCTAACGGATGATTTAGATGTATTCATATACAGATGAAATATTCAAAAACTATCATATTGACTTTGTCTATACAAATAAAAATTTAAATTATTGAATTACACAACTGAAGGATTTTAAATTTTTCCTTAGTGGTTTAATAGAGCACACAAACCTCATACTTAATTAACTATCCCCTTTCTCAGCCTTGTGGAAAGAATGGGTAGTACGCATACATTTGCATCAAGTACTAGTGAATGCTTAATTCTGTTACGATCATGGCGACATCTCAATGTGAGTAGAGACACTACCGTAAATGTACACTGTAGTAAATTAGATGTGTCTAGACTATTCAATTGGTGGCAACTGTGAGATTGTGAATTAAGAAATGATTTTAAACGAGTTAAAGATTTTCGAATTAAAGGAGGAGCTGGAGCGGCGTGCTTTGTCAACTGTCGGTTATAAAAACGATTTGAAATAACGATTACGTAAGCCCATGGATGATGATGAGGATTTATCTGGCCAATTACAATTTGGATGAGTCAATAGTTTCGATGGATCATACAATCTGGAAGTTTGGATATGGTGCAATTAATAGCTACTATGATAAGAATGGAGCAAGATAGTAATCAAATAAATCAAAAAATGCAGGGATTAAACAGTCTAATTTGAATATGATACAAGATATGAAATAGTCATTTGACCAGTAAAACCAAGCAATAAAAAATGAAAGTAATCGAAATACGAACGGCAAATTGTCAAAAAATGCGTAACACTCTACATGGAGAAGTAGAGAAAATGTAATCAATGGTTCACAACAAGTTAAACAAAAATTGCAAACGGATATCCTAGAGTTGGAGTTTAAAGTTCTCAACTGTAATGGAAATTTAGAGACATAGTTTCAAGAGTTGGAGGAGAAAGTTGTAGGCTTTGAAAAAGAACTACTATACATCAAAATAAAAGGAACATCTTCGCAAGTAGGCCAGCCAGGACACCCGATGATATTTAAGCCACCAACGACGCAAATCGTGGAACACCGTTAATAGTGGCCCTTAAAGCTGAAGCGGCTGAAACATTGAAGACTATGACGGAACATGAGCGAAACAATTACAACGAAGTAATGAAGGCGCTGGATCAAAATTACCGAAGTGACCACAAACAAACAATAAATCGAATGGAATTGAAGAACCGCTATCAAAAGATCGGAGAGACTCTACAGGGGTATTCATCAGCGGTTGAGCAGCTAGTACCTTTGGAACATGCAAATACGTCTCCCGACTACATGGAGAGAATTAAGATGGATGAGACGCAGAAGTTCATCGCTTGGGCATTAATAAACGAGACATCATAAGGGCGTCACTTAACGTGCAACGAGTGGAAATGAATGTCAGCAAAATCGAGGGGTCGGCTACTAGACTTAGGGAAGATCGCAGTAGAATAACGTGTTGGGTATGTGATAGGACGGGTCACCTGACGAGAAGTAAGATGGAGACGGCCAATATCGCGATCTCCTAAGCAGCGAAGATGCAACTTTTGGCCAAGCAGCAGGGACAGGAACCCTATAAGTATTAGGAACATACGATGTTGGGCATGTGACAAAATGGGTCACTTATCACGAGACTGTTGGGAAATAAGATGAAGATGGGTGTGATCGCGATTTTTGGTGCATCGATGATCGGGTAACGAAGAAATTGTAGTCTATAGAAGAAGGAACAAGACCATGAAGAAGCAGAAACCGACGGAGTCAGCTGTTACTCCATCCCTGTAACGAGATTGGGACGGGGTGGAGACGGTTTACCAATCAAAGGTGATGTTGATGGGAAGAATTGTGTTATAACCCTGGATACAGCAGCAGCTGTATCCAGGGTAATAACACAATTCGAGAAGATCTAATTAAACGAAAACACCACAGGAGGGAATGCCGTCATAACGAGCAAGAAAATTGCTACAATAATGATTGGCAATACTGAGTTCCAACACGAAGTACTGGTCGCAAATAAACTGGATGAAGTCATTTTGGGTATGGACTTCATGAGGGCGAATGGCTTCGTAACCGTGTCAGCTAACCGGGCTCGGAGTGATGTGCGCGTAAAAAACAGTAGTTTCAAAAACGTAGATTTGGCATGGCGCCACTACCTGCAACAGGAGAGGGTTTATCGCCAATGTGACAACCATCATGGGAAGGACCGCACATCATCATTAACAATATACCGAATAAATAGCGCAGTGGTTAAACCTGCGACGGTTGGATCTGGACGGTTCGAATCCCAAAAAGGATTTTACATCTCCCGATGAAATGAAACTATTCAAGAATAGTCTAAACACTATTGAATATTGTGGTATATTCTAGATATGTGGTATAAATACGGGATATTTGATCAGCTGAATTGAGAATACCGTATGCCGGTTTGAATCTGATGGAGATTAATTGGATGCTTGTCTTTGACTGAGACAATGCATTGCTTGCTTTTACGGCATATAACCTTGTATGGCGTTTGTAATCCAGTACGAACCTTATGAACCCTGGTAAAGACTTAATCACAGCTGTTAAGCGATTTCGGTACGAAAATGTAGTTTTGTTCCGTTTGTCTGGTTGTCAAGATTTTGTATTGAGTGCCATAGTTGGTCGATTGCTGTGTCGGTTGTAGGTGGAGATGGTAGAGGATTTTCGATGAAGAACTCACCGAGTAGCTTGATGGTATGCCTGCTTTCGACCATGCCATTGGCTACCATATCCAAATGAAAATGTTCGAATCGATTAGGTGGAATTTTGAACTTTTACTAAGGGGCGTTTTTGTGTGCCGTTGAACTTTTGATTCCTGGTAGGATAAAAATAATTGTGCCCAATGGGTCACGTCATTGTTTATACTCGGCCAAAAGTAGCGACTAGTAATCAATTTACGAGTAGCGCGGTTACCAGGATATGAGATACCATGTAGCGTGTTGAAGATGGTTCAACGTAGTGTTTCGGCGATATACGGATGATTTGCGCTAGTCGATTTTTTGCATACGATTTCTAGGCTAGTTAATTGAAAAAGATCTTTTATAGCATTGATGATTTAGTGCGACCTATGGAACTAGAAGATACTGAAATTCTGAGTTCAAGGTTTTGTTGCGTAGTCGAAGTCCCAACTGTGGCCGTTTCGTTGTCCGTTGTCTACGATCTGCGACAACGTTATCGGTATCTTGAAATACTGCTACAAGCGTCTATTCCGTAATACAGAGCATACTAATGAAAACTTTTCTGAAAATTATAAGACGTAAGATTTAGCTAAATTTTTTAGAACACCTAAAATTGAATTCATTTGTTCTACTACTATTCACATATTTATGGTCTTCCTATTTTAATACATCTCAATAAAGATAACGATCGTTTCGCTACCGGATTAATTTTAAATTTAATGAAGAAATTTTCCGCATTTCCATTTAATATATACTTTGTGTAACGGATTATGGTTCATTAGTCCATTTTGAGCTGATTTAAAATTATTTATTATAAAATTCAAATGACTTCTTTTTGAATGACCGTCGTAACTTTATTATGGCACAAAACAAAAAATTAGTTCATGAAAGTCAATTTAATTATTAAAAAACAATTTTATCAATCAACACTCTACTCTATGTATTAAATGTCTTCTTTATCTTTTTATTACTGTAAAATATTTATATTTTATGCATCTTAAATTGGAGAACACAAAATAATGGCTGCATAATATTACTACTGTGTGTGCGGTTAAGATTATTAATCTGATGCAGTTCCCATTATACCCATATACAATAGCGGTTCGGCATTAACCTTACATACATAAAAAATTTAATCATCATAACTAGATTGATCTGATGGTGTGGCACGACTTGATTTTAAAAATATTAATAAATTAATTTAAATATTTAATTAAATTTCACAATCAAATAAATCGTTTTTCTTTCTGGTATAAGACGACGACAATCTTATAATTTCTTGTTTCATCTTAATTTTTAATCTCTTTTGAATGATAGCTAATTTAAAGTTGTTTTACAGAATTATTTTTTTTTTGGTATTTGGTTTGGTTCGTTTGGTACAAAAAAAAAATTAAATGCTCGACGAGAAAACCAATAAAAATTGATAAGAAATGAATAACTTTAAAAAGAGATTTTTTACACGTGTCGTTAAAAAATCGTTCTCCATAAGACATAAGCATGTATAATGGTATCAAAATCGAAACGAATGAAAAATCTAATAAAATTCTTTTGGTTTCTTTTGATTATATTTTGATTTGATTCTGTCATTTGATCTGATTTTCAATTCTGAATTTTCAATTGTACGTAAGCACATTTTTTTTTTTTTGGAAGAATTATTGGCAAAATATTAGTAATATATCCAATTGCCAATATATGTATGTATACAATAATGTCGAAGTTGTTTTTTTTTTTTTGGTTCCATGTATGTACATATGTACATATTTTGATTTTGATGGATTAAATATCACATTTGCATACACGACAGATACGATATGGATTTGGAATTTATTTCAATTATATATAAAAGTGGTGTAGTTTGTTCGTTTGGAAATGTGATTTCGTTTGAGTCGATTATAAACGATTTGTAGAGAATAGCTTTAATAAAATTCCCTCTATAAATTTCAGTGTAAATGAAAAAAAATTCAGATGTGTGCATCACATGAATCTATAAAATTCGTTGCTCAGAAACGAATTTATTAGAACCGTCTTAACCAGCAAATTGCTTATATATACCACTAGATTGCTTATAAAAATACGTTTTATTTGATATGTCACATGAGATAAATAAAAATTGACCCATCATCCAGCATTTGTGGTCCATACGATTTTTTACAAAACTTTCTATCTTGTAATCCAGCGATGGCAAAACATAAAAAAAAATTATAAAATCTGCGGTGTGCCAACTATGGCATCAGGAGTAAGGAAATTATTTGGGTTTAAGCAGCATAGTATTTTATGACAAAAACATCAGCATTTAAGATTATTTTACCGAAAATAAATATTTATGAGTTATTCAGTAACGCTGATGTACTTAAATTTATGAGATAGTGTTATTGTAAATTGGATTCTTCTCTTAACTTCTATACACATCCTACAGTATAGTTCATACTCGATTCACTAACCGCGGATAAACTCTACACGCACGCAGCTATCATTTTGATTACACTCGCCTATTCATCTGGTATGTGAACTTATTCCAGGATTTTATACCAGCAAATTAATATTTTGAATAAGGCAACACTATATATTTTAAACCTCATGTAATGTTGTGTGCAGTTAGCCCAGTCCAGGAATTTATTCCTGGCAAACGATTTAAAAAAAATGCTGCTTTAAGAAAGCTGATAATTATTAAGGCACATTGCCACGTTTCGAGTTCCTTCGCAAATCAAAAAGTTAAACTAAAATAGAAAAGTTGCGTGTTAATATATTTCCAGTCCCAAGCATTATTTATGATTAAATGTAGCTATAATTCGACAAATTACTAATTTCAAGGTATAAAGTAGAATTTTTCACAATTAATTTAAATTTTTATTAAATATTTATGAAGCTACTAATTATTCTGAAAGGTTATAACAGATGCAATCAAGTTTCCCGGCGTTATATGACAAAACTTAGGCCCAGCATCATACCATAGCGACTGGATACTGTAACACAAGCTTTATACATATATAGAAGATACACTGCATATGCTGTATTAGCGAATTATTTTATTAATTCACCAAATTTTTCTTACAACTTTTCGTCGTCTCTGTTTCGATCATTAATTGGAAATAATTAATTCTAATTTATACAAACAATACAAATATAACACCGAAAATCTCGGACTATCAACTAGCACCGATAATGAAACTATCAACACCCGCATCCACCAACAGAAAGGGAAGTTAAAAGTGTCATCCAGAAGCTGAAATACAATAAGGCTGCTGGAATAGACAACATAACCGCTGATATATTCAAATCCAATACATCTGCATCTCATCAACACAAGAATAAAAATACTTGCAATGATCACCCTTGACAAATTAAGAAATGAGCAAGTTGGTTTCAGACCAGGAAAAAGCTTCACTGATCACATCAAATAATTCGTATCATCATAGAACAATTCAACCAATGGAATTTTCCATTATACCTACTCTCGATTTCGAATGCGCATTTGACACAATAAATAGGAACATAATATGGCAGACACAAACAAGGTATAGTTGAACTCATACAAGAAATGTATCGGGATGCTGCAAATCGAGTTCAATTCAAAGGTAAACAAAGTGTAAATATACTACAACACTCGAGGATTAAGACAGCGATGCGTATACTCCGGCCAACGCTGTTCCTGATAGTATTAGGTAGTGTCATGCGAAAATTCGGTAACATGTCCCGCAACGGCATCCAATGGAGATTAACGGCTAAACTCAATGATCTATACTATGTAGTTGACATAGCAGCAAAAAGTATAACAGCTGTCACATCTAGCAAATCAAGACGATGAGACTCAACACAAATATAACCACACACCGCTGCACATCAATCAGGAACAAATTGAAGATGTAACCGAATTCGTATACCTTGGTTGCACAGTAACAAACAGAAGTAGATATAAGCAAATGCATAAACAAAGCCAGATATACATTGAACACGCTACATAAAATTTGGAATACTTTCAGTAGGACGAAAGTGGAGATGGATCGGACATACACTGAGGAAACCAGCGAACAATGCAACCAGAATGAAACTGGAATGGAATCCGCAAGGGAAAAGAAAAATAGGAAGACCAGTAAAACCATGGAAGAGAACTATACTAGCCAATGATCAGGGATGATGAGGTAGATTACGCCATGTAATCTACGCGATTGTCCACACCTAGAGCATCCTGTACTATATTTTGGAATGTTCAAATTACAAATAGAAGACTGCTACCTCAATATCTATAGATTTTACCGACTGCACGGTGGTCACTGATTATGGGTCAAAGTGATCGTTAAAAATTGTCCGCAATTGGTTTTGGTTTACTTAAGGCATTCAAGGCCTAAAATACTTGCCAATCTCTTGTGTTGCTCTGTGTGAGTTAAGCGTATCTGCTTGTTCGAATATAACGGATTATGTACTTTATGAATTAGCTAAATTTGGTGTCACTTTAAGATATTCCTCGGTCGCCAAATGCGATAAAATATTAAATGTTGGCTTAACAGTTATTGCTAGATGGTGCTATAGTTTACGCTATTTAAATTTTAAATGCGAGAGGATGCAAAGCTGTTAGTGACTAGCAATTCAGTTAAGCCGAATGACAAATAATAATTTGGCACGCATTTGATATTTGTCCTAAAAAGCAACAAAAACTATTTCCTCATATATATGCGTTAGTGTGCAAAGCGGAATGTCTCGAATATATCACGTATTGTTGAATATTGGAAATTTTCTTGAGGAAATCCTAAGAAACTAAAACGATAATGACAAACATGCATGTCATTGGGTCTAAGTTATCCGAAAATTATCTCGTATCATCTAAATATACAATTATTGCCGCCCTATAAAGGTGGCTGTAACACCTACTATTTAACAACAATGGAAAACAGACACCTTGCAGTCCTCTATCGTTGGAAACCTAATGCTTGTTCAAATCGAAGCGCCGCGTTCATACGGGAAAACATTAACATTAAAGTGCCAAGCAGACGTTTACGTGGTCATGAGTTCCTCAATCTAGAACTACACAGGACTAACTATGGTGACAATGAACCCATTAATAGGATGTCTAAAAGTTTTAACAATAATGATCACTTATTTCATTTTACAATTAGTAAAGAAACTTACAAACGAAGGTTAAATTATTAGATTTGTAAGGCATGACACCTTGTATGCTCACTAACTCATGTAAAAAATTAGATTTAAACATCAACTAAATTTTGCTCTTAAGAAAAATCTAAATAAAACCGAAATTATTTTTTTATGATAGATTTAGGACAAAATTCAAGTGAATTCTATTAATTTCATTGGTTTAGTTTTAATTTTATATTCGCTAGTTGTGAAATAATATCAGTACTTTAAAAAAATGTATAACAAATAAAACTAAATTTGTGATCATTCAGATTACAAATAATTTCCAATTCCTAGAGATAGATTATGAAAATATCCAACCTAACCTATTTTGAAAACAGATTAAAATGCATTGAAAGAGTCTACAAAACTGTCGCCGCCCGTATCGCATTAAACCTAATGAAATCTGGCCACCGTAGTTTAGAACTAGTTCACTAAATCACTCTATCAATCGTCTAAAATATCGACGTTTTCTAAAGGGTTTTCCATTCCAATAAGAGGTTTCATTTTGATATTTAAAAAAACGATATTTTTTAAGAGAAATCAATGAATGTTTATTTAATCGTTAATAGGAAGGTATACCATAAATGCGAGAATTCTGCTTATTAACCTAACCTCCGAGGTGAAAATGCCTGGCGATTCACTGAAGATGATTTTTCGATGAAAATCCAGATTATTTTAATGCATTTGAAGGTATCAGCGAAGATACGACGTTTATGGTGATCGACCGGCTTGAGTTCTTGTGTTAACTGAACTTTAAAAGCATTAAGACCTTAGTCTTTATGCCAAATACGGTGTAATGTTCTTTGTGGAATGTCTAATTCCAAAAATCAACGAGGAATCAAGAAACCTGGGTTTTCTTCAACACTACGGGCTACAGCAGCAATATTCTCAGCTATTCTTGAGCGACGCACACGGTTTCGATTCTTCACATCACCTACTTGTCTCAACAGCTCAAATTTTTCCACCAGTTTCACTATTGCCGGCCGAGAAGGTGATTCACGACGACCAAAATGTGCTTTAGTTTTGCGAACTGTGATTGCAAAATTTTCACCCTTTTTGTAGTGAATTTTAACAATTTCAATGGGTTGTTGAAGCGTATATCGTACCATTTTTAGTAATAGCGTAGCTTTTACTTGTCAAATGTCAAAAGATGACAGCTTCAAAATTGCTGCCCAAGTAGCAGGCTAATCAAAATGAAACCTCTTGTTGGGAAACCCTATACGAATAGTCTACCTTGTCTAAGATATCTACATATGTTGTCTTCGAGTTATCGACACGCTGACGTAGAAAATAGTAGATGACATATAAATGCGCATCCCAGTTCATAGGACATCGAGGGCATGTGAAAAAAAACAAGATCTGAGAAATAATTTTATTTTACATTACAATACTTTATCCTTGTAAATATTTGGAATCTTTTTATTAAATAAGATTATTGGTAAATAATTGTGGAGGTTTTTTAAGCTGTAAATTAGTGTAAAGGTGTTCGGTGTGTTTAAAGCATGATCAAACCTCCTAATAAATCAAGAGGATTAGGAAAAATTGGATCATAGTATATCAAATAACGCCTGTGGTTGTGGGACACTCACATGTCTCGTAAATCTAAATTGCACGATAATCCTTTGCTTGTCGTACGAGGCGTCTAAACGATTGGATTAGCCGGCTGATGACCAGCATCCGTAAAAAATAAGCTGTTTTTAATGTCAACAAAAGGATATCGCCAACATTGGACCCCAGCTTAAGTACCCAAACACGAGATTTAGGATTGAAACTTAAGAAACCCAGTTGGAAGGCCTTATCACACACATGAACTTTAAGAAGGAGTATTGGTTACTCTTCTAGAAAATCGCAGGAATAAAAGTGGATACCAAGTGTCCCAGAGCATACCGTTGCTCTACAGTGGAGGTAAAGAAGGCTGTGTTGGATTTTCAAACAGTCATTAATCGATTGTGTATGCTACGCTTGCGCATGAAGTTAGTTACTAGAACACGATGTTAGACTTTAATGCTAGAGCTGGCAGAAATCACGCCAACTTGTGTGAAACCATAGATCTGTACTTTCAGCACGAAACTACGATCGATAATGGTGAGAGAATGATGTACTTTGCAATTGCTCATGATCTTAGAGTGGCAAACACATTCTTTCCATACAAACAGATACACTTGGAAACATGCCCACTTGCAGAACATCCCGCAACCACGTGTTAATTCGTAAAAGGCTGGTTCTGTAGAATGTGAGAAATTATCGGTCAGCAACCAAATACGTAGGCAGCGATCATCATTTGGTCGCTGTGTCCGGGGACACAAAGATATCAGGAGACACACCAGATTGTAGTAGTGAAACCTACATATTTGAGGGAGTGTGGAGGATCTACTATTTGGGTTATGGCAGCCGTGCTTTGTATCCTCTAAGGCCACTGCTAAAATCTAAACATCTATCAAGTGCCGTGAAGCTAACAGTTTATAAAACGGTGATCAGGCCCGGGGTTATGTATGGATGTGAAAGTTGGATGCGGACGGACGAGTACGCCAGATGGCTCCTTACATTTGAGGGGAGAATCCTGCGTGGGGTTTACAATTCAAAACACGAACTAGATGGTACATACTGAGATCTATACAATAACGAGAACCGAGATCATATGAAGATTACCGATAGTTCACATGAAAATAAGATCTCAGCGAGTACTCTGGCTTGGTCACGTTCTGCGTGAGGACCCGGTACGAATTGTGCAGCAACCTCTGAAAGAGAGCCACCATATGGTACGCGCAGAGGTCGTTGCAGGGGACAATGGCACTACAGTGTAGAGATAGGAGAATGACTTGGCTTTTTCAGAATGCCTATAGGACAGTATGGAGATTAAGCTCAGGACCGAAACCAGTAATGGTCAGTAATTACCAGGAATGGCCTTAAAAACTGTTAATAATCAGAAATATAAGAATATAACATCAAATATTTCAGAACATCGAACAAATGACATTGATTAAGTGAGCTACCAGTATTATCGCAAGAGATTAAACGAGGCTTGCTAAACTTAAACGATTCTGCAGAATTATTTTATAAAAACTAATATTTCATTGCCTCGTTAAACGTTTGATTTAATTGTATGGATTAAACGAAATAGATCGATAAAAATTCCTGAATTGCTTCTCCAAAATTCTAAAATTTAGGTTTTAACGTGAACATGGTGGCTAATCCTAAATTGCAAGGCATAAATTCTAAACCCTAAATGGAATGTTCGATAGATCACAAATTTTATTTTTAGTAACATAAGTCTTGAAAATATCATAAATAAGCAGCATATAGCTCAAAAACTGAACATGACTAAATTGATACTGATAATGAACAACCTTCTGTGCAAAACCAGTTCAACCATATTCACCACAAGCAGTTTTAAAATAAAATTCTATTGTCATGTCAAAATCAAAAATCAAATCTTCGACCAAATACATAACACACCTTTCGATTCTCATATTCGATTAGATAGCATATACGAAACGAAAAAAAAACATTTATTTCTAAATAAACTATATTTTTGTACATAAAAAATTTTTTTTTTATTAAAATCGATAGTTTTATTGATTTATCAGATTTCTCAACACATACACACTACAAAAATGTAAAACTAAAATAAGAAGAAGTTAAAATCAAAACTATTAATAATTCCTTCATATATTCAATGTATGTATAATACTTGACTATTTGATGATTGATTAAATATTCAAATTTAGATATATATATATAACAAAATTAGGTGTGTTACCTTTATAGTTATTAAATACATAAATCATAAATTAGATGACACGACACACATAACACACACACAATAAAATAATTGACTTACCTTTTCTAATTCTAATAAGTGTATTCGTAACACTTGTAATGCTTTGATCATTAATCCATCTAATTCTTCGTCATTTGTTAATAGGGGCCTTTTCTCTTTCTCTAATAACTGTACAAAGGCCTGAAAGCGATTATTTATGGTTAATATTTAAATCATCTCTAAGATGTACTATATACAGCATCTTATTATATTATGTTTAAATTTTACGTACTTGAATGTCTTTTGAAAATGTATCATTCTCACAGTTTCCGTTTGTTGATCCATTGGGGCTGGAGGCATTCGATGAATTAGTTATATATCCTTGTGTGGCTTGTTCACATTTTTCTAATAGTAGGGCAAGAAGTGAAAATAGGGGATGTCTGAAAATAAAATTAAAAAGAATTTGATATTAAATAGGTTGATAGAAAAGTTTATCACCTTGTTTGTGAACTCGTCTAAACGTCTGTATGAAATAGGTTTATGTATCTTAATAAAAATATGAAAAATGCACTAAGAAAGAAGAAAACAAAGTTTTGTGTTGATCTGAAGTGATTAGATTGCAGTTTATATTATCAACGATGAGACAATATAAGTCTACATTTCAAGTTCAGGAAACGTATTTTATCAAATGGTAATGTTAATTCTTCTGCTGGGTATAATGCAAGTTTCAACATGCATTTAAAATTTATGTTAATTATCAACAATTAATTAAAAACCCTTTTGAAAATGGCTATCATCTACTTTTAAACAATCAATCTACAATTGTCTTGTGTGTAGAAAGAAATATTTACGTGTTTTAGATTTTAGATGATGAATCGATTATTAACGATTGAGTTTGAGACCTTGTGGGCCACAACTGTACCAGCGTTGATAATTTTTTGACCGTTGGAATTTCCGCAACATAAAGAAATGTGTCGCATTTGCCAATTTTTCAAAGAAAACTAAAATCGAAAAAATCGTAGACCAAAATAAAAGCTAAGCTCTGACGACACATAATTTTATATTGCGGAAATTACAACGCCCAAAAAGTATTAACGCTGACACAGTAGTGGTCCACAAGATCTCCAACTTCATCACTATGAGAAAATAGCCGTGCCTGCAAAAGCTTGGTCATACGATGTTTTTTTCGATTTAAGTTTTCTTTGAAAAGTTGGCACAGTTGCGGAAATTCAAACAATCAAAAAAATTTCAATGCTGGCATAATGGTGGCCAACAAGGGGCAAACTAAAGCGCTATGTGAAAATTTGCCGTATTTACAAAACCTTGATCGTACGACGTTTTTTTCGCTTTAAGTTTTATACATTTATTTATATTGCAGCAATAGGGTCCTTAACTTAATCGCAAAGAGAAAATACCTGTTCTTTCAAAGACTTGCTGAAACAATTTATTTTACACCAAATAAATTCTACATATTAAAAAGTCTGGGTTGAGTATTTTTCTATCAATTGTATGTTTTTTTCTTTTCGAAAAAGTCTGGAAAACTATCGCTAACTATCCTTTCGAAAACTATCCCTAAATGTAAAAAATTCTGGGATGAACCAACTGAATAAATTATATATGCATTTTTAAAAAGTCTGGGATGGATTATTTACGCTTGTATTATCAGAGGTATTTTAAAAACTCCTGGGATAACTTCAAGGGGGTTAGACTGGGATAAAATACGAGTTAAAGCTAGCCGTGAGTGAGATGACCATCTGAAAGGTTTATTCCGCCTACCTTCAGGTGGTAGGAATTCCACAAATGATGAGAGGAATTCCGACTTTATGTGACGCAACCAGTGAGAACTGAATATATTCATCTTTACAGTTTTCAGTTTATTTACATGTACTCTGGTTACGTCATAGAGTTTTGTTAGAATACGGTGGCCGGCTGATTTCAAGTTGAGCTTGAGTTAGTTTACTAATTGCATTATTGGGATAGACTGTCTTATCTACACATTTTTTTGTTCTGAATGGCCCATGCATGTTGTTCAATGTTTCGTTAGTTGGTGCCAACATTGTTTTCTCTCTCCCTCTGATCTAGAAAAGAGGCTTTTGGTAGAGCATCCAGCTGTCGTTGAGGTCACCTTAAGAGTTCGATTGAAAACCCCGGCGAATAGCTCAATGACACGATTATTGAACGCTCGATTGTCTCTGAATACCCTGTATTGAGCATCCACCAGTATGGTTATTGAAAGATATATAAAGCCAATTTAAAAAATAATTGTGCTGATTTACCTTACTTTAAATTTTTACTCATCCGCTGACGCCCAATCGTGATGAGACTTAGCCTAAATTCTGGCTGAGAAAATTCTCACATTGTCTAGAGTTTATCATGATTAGACAGTACACCAATATAAGTATATATAGAGAAAGGAGATAGGTCAACATTTATTCGCGTATTTACTATTTAGTCTTTTGGTATCTCCTAATTTCGATCCATACGATTTATTAATTATTCTCTTATTTCATTACCAACAAATTAACAAACAAATTTGAGTTGGATCCGTGTGTTTAATTTCAGTCGTCTCATCAATTAATTTGCATAATTTTTGGTCAGTTTTCGTAATATATTACAATTCCATAGGCTTCCTCAAGACATTATCTTGGATCGTATGTTGAGTGTCAAGAAATTCATTTATTCGTTGGATGATTTTTTTATATTGCAAAATATTCAAAAAAAATGAATGGTACGAATTCAACACTGTGAAATTACTATCACATTCCAACCCAATTAATTATCAGTCCGCGTGTCACAAAAATCATAATACGTGCCACTGATAGAGCCTTAGATGAAATATTGAATGATGGTTTCTTTAAAGGGACGTTCCCTTTACTGTGGTAAAGTGTAGTGATTAAATGTTTTACAAATCAAAAAATACAAAAAATTTGATAATAATTTTATGTAACATTGTTGTTGGTTGTGAGAAAAATTTAATTTCAAAAAATTCAAAGAAATTTTTATTCATCGTTGGAAGAGATATGGGATTGAGTTGCAGTTCCGTCGGCGTTGCGCTTATAATTTACATCGTTTGGCATACTATTGAAATATGACATTGGCCCGGTTCAAGACCAAAATTACAATGAGCCCTCCTATACAGTTCAGATTTTGCACCCAGCTAGTAAATATCTATAGATAAAATTTGAAGAAATTTCTATGGAAAGCATTTTGGCCACGATGAAGTACTCTAAGCAGCGGTTATCGGTAATCGTTTACAATTTGAAGGCAAATATACGAAAATTAGGAATTGTTAGGAGTTAATCATACAAAAAAATTATTAAATTTTATTCTGATGAAATCATGCATAAATTCACAGAGTGTATCCAATTTCGTAAGTTACATTGAGATAAAGTACAAAAACTATATTAGTTGTATAAAGAAAAAGGTAAGAAAAGATCCTAAATACTTTTGGAGCTTTTTAAAAACAACCCGTGAAATGGTTGTCCAGCTTGTACTATATTTACTGGAAACAAATCTTGCGATCCGCAAGTCATATCGAACATATTTGCTGAGTATTTCCAATCGGTATGCAAGCCATAAGACATCAATACGTACTGTAGACGATGGTATTCATCGAGCTCTAGAAACTGTTGCGGTTCTGATGGCATTCCAGCTTCTTTATTAAAAAAACAGAAATATTTTGCAATCCGTTTGTGAGGTTCTATCAATCATTAATATTAGCAGAGTATCCTCAGAAATGGAAGTTAACCAAAGTGATACCAATTCTTAAAACTGGAGCAAGAACTGATGCCTCATATTATAGAGGTATAGCATAAATATCTTCAATATCTAGTAAGCTATTTGAACTGGTTCTATGCAATTCATTCAAAAAATTAATTTCACAAATTTTGCAAAAATATCATCGAACCTCATGGAATTTACTATAGCAACTCCATTAAAAAAATTGTAAATCACAAGCATGTTGATGTGGTGTACACGGACTTTGCCA
Source organism: Tipula unca (assembly GCA_951394425.1). Classification (NCBI taxonomy): domain Eukaryota; kingdom Metazoa; phylum Arthropoda; class Insecta; order Diptera; family Tipulidae; genus Tipula; species Tipula unca. The sequence continues at coordinate 172,872,413 of OX596381.1, read as the reverse complement.
AAGCTTTTAATTCTATCAGTCATTATAAAACATTGGAAACCCTATATCTATAAATTCGGCTTCTCTGAACAGTTCGCAGTCTGGTTTAAATCGCATTTGCGGAACCCCATTCAATGTATTGAACAAGGAAATAAAAGATCAAAATTAATACGAGCTACCTCCAGACTACCACAAGGTTCTTATTTTGGCCCTTAGATCTTTATAATCTTCAGCAATGGAATTACCTAACTACTACAGCACACTAATGTATGCAGATGCTCCTAAAATTCAGAACGGTGCAGACCCTTGGTTATACAAATAAACTGCAAGAAGACATCGACAATCTAATAATTTTGTGAGCGTCTAATCTTCTTAGTGTCAATATTAAGAAATGTAAAACCTTATCGATCCCTCGGAAAGTGAACCCTGTTGTTACAATAATATCAAATTAATGGCATACTTTTACTCTATCTCACGCGAAATCAAGAACTTAAAATTTATGCATTCTTTGCCTGCTGCAAAATATTCAGCAGACCTTCTATTATTTTTTTGCTATTACTTGGCGAAATGTCATTGTCGTCTTGACGTTGGCAAAATAATGACAAGGATTTTCGAAAAATACAAATATTTTATGTATTTAATGGTAAGTTTAATGTTAATTTTAATTTGTTACATGTTACCTAATTACATATATTGTGTTTTAATTTGTTTCAAGAGAAAATTAAAAGTGAACCAAAAATAAAAGTCATCCAGGCAATTTAGAAGAATTGAATGAAGTTGATGACCCGATAATGGAGAACGAGTATGATAATTTATTTAGTGATGCCGATATTATTTGAATATGCCGCACAATATCATTAAAAATTCAGGCATTACACCAGAATTATTTCGACTATAAGAGTTGACGTCGCTGGATTTATCATGCAATCGGCTGAAAGAAGTGCCCGATGAACTAGAAAAGGCGAATAGTTTGCTTGTGTTAAACCTAAGCGATAATCAGTAAGTATATATCTGGTTTTAGTGTTGGAAGTCTTATCATTTTCTTAATTTCAATATCAAAATAATCCCAAACTCCTTATTCATCCATTTAACCGATTTGCTATTCCTGGACCTATCACACAAAATGCATTGGCCAAGGTTTCCGATTGTTTGTACAATATGGGTAATTTAAACTTAAATCACTTCCAGCATCAACTGTGTCATCTGCAAAAATTACGACCTACCATACCTAAAGTAATTAGATTTTGATCGAATTCCATCTGCGGAATTGGAAAAATGTCTAGTTTGGAAATATTTTCTGCGTCGAGTCTTGAAATGATTCCAGAGCCACGTCTATTTGCCGACAAGATAAATAAAAACGAACGGAAACATAAAACTGATATTGTGACCGAAGCTCAAGGGGATGAGAGTATGGAATTCCTTAAAAAAATTGGTATTGTGGATACCATACTCGAATTTACGCAACGAATAATATTATAACGAATAATAATATTCGTTACGCAACGCGACTGCGGTTCTTGCTGCCGCTGTGAAATTATCTCAAGAATTGTTCAACATGATTGATCAGGTATAGTGTATGTGTGGATGGGATCGAAAAGTATCACAGAGGAAGCCAAATTGATTCAAGACATAGCATGTTCAATTCACCATGGGTGAGCTTACAAATTCTTAACGAAGGTGATGAACTGGACAATTTATTTTGGATAGCGTTATGTGGACAAAAAGATTTTGATCACAAAGCCACAATGGCCCACGTTGCAGTGAAGTTGAAATAATCCTCGCATCTAAATCGGGTGTCGACAATTCATAAACAACGTAGACAACGTAAATAACGTAGACAACGTAGACTGTTCGTAGATAACCTTGATAATGTAGACGATTGATGGGGTTAGTGAACTAGTTTTAAATTCCTGTGTCCAGATTTCTTTAGGTTTAATGCGAGACAGACAGCGACGAGTTTCTTAATCTCTTTGAATGCATTTTAAGATGGAAAAGTTTAAAATTAAAGTATTTTCATAATTTATCTCTAGAAACTTAGAATTACATTGTAATCTGATTTTCCACAAAATTAGTGTATCTGATAAATAAATAAATAAATTTTTTAATTTTCTTGGGAAAACCCTGGAAATATAAAACCATAATGTGGTATATAGCAAGATGTCATTGGGTCACTATCCGGAACATATTTTAATTTTGGAAAAAGTAGGGCGTTATAGAGAGTTTAGGACAACTATAAGATTTTTTTCCGGAATTTCTTTAGAAACTCCTAACTAAGAAGCTAACACCATAATGTCGTATATACCAAAATCTCTTTAGGTTTGAGCTATCCGAAAAATATTTTTATTTTAGGAACAGTAGGGAATTGGAGAGTTGAACCAAATACATGTCGATTATATGATTTAGTCTGGATTTTCATGGGAATATTCCAAGATGTCATTGGGTTTAAGTTGTCCAGGAAATATTACAGTTTTGAAAAAAAAGCGGATTGGGAATTTTGGGTTTGTGATGACCTCATATTTTGCGATTATATGACTTTTCCATATTGTTACCATGAAAATCCTAATACCCTACGTTTATAAAAACTGAAATAATTTTCGGATAACTTAGACCTAGTGACATCGCGATATGTATGTCATATATGTATACGACGTTCTTATATGAGGTCATACCAAACATGGTAGTCCTAAACGTCCCATTCCTCTATCTTTTCCAATATTGAACGATACGTACCATCTGGACTTACTGCTTGGTCACTATTGTGTCAAATGATTATTTGTCATTCGGCTTAACTGAATCGATGCGGTCACTAACAACATCGCATGCTCTTAATTCACGCAGCGCAACACAAAACTTAGCAAAAAGTAAAATAACGCATCTGAGGTTCCGCATAAAAACCGCATAAATTCATCTTTAAGGGATACTAAGCACATTGAACGATGCGTCGCTATAGAGCAAATTCCATGGTTGGTTTTTAAGCGCTGAACAGGGAATAGTTATGACCTCGGAACCAATAAGATATTGTATTATGCTTTTGTCAGATCCCAACTTGAATAGACCGTCAATACCGGAGCACCAAACGAACACATTTTTTTATGCCGCAACATTGAGAATAGCAGAAAAAGTTTATAAGCCACATAACAGGAAAAGATGGATGGAATTACAACCACATCTATACAGCTGGGATCAATTAAAATAAATGGAATAAATAAAACCGACACAGAAAAAACTATGGTGATGATGAACCGATGAACATGATGTCTAAGAGTTCCAACAAAATTGATCACCTCTTTATCGACTTTACCTTAATTAAACTTTAAACGGAGGTATAGAAGCATTATTATACCTGAATCAATTTTTAGTTCAATTCAAATTAAGTTCAATTTAAATTAATTGTAAACTTTTCTCATAATAAATAAATAATACAAAGTTACAAATGTATTCGAGAAGGGTATCGAGAAAGTTTTATTTACCTTTGTACTACAATTTAAACAATGTGTTCTTCTTGGGCCTTATCCAATAAATATTCAAATACCAAATTAGTGATAAATAACGATTACAAATATTTCTGTTTTTAACATGCTATAAAAGATAGCAGAAAACTCTCAGCAGAAAAAATGTATTCTTTGTCGTGTTGTTTTTCAGGTAGCTGGAATCATAACACACCTACAGGAGCAGTTTAAAAAAAATCGACCGGGTCAGAAGAACTCTTGAATTTTTGAAATCTCGGCCATATACAATTTTTCAGTTTTTGACCAAAATGAGTGGTAGTTGGGATCATAACACACCTACAGGAGCAGTTTAAGATAAACTGATCGAATCAGAAGAGATCTCTAGCATTTTTGAAATCTCAGTCATATGTAATTTTTAAGTTTTTGATCAAAATGTATAGAAATACCCTACTGCAACAAGTAATGCCACGTTGTTTTTCTGGTAGCTGGGATCATAATACACCTACAGAAGCAGTTTAAGAAAAAACGATCAGGTCAGAAGAGCTCCAGAATTTTTCTCGGCCATGTGAAATTTTTCCATTTTTTGACCATAATGTATGGAAATACAACCCTGTAACCAACATGTCGTGTTGCTTTCCTGGAAGCTGGTCAAAAAACTGAATAATTCATATGGTAGAGATTTCAAAAAATTCTGGAGTTCTGCTGACCCGATCGAGTTTTCTTAAACTGCTTCTGTAGGTGTGTTATGATCTCAGCTACCAGAAAAGCTGCACGGCATATTGGATACATACTGTTTTTTTTATGAGAAATCATTAATATTGTTACGTTTTTGCCTTGTCAAATTCAAGGTTCGATCACTGGATTGTGAATAAAACAAACGATGTAAATTCTAGATCACACTAAATTTATTTATTTCCGATTTCCGAACACTAATTCACTTATTTAACTTAATTATTTAACTTCACAATAAATATTTTACTACACTTTAACTACACTATATTACACTTTAATAACACTTTATTTTACTTTATAAACAGCACCAACGTCGATCTCCTATGAAACGCGCAACAAGTAGAGAGCGGACGTTGGTGAAGGAAGATGGCCAAGGTAGAAGGAAGGTAGCCGTTAAACTACAACGAGTCAGCCTAAAGGGGCAGAAGCTGACTCCTACAACCAATTGTCCCATAACCTCCATCCCTATTTCGAGATTGGGACGAGTCGGTGACAGCTTAACAATTAAAGGAAGTATTGACGGGAAGAGCTGTGTTATTACCCTGGATACAGGCGCGGTGTGCACGTTTGTCCGTGAGGATCTAGTAAAGGGAAGAGTACTGCCAGCCAATGAGTTAAAATTACGTACAACCACAGGAGAGAGCGCAGACATAAAGGGCAGGAAGCTTGTGAGAATTAAGATAGACAATGCTCAATTCCAACACGAAGTGCTGGTCGCAAAAATAGTGGATGAAGTCATCTTGGGGATGGACTTCATGAGGGCGAATGGCTTCGTGGTGGATGTTGGAAGAGGAGTATTGGACTGTGATAATTTCGAGTTACCACTGCGAGTGGATGATGTGGAAACAACTACTAGGCGGGTAATAATAGAACATCGGGAAAAGCTGCCACCGAATTCGGAAACAATTGTGTGGGGGAGACTGGAGGGAGGTTCTGGGTCACCCAGGTTGTGGGTTGTAGAAGCCAATGAAGAAGAAAGCGAAACCAAAGGAATTATGTTAGGGAGGACGTTAGTAAAATCAGATAACGAATGTAGGGTACCGGTTAGGACCCTAAATCTCTCGGAAAAGACCAAAACAATTAAGAAAGGAACGGTTATCGGTAAATGTGAAGAGGTGTCAACGATAATGAAATGCGAGCAGAAAAATCCGATTAGAAACACCGATACGCAAGGACAGAAACAAATAGTAGAACATCTCATACAGAAATGGACTGGGGATCTTACCATGAACCAGAAAAATTCAGCACGACAACTGTTCGAACAGTATAAGTCGATATTTTGCAGTACACCGGATAATAATGGAAGGGCTAACATGGTGAAACATCGAATTAATACCGGAATGGAGACACCTATACGCCAAGCACCGAGAAGGTTACCTGTAGCAAAACGAGAAGAGGTGGATCGAATGGTAACGGACATGCAGGCAGCTGGAGTGATTGGATCATCAAACAGTCCATGGAGTTCACCTGTAGTATTAGTCGAAAGGAAGGATGGGAAAATGCGCTTTTGTGTCGATTACCGAAAGCTAAATTCAGTAATGAAAAAGGATAGCTACCCATTACCAAGGATCGATGACACGTTAAACACATTATCAGGTGCTAGAATGTTTTCAACATTGGACATGCAAAGCGGGTATTGGCAGGTGGAAGTCCAAGAGCAAGATCGTGAAAAAACGGCATTCAGTGTGGGTAATGGGCTATGGCAGTTTAACGTGATGCCATTTGGATTATATAATGGCGCGGCAACTTATGAACGACTAATGGAGCGCGTATTAAAGGGACTACACTGGAAGACTTGCCTCGTGTATTTGGATGACATCATAGTTATGGGAAAGGATTTCGAAGAACACTTAAGAAATTTGTCAGAGGATTTGTGCCAGGATTTGCCAATGTGGCAAAGAGCTTACATGATTTGACCCGGAAGGACAGGGCATTTGAATGGAATGACGAGCAAGAAGAGTCATTCAATGAGTTGAGAAGGCGATTATGTACGGCACCATTGTTGGCATACCCTATACCTGATGTTAAGTTTATTCTTGATACCGATGAAGAAAGCAAGAAAGAGTAATAGCTTATTACTCGAAGGTGTTATCTAAACCAGAACGTAATTATTGTGTAACTGATCGTAAGGAATTGTTGGCTATAGTGGAATGTGTGAAACATTTTCATAAGTACCTCTATGGCCAAGAATTTCATATACGGACGGACCATGGAGCATTACGTTGGCTACTGCAGTTCAAGAATCCAGAAGGACAGGTAGCGCGTTGGATTGAGCGACTACAGAGCTATCATTACCAGATCGAACATCGGAAAGGGAGTACACATGGAAATGCCGATGTCGTCTTGACAATACAAGGCGTATGGAGTAACACGGAGGGGCAAGTGGGGCTCATCTGGGAATTAATAAAACACTTGCCAAAATACGTCAACGTTTTTACTGGTCAGGATGTAGACAATCTGTAGTGGAGTGGTGCCAAAAATGTGATCAATATGCGGCGGTAAAGGTCCTGCACGGAAAAGTTGGGGAGCAATGCATCAATATAACGTTGGAGCGCCGCTTGAAAGGATCGCAATGGATGTGGCAGGACCATTCCGGACTACGGATGTTGGTAACAAATATGTGCTAGTAATAATGGACTATTTTAGCAAATGGCCAGAGGTGTATCCCATACCCAATCAGGAGGCAACCACGATAGACGCCGTGGTTAATAATTGGATAAGTCGTTTTGGAGTACCAATGGAGATTCACACAGACCAAGGAAGAAATTTTGAGTCAGTTGTATTTCAGGAAGTCTGTCAGTTACTCGATATAAATAAAACAAGAACAACGCCTCTGAATCCACAGTCGGATGGTATGGTGGAAAGATTCAACGGGACGTTGGAGAAATATTTATCAAAGGTCGTGGATAATGATCAACGCAACTGGGATCGACATATTCCGATGTTCCTGATGGCGTATCGATCAGCAGTACATGACTCAACGGGAATGACACCAGCGAGAATCCTTTTTGGAAATAATCTGCGATTACCCAGAGATCTAAAGTTTGGAGCTGTTCCGTCATCAGCTTTAGATAGGCAGAATTATGTTGACCAGATGAGAGGAGAACTTGATGATGAGATACACCAGTTTGTACGAGAGAAGATACGAGTATCAAGTGACCGGATGAAGGCTCGATATGACATACGAGCAAATAATAAAGGTTTCGAAGAAGGAGAATTAGTATGGATTTACAACCCACAACGGAAGAAGGGTTTGTCACCAAAGCTGCAACCTTCATGGGAAGGGCCGTACACCATCATCACCAAAATAAATGACGTGGTCTACCAGATCAAGAAAGGGCAGCGAGGAAAGTTGAAGGTGGTGCATATAGAGCGATTAGCGATCTACACCGGAAGTGAGTTTGATCCTGTTCGGGACGAATCAGGATTAGGTAGGGGTAATGTTACGATCGTGGCGACATCTATGTTTGAATAGCGACACTATCGTTAATGTAAAATTGTTATAAAGTAGAACAGATAGATGTGTCTAGACTAATCGAATATTGTAGAGATTTCTAGAATGGTTAGAATATTTGATATAAATACGCGACAAACATTTGGGAGAAAATCAGTTGTGATTTAACCGTGAGAGTGCTAATAGTAATTAAAAGGAAAGTGTTTATAAAGTAAAATAAAGTGTTATTAAGGTGTAATATAGAGTTGTTAAAGTGTAGTAAAATAATTATTGTGAAGTTAAATAATTAAGTTAAATAAATGAATTGGTGTTTAATCGGAAATAAATAAATTTAGTGTGATCTAGAATTTACATCGTTTGTTTTATTCCCAATCCAGTGGTCGAAAATATTCTTTATCTATAGTGCTGCTCCTAGTGATGAGTAGAAAAAATACATTTTTTCTGCTGATCTTATGCAACTCATGTTTTCAACTAAGATCAGAACCAATTGAGTACAATTGAGTCTTATTGGCCACTGCCAATAAAACTCAATTGTACTCAATTGATTCCACAATAACTCCAATTACGTGTTAAGAAGTGAGTTTCATAAAAACTATAAACACGTATTATAGATAAATTATATGATTTATTCAAATCAGCATAACTTCCATTTAATTTATGAACAATTAACTAAAGAGGTGACAGGATACAAAATTGTACATAATATTTATTTAATTGTTACAACAACAAATTTATATAAACAAATATACATAAATAAAACCTTCAACCTGGAAATATTACATTATACAATTTATTATCCATAAATATTATTATTTAATCAAAAAATTATATTTTCTCTATATCATAAATTCTCGACAGAGTGTGTAATGTATTCCAACAAACATCACATCCAGAATTCATTTTATTTATCCACCCATCCATCCATAATATTATTATTACTATTTTAATTTAAAAATACAAAAAATAAAAAATATTTTAAAATAAATAATAAAAATTGTATTTTTATTTATTTTCTTCTTATTTAAATAAAAAAACTATTAAATAGATAATTTTCACGTATTACCGTTTCTTCATACGACGATGTGTGATGATATATGAAATAAAATTTTGTCTAATGCTCAGTTTTGAACGAAAAATATAAATACATACAACAAATAAATATTTATAAATAAATAAGAAAAATATTTAAATTTAAAAAAAAAAATGTTGGAATAGTCAAACAGTAAAAATGCATATATGCATGTCAGATTTTAATAATAAACATAAATATAAGAGTATAGATGTGTCACGTGAGTGCTGTGTCATTTCTATATACTACTAAATAAAATTATTAAATTACTAAACGTGCTAGATATGTATGTACATATGTACGTACATATTATGAGGATGTGACAATCATTTAAAAATTCAACTTACTTATATACAGCTCGTTTATCAGCCTCGAATTGTGCCTGATCGATACCATTTGTGCTGGGCGCCGAAATTGTATTCTCCTGCATTTTGTATATAAATTTGCGTAATTATCGTACCTCCCTCGAACTCAAACTAAATTTTGGCGTATCGTGTGTAATTTATTATCGTATACCAAAATATGTTTAAATAAATAATTACAAAAATATTAAAGAAAATTTAATACTAAAATGGAAAATAATTCCATTTTTATTATGTATGATGGAAAAAATAATAATTTGCGCGCGGTTTCTGTGTGTGTGTGTGATAAGAACCCAAATTTTTCGCAGGATGCGCGCCTTTTTTTTTTAATGCTTTTCTTCAAATTTTATGATCTGAAAAGAAAAACAATAAACGAATAAAAAAACAGTATTAATGAAAATTTATGATTTTAAAATTATTATATACAATTTTTTCAGTTGACGCATTTTTATTTTATTATGTGTATTTGTTGTTTCGGGTAAAGATTTTCGTTTTTGGAAACTGTGTTTTTTTTCGAAATTACTTAAATAACAATAACAAGACTTTATAATATCTTAAAAGTGAATAATATATAAAAAAAAAAAAAAATGGGTTACATCTGGTATTTTCGGTTAACAGATATAAAATTATTTACTATAAATACAGTCTGTCTGTCTGTCTTGAAACGAATATAAGGGGAAATAATTGTTAAGTGCATTGGCATATAGGGATTTAGAATTGACTTAATTCACTCTAGTTTATGGCTTATACTATATGCTCGAATTTTATTTGAGCAAATAATTCGCAAAATTATACCATCACACTTAGCAATTTTGCGCTTATAATTTTGTAAATTTTTGATAAGTGCTAAATATTTACAATTATTGTAATTCTCTGCTTATACAATTTATATATAAATTCGAAATCAATTTCGTTTAAAATTTTAATTGTTTTGTGAAATGACAATCACAAATTATCAAAATTATCGAAATGACGAATTTCGTATTTTGATAATTTTCAATTTAAAGTAAATTTTGACAAAATTGAATCTGTTTTCTTCCAATTTAATAAATTTCGATGAGAGTTTTGGGGAATTCTGGGAAAAGAATTTCAGTTTATCTAACTTTTAAATTAAATTTTACAGTTCTGATATCAAAATACCAATTCAAATTATTTAATTTTGAAAACATATACGTACATACATACATACATATACTTTTAAAAATCGGCGTACTTTACAAAATTCCATTTTAATGATCTATAACTTTGCGGTTGTTGAACATTTTCCAATTTCAAATCGATTTTTGAGATAATTATTAATTTAATGTTCAATTTATACATTCTGGAAATAAAATTAGAGTTTATGGAATTTTGAACTTTTGAATTTAAATTGTTAATTCCATTCAATCAAATTTCGAATTTTTAAACTAATGGTTTACTATCGTATATAGCTTGAATTTAATCGAGATATTAAATTTCAATGTAATACGAATATAGGTAATTTCCAAAATTTGAAAACCGCCACTTACACAGTTGCATATAGAGAAATTCCGTTAACCAAAATAAAAATGTTCAAATTTAGAATGACTAACCCAGCTAACTTGAATTAAAAATAAATTTGTCAAATTTTTGCGAATTTCGAAAACTTGTAATTTAATTTAAAAATTGAATCTGGTTTCTCCTAATTTATTAAATTTCGATGAAAATTTTGGGAATTCTACAAAGAAATTTAGAGTTTATATAACTTTTGAAATAAAATTTTACAGTTTTGAGTTAACGATACATAACATATTTGTGGTTGTTGAACATTTTCCAAATTTAAATCGAATTTTGAAATTTATCATAGAAAATTCAGAATTTTGAATAATAAATCAAATTTGAAATTTCGAATTTCGTATGTCTGTATAATTATTAATTTAACGTTGAATTTAATAGAAATTGTGCGCATTTTTAAATTTTTTATCTTCCAATTTATTAAATTTCGATATTAGTTATGGAAAATTTGGAAAATGTCAAATTTTAAAACTAATAATTTACAATCGTATATAGTTTGGATTCAATCGAGTTATTAATTTTCAATGTAATGCGAGTATAGGAAATTCTCAAAATGTTGTAAACCGCCATATTCTGTGCACAAAAATATTAATTTCTAAAATAGGGTAAACTATCCAATTGTGAGCCCCAATCCCAATAACAAGCGCACACAATACGCAAAAAACGTCAATTTTAAGTGAGCAGAAATAATAATGTTTGTCCGATGAGGCCTATACTTTCTTCAACAATATTATTTCTAAATCTCATTCATAGAGGCTTATATTCCTTACATATACAAATAAATCCTCAACCTATAAATCCTAGCCCAGATGGCACAGAATGATTCTGCAATATCGAGAGATAATCGAAGCGATCAATTCGTCCCATCATTTCTATCAAATCTCCTACCAAGCTATCAGCTATCATCTCTTGTTGTAGGAATGACACAGCCAGGAAGCATATACATATGTATATGTCGGGACATCGTCGAACAAATCCCTTCTTTTTGACCCATTTCTCGTGGCACTTTGGCCAATTGAGTCGGTTCTGGCCGTTTGTCTTCAACACAGTCTACTGTGTATTGCACAGTAGACGTGGCAATTTTGAGTTCCTTAGCAACTTATGCATGTGAGTACACTTCGTCACGTAACGTGACAATGGTTGCACGTAACTCAATGATACTTCCTGAAAGCTTTTATCTTTAAAAAAATTAATTTAATACTAATAATTATGAAGATCTACATATGAAGATAACATCAGAAACCAACAAAATAATTTTTTCGAATAACATGAAAATGCCTCCAAATGAAAAACTTCCGTTGACAATATAGTTTATTAAAATACTAATGTGATCGTACGTTGCGATTAAGAGGCCTCCAAACAAATATTTTGTAAAAAACAAACTTATAAATCCATAATGGGCCAAAAGAAACAGTCTTAAGATTTGTAAGTTTTCTTACATTTATTAACAAAATTTTGAAAGGTTTTTTTTAATTTAAAGACCAAAAATGTCAAATTTTCTAAAAAAAAATCATGAAAAAACGTACCTTGAACAGTTTCCCAGTGACAATTACACATTCTTAGCTACAATTAAAAAAAATTGCTATACAAATTTTAAAGTTGTGGTACTCTGTTATACAGTGGCTCTCTCACTGTTTGAACAAACTACAGTAAAATGTATATTGACATAATTGTAAATCATTTTTAACGCGGAATGCATGTAGACAATTTTCGAGTATAAGCCATTTCATGTGTACAAAAGACTATATGGCCTACAAATTCTGAAAATTAACCAAATATTCGTATTGGATATGTGGACGGTGCAACTATTTCTAATGGTTCTTGGGCCTCGTAAATATCAGAAAACATTAGTACCCGTGTATAGGATAGTTGTTTAGACGAATACCTGGGTAGGTAACTCAAAAAAACATTATTTAGTTATTACTTTTTTTTTATAAGGAACATCTTTTAGCACTTCCGATCAACCTTAAAACAAATTTGAAAATTGGGGCTCCAGGTACTAGAATAAATTATTCGTTTTTAGATGAAATTTTGAAAAACTATCAAACTATTTTGATTAAATAAGAATTCAATTTTTATATATTTGCTTTATTTCAATTTAAAAATATCCCAAATTTTCCTCACCTTTCTATATCAAAAAATATTTTGCGATTCATAGTCCGAGTATTGGACTAAGTTTTCATCGTAAGGGTCGATGGTTAAATCTGGTGATCGATTTCATCTGCCTCTCCTAAAAAATCGAGAAATGCAGATCGTCTTATACGAACAGATAAACTACATAAGAAACATACATAAGAATACATAAGAAACCAGGCAAAATTATATCCTCGTCGCCTTATGCGCCGGTATATAGAAGGCAGCTTAGTAAACTACCTGCCATTACCTACCATCAATTATTATAATTTTCAGCAACTTGACAGTAAAAAAAAAGATCAACCGGCTTTTAATTGTTGTCAATATATAGTCCGCCACTGAAAATATCTTATCTCAGGCCGTTGATGTATGCTTTCCATTATTTTGTTTTCATAAATTGAAACGCTCTCTCAAGTTTGAATGGTGGTATATGAATTTAGAAACTTCTGCAGTTCAACGTAAGTGATTTTTTCCAAACGACTTATCAGAACATTTTGCGTTGTTTCATTTCCTTATAATTTTGACTTGAATGTACCTTTAGATGAATAATTTAAAAAAAATTAAACTAAAACTGCCAGATGCTTTGTTTTTTCCTAACCTTAAAAACTAAACTACTAAAATTAAAAATTATGTATTACTTTTTAAAAATTAGCAAATGTCTCGCATGAGAACCATTTAAATTTCTCGAAATAAATTTATTACACCAAAGAAGCAGAAACAAGTGCAAGAAATGTATTTTTAGAACCGATGATCGCACTGGAAACCTATATAGTTAACGAACACATTTTCTGAATTAAAGTCAACTTCTCATTAAAATCGCTCGCAACTGTGAGAGCCTCGAAATCTAGAAACATTTCATTTTTTGAAGCAATAATCATATTGTTAACCCAGAAAAAGGACATTTTTTGGATTAAGCTGAAATTTTAATTCAAGCCATCGCACATTTGGACATTCACCGAAATATTGTTAATGGAACCAATTTCCATTTTCTGACGTAGCAAAGAGTCGTCATTCTGCACAGTAGAAAAAAATTAAAGAAATTATTTTTTTAAATTTAGTCGAACTAAATCCGTCATAACTATGGGGTCCATGAAATACAGAAAATTCTTATTTGTTCAATAATACGATTATTATAAAAATTTTTATGAAAATCTCTTGCAACCCTCCAAAATCTCCAGTACCTGGTTCTCATTTTATTATTTTTATAATTTAGGCTCTTCTAAATTCTCCTTTCCTGTATTTTTCTAGATTATAAAAAATATCCGAAATGTCCTTATGTAGACAAATGTTATTTGTTTTGCGAACTATAAATAAAAATCTATAAATTTGAAGTTAAAATTTTATCATAGTATGTAGTAATATGCTGTGCCCGTGCCACATACATATGTAGGGTGACCAGATATATTCTTTTGAAGAGTATTAGAACCCTTTTTGGGTTAAAGCTGTATTTTTTAAAAAATACAATCAATTGAACAATAATTAAAAAATATTAAAAATGTTTGATACCAAACTTTAATCCAATCACTAACTCAATGAAACACACGAGCTGTTGATCGTATCAGACCTAGACAATTTTTCGTGTATTTTACGATGTGAGTGCTTGGCAAGATGGATTAAAATTTATTATCGTTTTTTTGCTTTGTTTTGTAAAATTCCATTTACAATAAATTATCAAAAAATAAAGAAAATAACCAATACTCGGTACCTAATTTTACTCGACCTTACGCAGACTACGCTAATTTTGCTTAGAATAATTTTAGCAGAGAACCTAGCACCTTCGTCCGCTTTAGGATTAAAACTTTGGAAAATTTGTAGGAAACTATTAAAAGTGGCTAAAACTTGATAAACAATAACTAAATGCAATAAACGGTATTGAACAGTAGAGAGTTTAAGTTTATAGAGTTGTGATATGAAGAGTTGGAACACAAAATTTAGAGTCTGATCAGATCGGAGATTCCTCTATTTTTGGAAACTATATTTTGAATCCAAAGAATTTAGAATCAAGAAATTCTTAAATTTCGACTTTGGACTAATAATAGAGATCATTGAAGGTTGATTCAAAATTTAAAGTGCCCGAAAATTTCAAATTTGATTTACTAAATTTTGATTGAAGTAAATTTTTGGTTGAAAACTTTTAAAGTTTAAAATTTAAAAATTTCAAATTTTATTATCTCTGACATTTTTAAATTTCCAATTTAGAAATTTTAGAAGTTTCTTGAATATGAAATGTTTAATTGATATAGATTTTCAAAAATGGTAAAATATAACCATTTCGAAATAAAATGAGGATTTTTGACACAAACAATTTTGAGTGTCAGATCTATGGTTCTTCTAATCTAGAATTAAAAAGCAAAAAATTATTAAATTTCGAATCTGGAAAGTTTTAAATAAATAATACACTTTATGGACAATTTATGTATATAGAATTTTGATGTTAAAATGTAGAGTTCTCCTCTGAAAATTTAAAACTATCTTAGCTAAAAAAATTTGTCAAATTTAAAACGATTTGTCATATAAAAAATCAAAGTGAATTTTTAGGAAGCCATAACCTCTGAATTTGAACCCAATTTCAAAATTCTACAGTACGATATAGTTAATCAAATATTGAATTTTTAAAATCAAATTTCGATGGGCAATTCGTTATATTTTGAAATGGAATTTTAATTATACACAAAACGCAATATTTAAACATTTAATTTATGACAAAGTTTAACAAATCTGAAATTTTTGAAACTTTTCAACGTTTTCGATTTTTGAAACATTTATGTAAATAGACAAAGAAATAAATTAATTTTTATTTCGCACGATTGAATTTCGATAATTTTGTATAGCTTGATATGCGGGATTTCAATTTTTATGAAATTTGCGGACTTCACTAATACCTAGACCTCCATACACTTATATACAAATATACAGTGTTAATATTTATGGATAGCCTAACTTCTAAAACGGTGGGGATGACCAAAACGGTCATATCGATCAGGGGGTCGATTATGTATCTGTCGTATTACGAGTCCAGAATTTGGAAGGCTGGGCTATTCGACTATGTTAAGCATTTTTTCGGTTTCTTTACCAAGTGACTTACTGGAGTCCGATTCATCAAGTGCATAAATTTCATTGGCCGCTTGCCTTAATTCAGTACGTAGCGGGAGCAATGTTTCCCATTCTATATAAGGTCTACCAAATTAACTTAAATCCTGCCTTAGTGAGTCATTCCAGGTGTAACAGGGGCGTCCCAACTTTTTGGGACCGGCAATGTAGAAGGACGCTACACTAAGAAGGTGGGTGGGATTCCTACGATGGATGTGTCCCCAATAATTAATTCGATGTTCCTTGATTCATTTGGTAATAGTCTTACAATGTAAGATGTCCTTGATTATATGTGAGCGAGGATGGTAAGGACAGAACTCGAGTAGTTTCTTTAGAAAAAAACTCGTATTTCTTTAACCAGCGTCGGTTTGCAAAAGTTAGAGAAGCTGTCTGTAAACCATATGTCAACACAGGGGAAATCACGGAGAGGTACATAAAGATAACCGTCTCATAGGGTACTTGATTTATATGAATGAATTTCTGCATAATATGATGAGTTATTTCGAGCACCTGATGACACCGAGTACGAATGGTGAGAGGCCGACTTAACTTGGAGGTTAAATAAGTACCCAAATATTGCATAGTATCAACACGGTTGTAAGTAACACCATAGACAACACTATGCTGGGGGGTGGTTAAAATGATGCTGAGGGATTTCGGATCAGAGCGGTGCATTTATGGGGGTTTAATTCTAAGCCCGCAAATTTTAAGACACCTATTCATCCAGAATGGGTTCTAATGCTCTGTGTCTCGTGCGATGGGTATAATGTCATCTATATAGGCGAGTATGAGAGAAAGTTGCAACTCAACATGCTGATCTAGTTTCAACTCAGGGAATTGGTCTGCCACAGTTAGAAAAACCTCATTCCGGATAAAATTAAACGGGAGATATGGGGCATCCCTGTTTAACTCCTTTGCTTTTCTTGACTTTTTCTGTACAAATATTGAACCATTTAACAATATAAACTAATAATCATTCATTACAGTCTCTATCACAACTCAAATATTATATGGAATTAATAATAATAAATTGATTTAAATTTCAGGATCTCTGCCAGCTAAATTTAAATGTAAATTAATTAATTAAAGGTTAGAATGCAGAATAAAATAAATCGTAACTTATTTGAGTTGAATTTCCAGGAGTATCTCATAAGTCTGATCCAGCAAACTAATAAATTTTAAATTTTTTAAAATTTTTTATTTCAGAGCCCAGTGATGCTGACAAAAATTATTAAAGTAGATTAGAACTGTATCGTCCTGTGTTACTAACTATTGGCTATACCAGGTGTCTGTAACCGAGCCAATTTCTATCATACTAACTGAATCTATCCAAATCCTCTTTATGTTATGTGTAAACGGGTGTTCGATTTCTAATTGATAAAACATCATGTTAAAGTTCAAATAAAATACCGATTTCTTGATCAGCTTATAGAACCCGAGATCCGTTGAAAGACTGATTTTGTAACGGAGACCACAATTGCCTGTAGCTTGGCTGTATGAAATGCAAAAATTGTTTGTTGCTTGATTGAAATGTCTTCAAATATTTAAAGTTTGTAAAACATTTGCGTTCGAAAATATGTGGTCAGCATGTTCGGTTTTGTTTTAACGATATGATTATTAAGTCTGTGGCGGAAGTGGGGAAATCAACAATATTTATAATTTCCGATATAAAATTTCTATAATAAAACCGCATATATGTTTGTACATACATATACCTCTATGTACATATGTATATTTATAAACCCACATAAATATTAAATACTAATTAGATAATCTATCACCCCCATCGAAACTAATTAACTGTACACATATACAGCAAATTCATAAAATTTTCTTTTAAAATCTTTTTATTTTTCTTTTTTTTTTTCTTAATTACGCTGATGGCTTTATGTCATCATTTTTATATTGAAAGAAAATTGTTAATTTACTTTGTAATTTGTATTGTTCCCCATATCTCGAACTAAGAAATAAAAACTAGTAATTAGAACTAATGAATGAATTGTTTAAATACATTTTGATTAGACGACGACTTTATATATATATAAAGTTAGTTCAATTGTTGTATATGATTTGAGCGACGATATCGAACTTCTTTGTAAATTTTTAGTAAATTAAATTATATTTGTGTGTAGCTTGGTGTGCTGCCAGCCACAATAACCACAAAACCAACCACCTACATATACGGCGAGTATGTGTACTATTTTTTCTTTGTGTTTGGGTTTGATTATTGTGATCTGATTAAAAAAAAATGTGTATAGTAATAAACTAATAAAAGTAGGAGTTGCAAAGTTTTAGTCTATTTATCTAATTTTATTATCATGTATCTCCTCCTTTTAATATATAAGTCTACGAGTCGTAAAATTATACCAAACCAAATAAAAATACCAAAGTATACATATACGAGTATGTATGTTGTGTAGAAGAAATATGAAAGAAAAAAATTAAATTCATTCGAAAGTGATTTTATTGTATCAATAAAACAAACCCCAAATTAATTAAAATGAATATCGTTTATAATTGCTATATGGAGAGATATGTACTGAACTACTGAATTCATATGATAATATCTCACACATATATATTGTAATCATCATAAAGTGATGAGAAGATGATTAGCCTTATCTCTGAAATAACTATAAAATATGGTGTACCGACCCGTCCCAAACACACACACACGCTTTGAATAATAAGTGGTTGTGGTATGTACATATGTACTACTAAATTTTCACATATATATGATTCATGATTCAATTTTTGTTTTCCTGACCTCAATATTTAGACGAGAGTGAGCGCAAATCGTTAACAAATGTTTTTCTATTTTATGCAATATAAATTAATTGCAATAATATTTAGACAGTTTCCTCATACAAATTATTACTTTCTTGAAACATTCTCATTTTTTTATTTACAACGAATTCGAAAACGCGAAAAAATTAAATTATTATATCGCAGTTAAATCAATTTTCTAGCAATTAAAATTGTTCACACATGTTACTTTATGTGTATATGTATATACGAGTGCAATTTACCCAGTAACAAAACAACATTGATCTGTTGATCGTGCGGTGGCGAATCGTTAACCTATCTCCACATAAAGCGCAAAAATTCCATCATCTCGTATATGTACATCGAATCGATCAATCTTCATAAATATTTCACACATCATAATCTAAATAAGTAAATTGAACATACATATGTACGTATACATAACAATGAATATCTTGTGGCGCGAAAATACATATCGATCTTTAAGTATTTCAAATTTCAATCCATCATCAGCAGCTATTATGCAACAAAATATATAAATAAGAAAATCAATTAAATTTTGTTTTAAAGAAAATATGTATAGCAACAACAACGCTCTATGTACGAAGAATGTTTGGGTTAAAGAAATCCGAAATACAAACATTGTCTTGTGAATCACAATATATACATACATATACATATATACACATTTTCTTCATTGTTTTTAATTCTTTTAAGTAACAACACAAATAAAATCATTAAATTTATTAAGAATCACTGAGTAATTGCATTATCAATCTTAACATTTTTTATTTTCTTATTTTTACTTCAGTTGTTTTGTTTTCTTTAAAGATTTTCTTATTTTTAATTAAGATTGGTTTATTCTTCATCTTTGGGAATTTTTTTTTTATTTTGTTTCGGTTATATAATTTAAATTTTTATGTGATTACCATTTTACAATTGAGTTTGGTCTAAAATTATAGTGAACTTCATGAACATTATTTTAATTACTGGTTACATTTTACAACAATGTCTCGTTGTATAAATATAAAAACGTTGTATTTTAATAAAACTTTAATTCAAGACTCTCGACTATATACTACACCCATTCTACGCTATAATAAAGGCGTCCGAATCATTTGTCCTTCAAGATAATCTAAATGGAGCGTGTCACTATCAGAAACAGAAGCTATGCAATTTTTAACGAATGGCTTCAAGCTAGACGGTAAAGTATATTTCCGATCGTCTCCCTTACAACTGCAGGGTGTACCAAGTGGAGGTGATAGCGATTGAAGAGGCCTAGACTGGGTTGAGATATAATGGGGTATTGTAATTTATGTGGACAGTCAGGCAGCAATCAAGTCGCTGGAATCATTTTCTTTGGCATCAAGGGTGATGTTGGGTTCTTCTTTGGGCCATTCTTCTCGTAATGAGATGAGTGAGCACGAACGAGCTAAGCATGGCACGACGGTCCAATAACACCCTTACTTGTAGCGTAGTACAATAAGTTTGCCCAAAGTGAACTTGAACGTCAACGGGGTTTAAGAATGGTCGAGAGCATGGGAGGCTAGGACTGGTAGCAAATGACTTCTGTATATAAGCTGCATGAATGAGGTGGAGGAAAAGAGTTTAATTCACATCCTACGCTCATGTCCGGCATTAGCATACATAAACATATGAGTAGGCATATAATGGACAGCCTTTCAGATCTCGAAAACTGTCAAGTGCGAGATATATTACGCTACATAAGTATAGCTCTGAAAACCGAAAACCGGGGAGAGAACTATTAGGGAGAATAGCAATATAAAAAAGACAACATTGTAAATTTGACAAAAAAACATTAAAATCGCATAGATAAAAATATTTACTAATTATTATTTATTAATTAATCATTATTATTTATTATTAACATAAATATGTAGGTATATCCCGGGAGTAAAAAATGTACCGGGGTTAGAGGGTCACTTCCGGAAATTCTCAGACGGGTATTCCTGGGAATTTAGTTGGTTTTCTATTTCCCGTTTCGTAGTGATTTTTTTTGTATCTCCCGGGATTTGTTTTAAAGGTTAATTTCATTTAAACAACTATCAAAATGCAAAAAGTTAAGCAAAACATAGCAGATGTAATGCGAAAACCAAAAACTAATAATTTTTTATTAGTTTGCCCAAATTCGTAGAAACCACTGAGTCTGGAAAAATTTCAAAAAAGATGGAAATGGAGAAAACGCTTAATACCTGCTATGCCCGCAAATAAAGTTTTAAGTTGCAAAGGAACTTCTACAAGCGGATTAAGAAGGCATCTAGAAAGTGTGCACAACATAGATCCAAACGAACGTAAAGACGACTGCAATATTACACGCTGTAAGTATTGTAGTATTTTGGAAACCCTAAATCAACCGTCTGGATCTGTTATATCTTTTATGAAATGCGAAAATTGTTGATGGTTTTTCGATTCACGGCATTTGTAAAAGTTAATTTATTCGTCAATCAATAAGTGCTCGGCACTATACTTTGCCGGGAGGCAACCATCGAGTAATGATTCTTATAATATATTAGTTTTATGATTTGGCAAAAAAGAAAATAATTGAAACCACAAACTATCACAAAAAAGTGAGTGGAAAGTTTAGTCTAACTTTAGATGAATAGACGAGTGTACGAAATCAACGATATTAGATTATTAACCCGAGGATATTAGTGATCACGAATAGGAATCCCTAAATGAAGATTGCTCTGAAAACGATGATGATGAGACGAATCCAAATGATCTCATTGTTGAACAAGCACAACAAGCTAAAATGCACATTCGAAGTGACTTGAGTGCGGCAATTGAAATGGTTCGAAACGTTGTAAAAAAATTTAAATTTTCACCAGTGCGAAACACAATTTTCCAACATCATGTAAAAAAGAAACATGCAAAAGAAGAAACAGGATGAAAAAGTATGAACGCAATGCTAGAACGGTCTTTGAACACTATCGACGCACTTCGTGCGGCATCAATTGATTTGGAATCTAATCTACTAATTGACTCTAATATTAAAGTCGTATGTGATTTGCACAATGCTTTGACACCCGTAGAATAAAAATGAAATTTCATGTGATATATTCGCTAAAACCATCAGTTACCAAATTTGCACGGAATGTTATGAACAGATTATTTATTGTAGACAATACCTGGGAATCGTACTCAGGTTTCACAGCAAATGAGTGTTTAGAGACAGCAGTAGAAGATGACGAACTAGGAAACCGGCAAAGTATGGAAATATCAAAAAGAAATTCAAATTTACGAAGCTATACAACAACAAATATAAAAAATCTGTTAGATTGTTCACTTGCTGAATGCAAACATCTATAGAACGGGCGTTTATCGTCATCGTCATGAAATTTTTGTACTAAAAAAATTATGTTCTTAAAAATTTCTAGTATTAAATAGTTTTGACTGTTATTCACTAGTATTGACTGTAAAAATAACATTGAACATTACATATCCTGAGAATTCCCGCGGGGATTCCGGGAATAAGATTTCAAAATTCTCGTTTCCCGGGAATCAAATGATCCCGGAAATAGTGCCCCCTGTCAACTTTGAAATCGGAAATTCCCAGGGTTTATTATTAGATTTGAATTCTACGCAAAAAATACGTAACTTTTGTTTGAAATAATTTTTTGTATTCGGTGCAGATGGCGCTGTAAATGAAACACAAAAATAGGCAAGATTTTTTCTTTTCAAACAGCAATTAGAGCGCTATCACAAAAAAATATTTCAGACAAAAGTTACGTATTTTTTGACGTAGAATCCGACTCTGTAATAAAAAAATGGGAAATTCCATTTAAGATATCAAAGTTACCCCATTTAGGATATCAAACTTAAAGAAATAAATCCAAAGCTAATTATAACTGCCATATTCTTCACAACACCGTCATTTATGCATTAAAAATCGTGAAATTTGATGTAGGGTTTAACTTGTTTTAATAATTTATAGCGAATTTTTTTTAAGCACGTTTTTTAAGCACGTTTAAGTTTTTTTTTGATTTTCTCGACAAACCCAACCACTCTATGACACTTTGAAGCTTGTGGCGACTGCATAGATGGCTTAGTCTGTATAAAGCTGTAGAGAGATTGTTAAAAAATCTATTGTATCAATCGGTGGGAAGAATTCTGGAATCTTCGTAGTCTTACACTTCCTGAGAAAGGAGTGGCGAAAACTTCTTCATATAATCAATGCTTCAAATCGGCTGAAATATGTACCTCTGCAATGGAAAGTATCAGAAATAATTATAATACCAAAGCCGAACAAACCATCTAATCATAAAAAGTCATATAGGCCAGTTCCTCTGCTTCCCGTACTTTGGAAAATTATTGAGAAACTGTTATACAAAAGAATGAAACCTATAAAAAAATACCGGGAGAATAATAGCAACATTCGCGGACGATACTGCGAAGCTACTGGTTATAAAGTAGACGAAGCAACCAGAAAACTGCAACTGGCTATACGAACCAACTAAGTAACTGGCTCTTTAAGCTAAATGAAGAAATATCAACGAACGTTAATTTTACCAATCAAATAGTTAACTGGATACCAATAGAACTAAATTCCAAACAAGTTCCTTATGCTAACACAGCCAAATATCTTGGCATGACTCTCGATGCTAACTAAGTTTAAATGGAAAGAGCACATTAAAAAGAAAAAGAAGGAACTTAACATTAAATATAGAAATATGTATTGGCTAATTGGAGGATATTCAGAGCTGTCAATACCTAATAAGTTGCTACTATACCAACACGTTTTAAAACCTATATGGATTTATGGTATTCAGCTTTGGGGCTGTACTAAGAAAACCAATATTAAAATAACCAATCGCTCGGATTGGGAAGACCACAATAGGGCGCCCAAATTTTTAGAGACTAACTAATGGGTTATATCTCTGCAAAATGAATATAAGAAAGATAGGCAATTTAGTAAATGATATATGTAATTAGTTGTAATATTTAAAATAAAATAAAATAAAAATTTCTTAATTGTATCAAAAATTTTAATTTAAAACAATTTGTTCCATCAATTGAACACTGCCTTGCATTAAGTTCACATCTAAATTTTGATATAAATGGACAAGGAAATGATTTGTTTCATGAAATTTGCTTATCAAAAATCGTAACCAATGTGATCTCTGAAGATCAAAAATCGTAAAGAAACAATAGTCAACTAATTCTTAAAAAAGAAGACTTTTCAATATTATGCAAAATTATGGAATTTAGCTTTAGCATCCCATATCTAGGAATTCTTATGTTGAAAGAATTTTTTCAGGTATGGGTTCTCTCGATAACGTAAAATTGGTTTTTGATTTGGAACAATTTAATAAAAATTGTTTCTAATACATATGTTTCGTTCCAAAATAATAGGTAACAAACCTCTTTTGGAAGCAAGACGGAGCAACCTGAAATACCAATTCAAAAACTAAAGTAAACTTTAAAGATTACTCAAAAATCAATCCTTTGAAAAAATTATATAAATTAAATGTGATATTTTGAAAAATACTAAAAGTGAATTACTTATAAGATTTTTTTAATCAATATTTTCCACAACCCTACGCTGGTATGGCGAAGAAAATGTAACATATTGTCAGCAAATTTGGAAGAAAATCGTGATGACGCGACTGTTCAAAAAAGTTTACCCCTTTTAAATGAGATAGAATGGCTTTAAAGTTTTCTTTTCCTGCTTGCGATTCAGTAAAAAATTTGTAAATTACTTGTATTTGGTTCAGGCATACTATTCAACGACATCCAATAAAAAGTGATCGGTATTTAAAGACGTTTGGTAATAATGTCTGGAATCATTTTTAAAAGATGTTACTTCGATTTCATATCTATTGCGGATTTACGCTTGCATAATACTATTAACTATATGTGGCATAAATTGTTGCTCAATGCGTTATTTCAATAAATCCTTGAGTGCTTGTAAAATTGACATCGTTTCTAAAAGTGAATTTTTCTGTTTGGCTTTATCGTGAAATAAATACATCATTGGATGAGCTCTTCCCAAATTAGATTCGAACAAATGGCTTAAAATTCCCGGACAGTTTTCACCAGAAAGAAAATAAGATTGCAAAGCTGGATACATTTGTATCAGGATATGATTGTATGTTTTCATTATTATCGATTGTACATCAAAGACTATTGTATGCACTGCATCAACCAATACCTAAAAGCTATCGTCCCGTTTCATTATTCAATAATGTAAAAAATAATGTTGATATAGCAATTGTCAGCCGAAAAGGGTTTTCATTTGGTTGTGTGTCCAAATTTATCATTTTGGTTAACATTCCTGGGTATCGATCAAAATATTATACCAACAACGGAAACATTCTCACCGAACCATGCGGAAACATTCTCACCGAACCGGTAGTTCCAAACGGAACTACCGATATTTGTTGCATTGTCCTGTTTAAGCAATACGGTGTTATCACATTTGTTGATATAACAATAGTTGTTGTTTTGGCTGACGATAAACGTTTCGCAGAACCCGAGATTCAAAAATTTGTTTTGGTACTTCAATTTACAGGTGGTTTAGTTAAAGCTGGTATGGTGTTTTAGTGCCAGAAAGTCTAGCGTTGCTTCGGCCTTTATTATTTTTATGGATTAAAAACACATCAATTTTGCCAGATATTTGTCTACTTCTGATCAAATTTGTGATGCTTTGTGGAATCAAACTTTCTTTTATTTCCTATCGAAACTTGAGAATTATTTTCTCGCGTAGCCAAATAATTTTAATAAAATTTCGAAACTATGTTATTACGGAAAAGAGAGAACAAAAGAGAAGGTAATCATTCCTATTCTGTAAATTGGGTAGCCTGTGTCTCGTTTCGTTGGAAAAATTCAAATGCGTTGGAGAAATTTCAATGCGAAGGAATTTGAACTCCGAATTTAATTTTTGTTGGTATTTTACTATTCTGTAACTCGATTGCATTGGAATTTTTGATTATTTTTGTTGAAAATCTCCACCAGAATATTGTGGTGTCATTTTTTTGTAAATTAGCTATAGCCGTGATCACAACTTTAATGAATTCTTGTCATCTATCTCGTTTTTAATTTTATTTTATGTTTGCAAAAATTTTGGGGTTGTTCGTTGAAAATTAAAAGTAGTCGGTCAACAGTATTTTTTTGGATAAGTACTCTTTACGGCTGACTCAGGTATAATAAACTCAACAAGAATTATGGAATTATGTTTGGAAAATATAAATTCGGTATAGGTTTAGCTAAAATTTGCTTAATCGATTTAATCTTAGTAGTTGAAAGCCCAAGGATACACAAAAATAAACCAACAATATTACATTTGGGAAACGAAAACTTTTCTCGTATTTTATAACTCCGAAAAAACGTCAGTCAATAATACAAAAAAAAATTGAAACAGAAATTTGCAGTGCAACGAGATACATAATAGCAAATTAAATTTTTTTTTCAGTGGAAATTTTCCAACCGAGTTATAGAATAGGAATGAATAAAAAAGACAGAAAATAGATTGCAGCAATAAAAATGTTCTTGCAACCATTTATAGCTCTTAAGCTGAACATCTTTACATTTTAAATAATCAATTTCAAATTTTGTAAGTCGAAACATCAGAATTAGAAATTATTTTTTGTTAGAAATTTGAGTAATTAAAAACCAACTATTTCCAAGTGTAGACCTGTAAAAGAGTTTAAGAATTTCAGCATGAAAATTAGCATATCTTATAAGAATTAAATAATTCTAGTTGGAAATCACGAGAGTTTACAATGTTACAACGACCAAATTTAATTTTACTGAAATATAAAGTATTCAAGAATTTATTTTTTAACTACCAGCACTCAATGTGTTAATCAAAAATGTCAAGCGAAAAAACGAACAATTATCATATCATTAAAAATTATATTGTATTGTGACTGTATATAGTTAATTCATAGTTTATGTGACAATAAACTATATAAACAACCAGTGTATATGTTAGATAGATAAATAGACAGACATTCCATATTCAAACATATATATGTGCATAACATACTATATAGATGAATGTACATACTCGTATATAATATAAAATGAACAGCAGACAAAAATAATAATAAAATTAAATGTTATACTATTTGGAAACAATCATAATTTATAAACTATTTTGAAAGGTTATTGTTTATTTATTTATTTATGTATATGTGATATATTCATATAATTATTATTATTATTAAATACACTTAGACTTATATATACCAATAAAATCAATCACCTTCGATCAAGAGAGACAAAAATTCTTTAAGACGACACGATTTACATTAGACTTAGTGTGCGGCATCTATATACAACAAACTTATATCATAACCGGCAGCTATACAAACAATAATAATAATAAAAAAAAAATATTTTCAAGCAGATAAAGACTTCCATTCATACGTATGCCACAAAACCAATATGACATAAAATGTTCAAATAATCATAAAACTTTTAGTACAGTAACCACACCAAAAATCACTTTGATAACTACTGTTCATATCGTCTTGCCTAATTATATATCTGTTAGCTGGTTAACAACTTACATACACATACATTCAATTACTTCACACTACACACACATCAAAGCAATTATAATTTCGTATCTCGTGAAACACAATTATTTTTTTCTTCTTAAGTAAATAAAGGTAAGAAAATCATAAACGACGTTCGTCTTATTTAATATATAGTTTTATAATCACAATCATAATATAATAAATATGATTATAACTATAATACACTATAACTACTTATCACTATACATACAATTATCATAGTTTAAACATATGTAAAATATATTAATCAGGTAGTTCAAGGTGTTCTAAGTATAACTATTATCTAGTGATTCAATCTATGGTCTACGTAAATAAATTCTTGTAATTATAATTATTAAAGTCATGCGACCAAATTAATCGCGTGACTAACATTTGAATTTTGGTCACCCTTTGACGTACGATTAGGAATATTGTCTGTGCACTGCTATATACACAATTTATTTTCATGGTGTGTTCATAATTTATTACACGCGGTTATCAGTCATTATTGTGAAAAATATATATTCACAAAGTTCTTTGTTCGCAGATCGAAAAGGTGGTGATTATACACCTTACTAATACTTTAGAGGCCTGGCGCTTTAAATACGATACACTTGATAAAGAACCGAGATAAAGTTTTATGGTTATTAATCGATAACTGGCGATTATTTTACATGAATATTGATATCAGAATTACTAAGAAATAACTTAGCCCCCGAAATTAAAAACAACTTAAATTACGAAATAACACATTTATGGTGGGGCCATTGTAATTTATTTCAGATATGATTGTGTTGGCAAAGCCTTATAATAGAATTTTCCATATAAAAATGATACAAGTGAAATTGAAAATGAAAATTACACAACTGAATTTCTGAATTCAATTACATATTAAAGAAGAAGTAAAATATTTGGACAATAAAATTGTACGACTCAAATAAATTTTCCTCATCATATTTCACTTATCTTACAAAATTTGGGAGCCAGCGAAAATTACATTTCACGTCAACTGCGTGCCGTCAATCTGTACTCAAAAACTTATTATTCACGAAATTCTAGTCTCAAGATAAATTCAGCGGTGGCTCTAACATATAGGCGAAATAGGCAGCCACCTAAGATACAGACCGCGTAGGGCGTCAATAGAATGCAATAAATTTATTAAAATAATTAATTAATGTAGTTATTTCTTGGTTTATGTCTTCACTTTCTTTATTTAACATTTTTCGTATTTTGTTTTTTAAAATTTTAATTTAATTATTTATAATTGTTTATCCATTTTTTACAAAATGAGCTCTCAATTTATTATCGATCTTGACAGATAATCTAAGATACAAATCCAAACCGATATACAAACCCAAATCAATATCTAGATTATTCATCCAGCACATATAAAAGCCTATACAAGTGAAGCAGTTCTATATTTTAGAATATCTCAAAAAAAATCTCAGTATGCTGAATACACCATACACAAATATCTGTTTCCATGAGTAAGAAGAGTGCCACAAAATAGTTCGCCTAGGGCACCAGGTAAAATTTTTTGATCGCACCCTGGATGTATTTACATATTCGACATTTGGTTGGTAATAGCCAATGAGAAACGATAATTTTGCTATTCGCGAAATGCGCTAACTTGTTCTTTTTTTCACGCTTTTCCGACACAAAAAAAAATGGTTACTCCAATTTTCAAATATCGCAACAATTCCAATTCCCTGATAAAAATTTGTTAGGTTTTGGAGCGGGAATTCTGGATATCGCGTTCAATACTTTGCATATTCTAAATTCGACAAAAATGCTACATTTAAAAGTTAGTATTTGACTTGGAATTCGAAAATTTTAATTTTCCAAATTTACTTCTAGAACTTTTCTATAGACTTAATATTTTAAATTTGATTAAAAAAATAAGTCATTCGAAATTTAAAATTTTAAAAAGTTAGCAAAGTATCTGATCAACGGAATGTTTATGATTAAGGTCACATACTGAGTTGGCAATAGTCATTTTTACATTAGACACTCGCTTTACCCGGAGCACCAAAACTAACTAAAACCACAATTTAGTTCGTCAAGCATTAAAACTGGCCGATTAAAAAAAGCCTCGAATACGATCGAACTAAATTAGCAATTTTTGATTCAACAAAAAGGGTATATATTGGTACCTATAACCAACTAGCCTCTAGTTCAAGTCACAAGGTAGTAAATTGGTTTTAAATGCCCGCATCGTTGGATAAATACAAACCAAAGGTAATATCCATACAAGGAGTACCATGGCTGCGGCAAATCAACATGGATTCTAAATTCACATTCACTCGGAAAATATCTTTTCTTTAGTGCTACCAAGCAAGGCAAGATGACATAAAAATAAAGGTAGAAATCCCCTGTACAGACACTAGCATCCAATTTGAAAATATCAATACAAACTAATATCGCACGATTCCATCTTATTTGCTAAATGGCTCCCTGAATACATGATGGTATACAAAAAGGATTACTATTCAGGGTAAAATGTTCACCCTGTGAGATCAAAATCAAATTCCGTACATCGACAGACTTAACGGTGTCAACATGTTATAAATAATTCAACTTAACAAACAGATGTCCTGCGGATGTAGTACATGCATTACAGGCAACCTATCCTAAATTCTTAACCACAAACATCAACAGAAGAACCGTAAGCATCAACAAATGCCAGTTCAATAGTGACATTTGAGTAATGTCAAATGGCTTGTATTTAACATATACAAAATCCGATAAAAAACAGTTGAGTAAACTTATTTTACCAAGTTTGAGTGAAATCCTGACAATTCACGAAATTATTGGACAGTCATACGCTATATTGGCTTTAACTAGGCATACACACATGTTTATCTATTGTTCTCCGATTGAATTAGGAAACCAACTGCACTCGCAGTAAACCTCCGCCACGGAGATTTCGCAGTGTAATCGTGAATTCTGAACAATGTTGACACCACATCAGACTGGGAAGCAAAAATTTTATTTCCAAAATGTAAACTAAATATCTTCGAACGGAGCGCACTGCGAAACATCATTCTACAACGATTTACTAAGTGATGTATTCTTTCATAGTAATTAAGTGGTTTATAGATGTGACCGCTCCCCAAAAACCAGCAAGAAAAAATCAGATGGCGGTTTATTCATAGCTGTCGACTCATCAATACCAAATAAATTAATTGGTGTAACAGATCAATCAATCAAGGAATTATGTGTTAAAATTACGATCAATAAAAAGTCACTTTCATTTACATATGGCGAAAAAATAAACGAGATTATGCCTCTAAGCGTGAGCTCGGATAATAAGTATACCTGTGATTTAAAATATGGACTTAATTTTTACTATTGAATTTTAAAATAAAGGAATCACCCACATCGTTCGTTATTAATGAGGATCACTATAAACCCATTGAAATAACATTGGCAAGTAAAGGGAATACTGATTTAAGCAATTATTGCCATAACCAGAAACCTCATCACAATTTCAAAAAAGCCGAACCACGTACACCAATATTTTGAAAAAATAAATTGGAAAGTTCAACTTAACAGCAGAACAAACAAATCCACACCATGGCATGACGAACTACTACTACTTATCACTCTTAAAAACAAGAAAGACAAGGCCTAAATTCTGTTCCCGGAATAGCAAACTGAAATTCACTATGTGTACTAACTAACCAAGATTTTGAATCCAATTTCAAATTAAAATAAAAGAACTATATTAGCGACCTAAAGGAAAAAATAAAAAGAGATCCCAAACACATTTGGGGCTTTTATAGGACCAAATGCGAAAGTGATAGTTACCAATTAGCCAGTCTGGATGACATTTAAACGAACAAGAATCTTGAGACACGCTGATCATATCCAATAAGTTTGTAAACCAAAAGATATAGATAACTACCAGAGCCAACCATAACTTATAAGTGAATCATTATTTACCGCACACATCGAGCTCGAGGACATTCAGTCAGCATTGGTAGGTTTTGGAGAAAAATGTGATTCCGCAATATTGACATTTTCAATAAGTATGTTATTAAATCAATCATTTCAATTGGTAACATTTCCCCAGAAATGGAAAATCAGCGAAGTAATGCTCATTTTAAAATGTGGAACTAGAAGTGACATTTCATGATTCAGAGGTATTAAAAAACGGATTTTTGTCCAAAAGATCAACATCGAACAACCTTATCGAATTTACCAGCTATTCGATTAAACAAATAGAGAACCGCAAACAAGTTGACGCAATCTACACCGACACTGCAAAAGCCTTCTTTGTGATACATTTGTGTTTTTCAACCAGTTTGTTGCTTGGTTTATACCACACTTAAGTAATCGCATACAGTAGATTGAGGTAGATGGTAAAAGATCAGAAACAATACAGATTACCTCTGGTGTTCCACAGGGCTTCCACGTTGGTCCATGGATTTTTATAATTTTTATTATTGGCATTAGTGAAGTGATACAACCTTGCAAAAACATAATGTACGCATTTGACCTGAAAATCTTAGAGTCAACATTGACACAAATAAACCTCGATGATTCCATCGTAAAGTTAACCCTGTTACACAACAATATAAAATAAATGATGCACTTCCTCCGAAAGTATTGGAAACTAAAGATTTATAGGCTCGATTGCATCGCTAGAGCTAATCTTATGCTCTCTTTTATTAAATGATAGGCAGGCGACATTTTGGGTTTGGAGACAATTATGATCTTGTATTGTACATACGTTCGGTCCCAGCTTGAATACGCTGTTAATGTCCAAAAATCCAATAGAAATTAATACGCTACTTGACATGGAAAGATAGGTTTGTGTATGATTATGATCTACCATACCACGTTAACCTACAGCGATTACCAACATTTAACATGGATATAAAAACTATAACATAACAATATTGGAAATTTAGCGTGGGTTGCTAAAGTGTTCTTTTGTTGGTAATCTGCTACTCGATCTAATTGATGTACCTTATATTCTGGAATAAATTTAAATAAATGCTACCAGCAGTTAAGCAATCGTGATTTCCTCCAAATAGATAGACACAGGATAATTTATGGTGAAAATGAACCAGTGAATATGATGTCCAGTGAATATGATGTGGTGTAAGTTAAAGTAGTGCATCGTCACCTGAATCTGCTGATAAATTTATTATTACCAAATAGTATATTCTTAAATGTAATATTCATCGCAGTTAGCAAGAGTTAGAACGAGTTTTGTAATTTAGAGTTTGTGTACAAACAGTTGTACAGAATGTCGTTCTTTTAATCAAAAATTTAATTAAGATTTTAATTCTGTGCGGAAGTGCATATTTGAAGGGACAGTTCATCCGTAGTCTAGGGTCGAGCTCAAGGTCAAATTACCTTATAACAATTATATTCTACACACATTTATCATTTTTGGTCGGCGAGTCAGTGCCGAAACATTGCCACAGTTTCTCGACTTTACTAATATTTGAATCAACGTTGTCAGTGTCGCATAAGTATGAAATACATTTAGCAGTAAAATTCGTTTCTTTCGAAATTTGTGAATTTTCAAGAAATTTCTTCTGAACTGTTTACCAAAAATTACCAGGACCGGTAAATTCACATTTTTTTACCGGTGGTATGTAAATTTGGACGAATAACCTGTTCATCGATTAATCGTTTACAGCTAATGCGGTCTCTAGCTCAGGCCCAACATTTTTTTACTGGCTGTGTTTTATTTCAACCCAACTTGAATTCTTCATACAGCTTAGGATTTTTTTTATTACGGATTTTATAAGAACAAACTCGTCAAATATTCAATGTACACAGCGATCACAAACTGCTGCGATGGCCTAAGATAGATAGTATTAAGATGCATCCATATATAATGCCGCGAAGATATTATTTAATTCAATAATTAAATTAAACAATTAATGTTTGTTCCCGAAAGAAATCAGATCGTGCGCGGTCAACCGCAAGATCCCCACCAATTTTACATATTGTGCCGATCGGAATAGTATGCGGACGCGCCTTAAAACATTTTGTCGCCCATATTTCATATACAAAAACATTGGTCATATATCAACAACTATAATATAGAGTTGCTACTTTTTTTGCAACCGAAATTAATAATTTTTTTATTGATAAAGATAATACGGTCGATATCACCGATTATATATAATTGTATCACCGTAATTGTGCCTAATTAAGTGTATAAATGTAAACGTGCTGTACATTTGGCTTCTTATCTGTAATAAATTTTTGCTACTTATTGTTATTTTAGTGATAAAATAATTATTATTAACCGCAATATCTTTTATTATCGTTTCTCTGTGTTTACCTTACCTATGTACAGTGCGCAAGTAAAGCGGTAAACCAAACCAAATACAGTGTTAAAAATTTACCGAAAGTACTATAAAAGATAACTCAAAAGTATTGATATATTTTTGATTCAGATTCGAAGGTATTTAAATTCAAGAAATATTTTTTGAAAAAACTGACAAACTTACAATGAATTAAATTTTGTTCATCGATAAAAACGTGATTTACATGAATAATATGTATATCTGTTAATTTTTCAAATCACCTTAAGAAATTATTGTATGTACATAGATAATCTTTTAAGATTTAATTTACGTATTTTAATTTCGTTTCTAAACGGTTAAGGAAATACATATGTATATTACACAAATGAATATTGTGTATTTGACATGCAACTCACAAATGGGTAATAAAAAATTGTTTCGATTTTATTTCTTGTCTCGTCTGTGGTTTTGATATCGAGCTAAATTTTATCAAAAATTTTCAGTTCACATCGCGGGCGTTTTACATCAACAGATAATAAAATTAAAAATTATAATGCGCTGCTTTATATAGTTTTGGAAAAACTAATTTAAAAACCAGAAAATTTATAATAAAATTGTCAACAGTCGATTAATTAATGTGAAGTGTTGAGACTACAACAATATATCCTCGACAGCGAAGATTCCATAAAATCAATAAACATTTATTTTGACTATTGTATATGATTATTGTTACGAGAGCACAAAAAACGCGGAACGTGATAATCTTCAAATTAGAGCAATTATTTTTGTTAGCCATCATAATTAAAATTCAAATAAATAAATAATTATTTTAAAAATTTATTAGAAGTTCGTATACTGTTGTTATTACTCTTATACAAAACTTAAATGGCTTTTAGCAAAATCATTTTTGTTGTATTTTTAACAATTTGAGAATTTTTTGTTTGTTAACTGGTGAAGTGGATGTTAAATAATAGCGATAAATTTAAAAGCTCTCTTATATTTGTTCGTTGTAATTGTCATTGTCTTGTTAACTATATAAATTGTTTATGTTAGGCGAGAAATTGTTTTGTTAAGAGGTGCTTGAATTTATAGTCGCCCAGAAGTCTGTGTGCATTTAAAATTTCATTGTATATACATATATGATGCGATTGCACGATCATTAAATGTATGTACATAAACTCCGAATAAAGGTGTCTGGTTAAGTAGTATCTGTCAATTTTGAAACAGATGCTGCTACATGCTAAACAGCTGGTTTTCGCAATCTTTTTGATTTGTCGGAAAATTGACGAATAACAACGAATAATTTAAAGAAGATGATTTAGAAATTTTCAGATGGTTAGGTTAGGTTAGGCTAGAGTGGCTGCTACGGCACATTTAGACCGGTGACGGTCCATTGTGTTACTGCCTCTTTTTTTAGCGCTAACTTGAGATCTGTAATCGGCTTCCCTAAGATTTTCCTTTCCGGTTACAGGTGGAAAGTTGTACTGTGCATAGCTAGTCCGCCCGCCCTGCCGTTCCCCGTGACGTCCGAGTGGCCGAGGACCATTCTTGACGTCAGAGAAACTGATTTAAGCGACTTGGTAGCCGCCTGGCTGCCCACATAAATTGCAATACCACATTATGTTTCAAAAAAGTCAAGACCTCCTCAATCGCTATCACCTCCACTTGGTATAAGCTGCAGTAATCAAAGAGACGAACGGAAATATCCACATTCAATTTATCACAGAAGACTCCAGCTCCCTACTTTACCGTCTAGTTTAGATCCAACATAGTTTGGGAGATACTGACGAAAGATAGTTTTTGTTTAAATTAGAACCTATACTTTTGAGAGCAATTTTTGATTAAGCAGTTTGTTTATCCATAAGTTTTCGTTAAGTGTATGGTTTTAGAGATGAGCAAAAATCGAGCTGTATTACGGTAAAATAATTTTCTTTAAGTTCTAACACTATTTCGTTGTAACGATATATAAGAAAATAATCATAAAATTAATCCTTATTTGACTTATTAACCAAAAATTGAATTTGTAGCAGCTCGAATATTCGACTCACCGATATTCGATACTGCCACAACAAAACAAATTAGTGAAATTCAAATATAAATCAACTTATTTGAATTGAGAGTTCACTATCCCATCACACATCCAATAGCCGAACCAATTATCCAATTATTAATTCGCCTTACCAATTCGACTAATACTCCATTGCACTCAAAATACTAGTGCAATGTTGACCGTCGCCGGCGCATGTGTTCCCTCTCCAAAATACGACATGTATTTTGGACACGAAGGTGACGTCACAACACAATACAAAATTAACATAAGACTTTTTCGTCCATTACGATTTTACATAGCAAGGTAGACAACACGTTTTGACAACGCGTCACAAGTGGTGGTGGTATTAAAAACATAAATAATAAAAATTAATTCACACATAAATAAATGAACAAAATAAATGTACAATAATTATATAAATAATTTTATAATTAATTTAAATAAATAAATATAAAATTAAAATAAATTAATGAATTTAATAATAAGTTAAATAAAATAAATAAATACTTAAAACACAAAATGTTATATGTATAATTCATTTTGGATCCTATAAATACAACAAGTGGTGACCTCGACGTCGGTTTTTACCGAGAAATTAAGTTTAAAAAAAAAATACCAACAGTAAATAACCACGCAGCATAAAATTTGTTTCCGTGGTAAGTGCTTCCTAAATAAAAAAAAAAAAAATTAAATAATAACCACGTCACGCAACCGCGTGGGAAGACAGCAAAAAACGTGCGTAGGGCAAACCCACGCGCCGACGAGGGATCAAACAATTTTAGCAGATACGTGCGTAGGGCAAACCCACGCGCCGACGAGGGTCGGGACTTCACAATTTACACCGACCACAAACCTCTAACTCGAGAAATTCAGTCTAAAACTGAACGCAATCCAAGGCAAGCACGCCACTTGGATTATATTAGTCAATTTACCACGGACATCCAGCATGTTCAAGGTACCGAAAACGTTGTCGCGGATACACTTTCGCGCACAACAACAAACGAAACGGCCACAGTCGAGACTCATTTCGACTGCAATAAGATCGCACAAGCGCAAAAAGCAGACTTGGAACTTCAAAATTTACTTTCTCGTTCCGTTTGTCACGCCAGTTCATCACTGAAACTGGAGCTTTTCAAACTACCTGGCCTCGAAATCTACTGCGAAACATATACGGGTGCAAATCGCCCGTACATCGCAGAGCAACTACGTCGAACCATCTTCGACACACTACACGGTATCTCACATCCTGGTGTCCGCGCAACTCGTAAATTGATTACTGCTCGATACTTTTGGCCAAGCATAAACAAAGACGTGACCCATTGGGCACAAGCATGCTTATCTTGCCAAAAATCAAAAGTCCAGCGACACACAAAATCGCCTCATGAGCACATTCATTTGGATGTCGTAGGACCACTTCCTCCATCCAATGGATACTCATACCTACTCACCTGTGTCGATCGTTTCACTCGATGGCCAGAATCGTACTGCATGAGCGACATGTCTGCAGCAACCATTGCCACCACATTCGTACACAACTACGTATCACGATTTGGCGTTCCACTTGACATCACCACTGATCAAGGAACCCAATTCGAGTCGAAGCTTTTCTCGGAGTTAATGAAACTCCTCGGCTCACATCGGATACGTACAACGGCTTACCACCCGCAAGCCAATGGCATGGTTGAACGCTTCTACCGCCAACTTAAAGCTGCTCTCAAGGCCCGAGGCAACACAATTCACTGGAGCTCCGAAGTACCAATCGTTCTACTTGGCATTCGAGGCAACGGTTAAAGAAGATCTGAAGTGCTCACCAGCTGAAATGGTTTACGGACAAACCATCAAGCTACCCGGTGAGTTCTTCGTCGAACATCTTCTACCGTCTCCATCCACAACCCACACAGTCATCGACCAACTCCGCACCACCACCATGCAAAATCTTATCCCCACGGCAACAAGACCAACGAATGAAAGCAACATATTCGTTCCCAAATCGCTCAACAATTGCGATTACGTCTTTGTCCGGGTTGATAAGGTTCGTACTGGATTACAATCTCCATACGACGGCCATACAAAGTTATACGCCGCTTACGCAAGCAATTCATTGTCTCAATCAAAGACAAACACCACTCAATCTCCATCGACAGATTGAAACCGGCGTACGGTATTCTCAACACGGCTGATCAAATATCAGCCAGCAAACGATATAAAACCGTCCGGTTCAACGTATAACGTCTCAAAACCTATGGTTTCTCATCTGTAGAGGGGGTACTGTAGCAGCTCGAATATTCGACTCACCTATATTCGATACTGCCACAACAAAACAAATTAGGGAAATTCAAATATAAATCAACTTATTTGAATTGAGAGTTCACTAACCCCATCACACATCCAATAGCCGAACCAATTATGCAATTATTAATTCGCCTTACCAATTCGACTAATAATCCATTGCACTCAAAATACTAGTGCAATGTTGACCGTCGCCGGCGCATGTGTTCCCTCTCCAAAATACGACATGTATTTTGGACACGAAGGCGACATCACAACACAATACAAAATTAACATAAGATTTTTTTCGTCCATTACGATTTTACATAGCAAGGTAGACAACACGTTTTGACAACGCGTCACAAGTGGTGGTGGTATTAAAAACATAAATAATAAAAATTAATTCACACATAAATAAATGAACAAAATAAATGTACAATAATTATATAAATAATTTTATAATTAATTTAAATAAATAAATATAAAATTAAAATAAATTAATGAATTTAATAATAAATTAAATAAAATAAATAAATACTTAAAACACAAAATATTATATGTATAATTCATTTTGGATCCTATAAATACAACACATTTTTGTCTCCGTAATTTCTAATAAAAAATCAATAAAAAAAATTCTTAAGATGTTGTAAACTAATGAAGGAACATTCGATACGATGATGGTATCTGGCGAGTGTTAGAAAAATGACCGAGAGGCGATTAGATTATACGTACTGAATGGTATCTTTGGAGTACTCACTCGTTTAGCAAATAAGGTCCGCACTACGGGAACCATAGGAAATCCAACGAAACGCCGTAAAACTAAATAGGAACTTGTTGTAGATGTGCTAGCTGCAGTATCGCGGGACGCACACAAATCAACTTGAAATATTGTACGTAGAGGAATATCTCAAACAACAGTTTCTCGCATTTTGAGAGGAAAGCAAGTTCCTCCACATATCATTGCTACAGGAATTCTTATGATTTTATGAGCGAAATTAAATTTTGTCATTGGGCCAGGCAACAAATTGAAGAAAATTCAAACCTCGCTCAACATCTTCTGTGGACGTGAATTGGAGGCGTACTGTTGATAATATACATACATCGGAAAAATGTAAAGGTTGGGGCTGGAATATTTGGTTCTCATTTTACTTTGATGTTAGAGCCAGTTCACTTTCAATCGAAAAATTTCTGGAATTTTTAATGGAAGATTTATTTATTTATCACCAGATAACTAACTTGAATGTATGGATTTTGAATTATGGGTAAAAGTGAAAGACTTAGCATATTTTGATCGGCCTACCAGGGCAGAAGATTGAATCAAAGAAATAAGAAGCTATCAGAATTAAATGGCAGACATTTTGAACATTTACTATAATCTCAAATATCCTCGTACCTAAATTAAAAATTTTCCTTATGAATCGGAAACCAATTAAATTAATTTAGTTTTATTTGGTGTTACAGTGAAACAGCATTTTTTTGTTGTAATGCAGATCAAATTTTGCTCAAATCTTTGAAACCATACACTTTACGAAAAATTTTGACAAAACAAAAATTATTTACTTTTAGCTGCTTAATCCAAAAATGCATCTCAAAAGTATAGGTTTTAATGGGAAAAAATTCTGAACCAATGAGTTTCAAGGTCATTTAAGATGACCACTAGACTTATACACAAAAACATAGAACTACTCTAAAGCCTTACCCTTCCAGTTTTTGTAATAGGACATTAATGACGGAGAGGAGACAAAACCTAACCTTGCGGTGTGCCTAGATATACCAGATATACGTACATACTCCTTTCAAGAGTATTTTTACTCTTTTTGGTTTGTTTTAATCTTTACTCTTTTGTTAGGCAAAAATCATCAAAATATACTCTTTTTCACTTAATTTAAAGAATTTTTAAATTTAACGTACACAATTTATAATGATTTTATTAAGCGTAATTTACACAGATTGGTTAATTTTTTACATTAAATGTAAATCGCTTACAGAATTTCAGAATTTTAATATGAAATACAAAATTGAAAATTTAACGAATTTAAAAATATTTGGGAATTTCAAAATTTGACAAATAAAATTACGAAATTTGAATAAATGCTTGAAATTTTAATTAAATTCTTGAAATATTTCAAATTTGTAAAATTTAAATAATTGTCATCTTTTTAAATTTGAAATTAATCCAAATCGTGTTAGCTAAAATTTTAATTCAAATCCTACAAATTCAAAGGCAGTAGAATTCAAGTTTGCAAAATGTGGATAAAAATGTAAAAATTCCGTTCTTTATTAAATTCTGATTAAAAATTCGAATTCACAAATTCTTAATTTCGTATAAAATTAACTTAAGTCATTGAATTTTGAAAATTTTAATTTTACTGAAATTTTAATTTTCGATGTATCGAATTGAGACTGAATTTTACAAGTCTGAACATAAACTTAAAACTTAATTATCACATTTAAAAAAAAAATTAAAAGGCGCATACGGCTAATTTTTTCAAATTATGATTACTCTATTGAATATTTTGATCCGATTTGAAATTTCCTATTCAGAATTAAAAATTTACGAAATCTTTTTCGATAGGTTCACCATTTAAATTGATACTTCGAATTATGAATTTCTAAAATATTGAGTTCTTATTTCGTTATCCAATTCCAAGATTTATCGAATTCGAATTTATTCTTCATTTTGAATTACTGAATTTTAAAAATTCAATAATTTAATTTGCCGTAATTCAGAAATATTAGTTTTAACTTGAATTTTGAATCTTTTGAAAATATTTTAACTCAAAATTTAAACACGAAACTGTTCTCGAAAATTACGGAAATTTTTAGTTTTTATATTGTTCAAATCTGAATTCGCAATTTCAATCCTAGAATCATAAAAAGTGTAAATATTTAGAAATTTGAATTTATAAAAAATTTAATTACGATTTTCTAAAAATTTCGATTGAACCAGAAATTTTCAACTCAGAATTCTAAGATTTAAATTTAAACAGTTAAATTACAAAATTTAATTTTTAATTTCATTGTTCGATGTAGACTTTAATTTTAATATTTAGATTTGCAAAATTCTATTTCAATATTTTTTGGACGACATTCCAAAGACGAATTAATAAAATTAAATTTATAAATTTTAATTAATCTGGTTACTTCGATGGAATTGATAATTTAGTTAAACAATTCTCAATCTGATATTCCAGTTTGAACTGTTAATTTTTAAAATTTTGCCTTTTTCCTACAGCATTTCAAAAAATTTGAATGCATACGTAGAAAATTTCGAAAAAATTAATTCTCTTACGTTGTTTAACAAAATTTTAATTTAAATATAATCTGATTTCAAACTGTTTTAATTCGAATAAATATTTAATCGAGTCAATATTTGAAAAATTTTGGTGTTTAAAGAATTTAATGAACCTTTCTGTAAATTTTAAATTCGAATTTTATAGGTTCGTTTGTGCGAGTATCAGGAAATTAATATTTCATCCAACAATTTTATATAGAGCGATGATTGAAACGGAGATTTCGAATTTGAAAAAATATTTTTATTAAATTCAGAACTATAAATGAATGAGATTCATCATTTCAACAGATTCAACAGACTTATGATTTTGAAGGAGTGTTATTGTTTTAACAATTAAAAGAAATATTAACCAGTTTGAGGTTTCAATTTGTCCTGGGTAGCATTGGTAGTTAAGGTAGAAACTCAGTCTACTTATGCTGTGCTATACTAAAATACTTGTAGCTGATCGCGTTCAAATGAATTTACCTAGCTAGAACGGAGAATCCAAAAGTAAAATCTATGAAACTATATGGATCAATAAATATACATATACAAGCGTAGACGCGGGTCCCGTGCGTTTTATTTGTTTAGCCCGAAATTCAAAAACGTCAATCAAAATTTAAAAATAAATGTCAAATTCTTCAATATGCATGGTTTACCAAAATTACATATATCCACTCTATGTATACGATTTGCCTTCAATTTCTATAATCAAATTTATTTAACATACTAAAATGTTAAGTTTAAAGCGACTTGCCGCAACCTCTGAATATAAAATTTGAATCGAATTTTAAAATTCGACAGTTCGATGTAGTTGATCAAATATTGAATTATCAAAACCCATTTTTTTATATTCGATGCGGTTCTAAAAAAATTGCCAAATTTTTAAAATCAAAGTTCGATGTGTAATTGGTTAAATTTTGAAATAGAATTTTATTAATTTAAAATTTTGATTATTTGTTTAATTTAAAAAAAATTAAAATGATAAAATTTAACGAATATGAAATTTTTGAAACTTGTCAATATTTATGAAATTTGTGGACAGTACTGGTACAAAAGCTTGGCATTTATTAAAAAGCTCACCATTTATAGGAACTACCTGCCAGCTGTTTCCTGAAGAAGATAACTGATAACAAATAGTTAAGCATTCTAATTAAAACGACACGATACATCTGTAATATTCTCGAATTGAAAAATAGTGTTTAAACTACATGTACTATAGCATTAAATAATCCAGACGATTAGTTGTTAAAAATCTCGCAACCAATTGTTGATAAATCTCAACAACAACAATAAAAACTAACAAATTTCAACATAATGATTAACAAACAACCGAATGATAAACATCATCCTTCTCTATACTCGTATATTATCCAAAACAACATATCTCCGTTAAATTTATGTTAATGCTGTTAAACATAAATTATATGTGTTAAAACATCACAAATATTTATTTATTTACTTTTAATAGACATAATATACGAAAACAACAAATACAAAAGACATTAATTATCATTCTACTAGACTAAAGAGATATAGAATATATTTTTAATTGTTGTTGTAATTTTAATTAAGATAAAATTGTATAGTTTTTATTATCCATTTAATGGTTAGTTAAAGATTTTTATGGATATATTACAACAATAAAAATTTTAAATATTTTATTGTTAATTTTTTAATAATTAAATTTAATTTTTTTTTGTGATTACTCTATAGAGAGGCGTACTGCTATAGAGTTTAAGGCTTGATATGCATACGTGATCTCAGATCAAAACAAATTTCAAGATCATCCATCAAAATTTGTAATCAGATAACAAATAAATAATAGTTTTACATTTAAAAAAT
Source organism: Tipula unca (assembly GCA_951394425.1). Lineage (NCBI taxonomy): Eukaryota > Metazoa > Arthropoda > Insecta > Diptera > Tipulidae > Tipula > Tipula unca. Next base: position 172,829,609 of record OX596381.1, on the reverse strand, counting down.
AACAAACAAAAAAATTAGCTGGCGTTTATGTTTATTTTAATGAACATACGAATTATTGATCGGTGCAATTTATTTATTATATTCGCTTAAACATACATACAATACAAAATTTATAGTTTTATGTGATTTGTGGTGGTTTATAATTGCGCAATTTGTATGCAAAATTGGTCGATGAACACTTAAAGTCGAATAATAAATATATGAGTGGTGTTTTGAAAAATAAGTGAATATCAATTGCATTGGTGTATTTTATTTGGTTGTTTGATCGTGTGTGGCTCTCCCGATCAACTTAACTTACCTAACGTAAAACACAATTTATCGTTTGTAGTATCATGGTGTGCTGTACATAAGCGTTAATAAATCTGTAAATATATAAATAAAAATAGTTAATTAGTATACTTATAAATGGTAATCGTGAGGAATATGTCTATTTAAAATGAGCGCGAAATATTATAAGTCTGATTCAAGTAAGATTTAATGTTTTAACTTGATTCGATAAATCAAATACGATTTTAAATTTGCACAATTTTCTAGAAATTCTAATCACGTTTGAATTACGAACGAACAAACTATATTTGTGGGTAATTAGAGTTCCTTTACACGAAATAATAATTTCTTATTGTCAGACAACAATTAGAATTTGAATATATAGAATTCAAATGTTGCTTCATTTTTTAAATATCAAAATACTAAATTACTGATTTGTAAGATAAAATTTATCGTTATGTTCATACGACTTTAAAACAACGATCGTTTTAACTAGTCAATGAACAATTTATGATTTTAAACTAATCAAATTCTGACTTTTTATTAATACATTAGCACATATTTTAGAATATTTTATTTTATTTTATTAAAACGGATGGAGCCTATGGTGCAGACCTAGAAGATATATCCTAAATTGCGTTCAAAGATCTGGAAGAGAACCCTTGGGATCTAGCTGCGACATAGACCGGACAGCTGCAAAGATAAAGAAGTCGTCCCCTTCCACCAGACAGTCGTCAGAAAGAGCATCTTGAACTAGTCACATCAGTTGGAGATCATGGCGCCCGACCCAAATGATTCTTAGTCTAGTATTATAGGAATGGCAATGATGTAGTCCGTGTATTCTTTGACCAGATTGAACACAGTCAAAGGATTATTAGGGGTACTAAGTACAGCTTTACTATCCGTTCAGAATATAATATACTTCCCTAAATCACTAAACTTAAACGCCTCAATCGCACTTTGTTTAAGTGCAATTAGTTCAGCTTGAAAAACCGTGCAGAATTTACCCAGACTACTCAAGAATCTAAGCCCAAACTTAGGACAGTACAATCTATACCCTGCACTGATTTCTGAACGAAAGCCACCAGCAAAAAATATTATCGACTCAGACAACTGCCTAAAGAAATCCTGAGAAGGCCACAATTCTCTCGACGGAAAAACGACGGAGGTGAAGCTAAATTCAGGCAGCCTGTCATTCGCCAAGAAATTTCTTGCCGCAATGCATCTCAGTCGAAACACAGCTGAAACGCGGTGCCAAGAAGGAATGACTGCAATTCGGTCAAGCATAGAATGAACTCCATAGCTAGAAGAGGAGTAGAAGACATAGCCCTATAGTTATACTTATAACCCTATAGGCTGTCTTCTGCAGTCCATCCAGCCTTACTATAGAAGACGTTAGTTTCACAATCAGCCACCATACAACTGACGTAATAAAAGTAAATCCAGTGATTTGTGGACGAACGCCATCATTGGGGCCAAACCTCAAGAATTGCCTAACGCCCTTCTGCATTACCAATGGGCTTTTGCAGCTTATAATAAAGGTGAAATTTCCAGGAGGGCTTATCATCTAGAATGACACCCAGGTGCTCTGTTCTCTGTCATTGTGATCGTTCTCTGAAAGAACAGATTGTCGAACAACCCCTTTTCAAGACACCAAACTTTCACAATAATAAGAGCGTTCTGCGTAAGATCAGATAAAACGGTCAGATATTTACCAGAAACTGTTCAAACTGAGACCATCCGCGTGCCTTTGAACGATAAACCTAGATCGCCGCAATTTAACAGAGAAATCAAGAGCAAGAGTGAGAGCAAACTTTCAGCGCACACCTCTTGGCCACTTTGACGAACACTGTAGTAAACGAAGTACTATTAAAAGTACCGTACGCCTGAAACAGGTTGAGCAGATGAGTACTGATGGGTAGTAAACCTTGCGGTAATTCAGCATGGAAAATGCAATCAAGACCATTCGATTTGAAAAGTACAAACGAAAACACACTCCAGCATAGAACTTAAGTAGTGATCAGCCTACGGGCTAAGCCTCTATCCGGAATACCGACAAATGTGTCAAGAGTATCGGAAGTATCCACAGCCGAGAAAATTGGACAGACATCAGTAGCTGAGTTTGCCGTACATAGTTGCCTGCAAATCAAGATCTGTGAAACACCTAATCAGGTTAGGTGCATCTAGTAGTGAAACGAGATCATAGAAGAATGCATCCCAATTCGTAAGTTTTCTATTACGATATGGTTTAACCGGTGATCTATTAAGCATAATATTAAAAGACATATACCTTTGACCAGAGATGAGAATATCACTCGTCATCCTCTAATTTAGAATTGGGTCGACGATGGACTTGTAGTACAAACTAATATCAATCACTTTCTTACGAACCGAGTTGACAAACGTTGGCTCACATCCGACATTGAGAATCTCAAACTTAGAAGAGTAAATATAATTGAACAGTGAGGATCCTCTATTATTAGTATTCGAACTACCCCAAAATAGTATGATGAGCATTAGCTATACACAACCAATCACGAGAGCCAGTTTATTAACCCTAGACCGCATTACAAGATTCATCAATTCCTCTGAAGGAGGGGACGAGGTGGAATCATAGGGTAGATAGAGTGATGCAATGACAAGTTTGAAAAAGGAATCAGCGTACTCGAGAGTGATTAGCACCGCCGCAAGATCAGCAGTGCTACACTTGTCAATATGCGCGGCATATTATTAGAAATATAACTGCGCGTTCTAGCTTTAAAGACAAACTTTTGTGAAAGATCCTACCAAAGTTAGAGATTAAACCAGAAATCCCATAATCATTAAGATACGGCTAATGTAATATACAAAAATCTTTATGCGATATAGCAATCAGCCTCTTCAACTCATAAGATTTGCTATGTTATAAGTTGATCTGTTTAGATTCAAACATGGACATCATGAGGTCAAATGAACTGAAGTGAAGCGTATTCCTGATAGGGCATTCTACATGGATCGAAATAGGTGGTAGTCGGAAGGAGCAAGGTCTGGGCTATAAGGCGGGTGAGGCAGAATTTCGTTCCATTATTCTCCAGGTAATTTTTGAGCGGCGCCGCAATATGTGGCCGATCGTTATCGTGGTGGAAAATGATTGACTCGTGTCTGGTCGCATTCGTTGGCCGCTCTGCCTGGATTTTCTGCTTCAGTCGGATCAATTGTTGACGATAGAGTTGGGCATTGATGGTTTGGCCACTTGGCAACAGCTCATAGTGGATCACACCTAGCTGGTCCCACCAAATGCACAGCATGACCTTAGCCCCGTGAATATTCGGCTTTGGTGTCGATGGGCCGGCCTCGCCTTTCTTGACATACCCTTTTTGGCGCTTGGGATTATTGTAATGGATCCATTTTTCATCGCCAGTGACAATACGATACAAAAACGATTTCTTTTTGTGGCGCTCGAGTAGCATTCCGGACATGAAAAATCGTCTTTCCAACGTCTCTTGGCTTCAACTCGAATCGCACACAATTTCCCATCTTTTGGATGAATCCCAAGGCTTTCAAACGTCTGGAAATTGTTGCTTGATCAACTCCCAATGATTCTGCAAGTTCTTCTTGCGTTTGACATGAATCTTGATCGAGTAATGCCTCCAATTGTTCATCCTCAAACTTTTTCGGCTGACCAGGACGAAATGATGTGAAAATCACCACTTTTGAAGCGACTAAACCACTCAAACACTGTGTTTTTGCAAGAGCATGCTCACCATACAAATCCACGAGCAAACGATGACTTTCAGCTGCTGTTTTGTTTGCGAAAAAGTGACTCAACAAAACTTCCCGCAAATGCTGTTTTTTTCTCAAATTTGATATATTTTCCATCGTTGAAATCAGTTGAAAAAACTTTTAGCTGATTTTGACAGGTATTGAATAGAGCTTTCAAATGACATAGATGTCATTGATGTACTATAATAGTATATTTTTACATAATTTTACTAAATTTCATGTTTTATAAAAATTGAAATTTTATTTTGATTTTCGATAAAAAAATTTTTAACAAATACGATTTTAAATTAAAAAATTGAATTATAAAATTCCAATAAAATATGTTTTGAGATCAAATTGTTAAATTTTAAATTAAAATATTTATTCAAAGATGTCCAATATGTAACGTGGTATGCTGGAAAGACCGATTCATAAAATTGATAAAGTTTTTAATTAAATTAAGATTTAGGAATTAGACTCTTTACTTAGTTTCATATGTATCTATGTGTGTAGTTTGCCTAATGCATGTGATATTATCCCCGGATTTGTAGAAGGAAACGAAGATTTTGAATCAGGCAACTCTAAAACCATCACGAATATTTTTTTTCAAAATCGTACCGTGGCAATGTAAATAAATATATTCTCCGGGGGGTTAAGAATATCTTAACCAAGTTTTTGTATTTTATTTTACTCGCCTGGTATGTTGAAATTCAAAATGTGTCGAATCAAAGTTACTTATACATATTATATGGTTTTGAATTGGGCACAAACAACTTATATCAATAAGTTTTTTTGAAAATCGTACCGTGGCATTGTGCCTAAATATTGTTCGGAGCTAAGGATATTTTAACGCAATTTTTGTATTTTATTTTAAGGTTTCGTCTGGTCTGCTGAAATTAAACATTTGTTAAAAGTGGTCCTACGCTGTTGTATGCCCATTTCAAAATCAAAAATGAAATTGATAAAACTCACAAAATTCATGATTAATTTTATAATACCTTATGTATAGGTATTATACAATTAATTCAATTGGTAAGATTCAAGATAATCACCTGATTCATAAAAATATATTTTTATAGTTTTATGATTTAATCTTTATACAATTTGAATAAATTTCTAAATTTCTAAAAAGTCTAGACCATAAAATTAATTAAATTTATAAAATTCTAAAAAATCATAAAATGATTCATAAACCATACAAAATTCCTAAAATCATAAAAACTCAAAATAAATTTCAAATGCTTAAAGTTCAAATTTTATGAAATTATATAATCACGGAATTTATCATATCCAGAAAGCTGTTTAAATTTCTAAAACTCACAAAATTCATTAATTTCTTCAGCATTCATACTGCTCATTAAATTTGTAATGTCATAATATTGATCAAATTTATAAAATTTTAATAGTTTCTTAAAATCAATAAATTTTACAAAATTCGAATCGTTAATTAAATTTATAAAATTATCTATTGCTCTAATTTTATGATTTTTATGATTAAAATTCAATTCATAAATATTTTATTATATATTCGTAAAATTCGTAAAAAATCTTAAAATTCATGATCATATAAAATTCAAACAATTTTCAGGAAATCGAAAAATTCTATCTTTATGAATAAGAGAATTTTTAAAATTTTCTAAATTTTACTGATTTTAACCATAAAATTTACAAAATTCATCAATTTCATAATTCCTAAATTTATAAAATTTTAAATATTTTAAAATCAATGCAATTCGTAGGATTAAAAACAACTAGCTGTTTCATAAAAATCTTATTTTACATTAGACCATTTAAATAAATTCATGTTTCTTCTAAATTTTAAAAAAATCTAATCTTTTGTAATTTCACACGACACTATGTAGATGAGGCATAAAGTTGTTAGAATTTCCTGATTAAAGATTTTAATTTTCTGGGATAAAATCCGGGTATAACATTACATACATCTTTGTTGAGACTAAATATGTACATATTGATAGACCATTGACCAACATGTGCTCATCTAATGAACGTTCCATTACATTACAAACACGTTTCATTAAATTAATGCCATAAACTAACATAAGATTCCCATAAACAATTACTCCATATCTCGGACACATAATTTTTGCCAAAAAAAAAAAAAATCAAAATCAAATCCCAAACATTTTATTAGTTTTCCTTCCAGTGAGTGTCGTCTTCGTCTACAACAATCTACATTAATAATTTTCATTCAATTTTATTTCCATTTCATTTTGCGTTATTTTTCAACTTTTCCATATTATATATAAAATAACCATCCATACACTAAAAATGTAATAATAAATTCAATTAAAATGGACACAACTGGACTTAAGTATTTTCAATTTCGTTTTATGTAAACGAATGTTGTTTGGTTGTGTCGATGCTTTCAAACCAAACATATACACAAGAAATAGTAAGTTAATTTCAATTTTTGTTGTTGTTGTTCTTGTGTGCTTCGTCTTTTTGATTTAATTAAAATGAAAGGACGATTATGTGATGGTTGGTCGGTTTGTTAGTTGTGAGAGACTTTGTATATGTATCTATGTATATAGTGTGTACGAGTACTACACATAAAATCAATAATCCAAAGGAATATCTTGGATATTTACGTATAAGTATTTGATTAAATTAATGAATTCAAATTATTTCTTTTTAATTATTTATAAGTTAAAGTAGATGTGATGATGATTATTGCGGGTTGAATGTATCCAAAACTTTCACTTTGATATTCGGTTACTCTATCGTCTAATGGTTTCATCAATAATTGGTTTTATTATACAGATATATTCGATTTTGATTTTCGGTTGTTTAGAATTGGAAGTCAGGAAACGGATATTAGATATATAATTACTAACTGTTAGTCAAAGATTTCAAAGACATTATTTATTCGATTATAGTCAAAGGCGGCGGACTAAATAAAATAAAACATACATTTTGCTATATATGTAAGTAGATCTGAAAATCAAGTAAGAAGATTATCTCTCACACAGGTTTATCCTATATCGTTATGATGGCAATAAAACGTATTCCAAAAAGAAATTAAAACATAACCACATATAACCAACAATAAAAGGCATAAGGATTAAAATTATATAGAACATGTTCAAATGTGGCAATAAAATTTATTCCATTTTCATTTTTTGTGTATGTGTTTTTCTTGTTGTTTTTCCAACAGTCCAATGGGAAAAACAATACAAAGAGATTAAAATAAAAATATGTACGGAGAGAGAGGAAAATTGAATAAATAAAATGTATTAAATCATATTTCGGCGTAAAAATCATATAAAAACCACATGGCACATATTTATGTGCTCGTGTATATTATATTATTATGTTTCTTCTTCTTTTTTCCAATTTTCCACTGCCTTTTTTTTTATTTATCTATCGTCATGTTGTTGTTTTCCGATGAGTTTCGAGAAAATGGAAAACAGCAGACAGAATCTGATTTTGTTCATTCTGTTCTACTATATACATATATGTTTATTTATATATGTATGTATGTATGTACATATATCCTTTAAAATACAAAATATTATTTTTGTTTGTATTGTTTGGATTATAACTTATAACTTTTTTTCCCACCAAGTTGGGAAAACCAAGCAAAAAGTAGCAGCAGCAGCAGCAGCAATAGCTGTAGCAACATAAGGAGCATGGAAAATAATAAAAAGACAAAACAACAACAAATATAGTAAACATAAAACAATATGAGAGGAAAAATAATAACATTTTCCAAAAAAGAAAACAACCAACATTAGAACTTAACCACCCAAAACATCTTAGAATGATAACAAAACACCACAGAACACTGTTGAGTCTAAATCAAAATAAAAAAAAATAAAAAAGACGTTAGAGAGGAAAAATGAAAATACACCAATTTTTTTTTTTTGGTTAGTGTTGCTGTGTGGAAATTTATATTTATGTGGAATTTGCTTTTTGGATTAAAAATTTTGTGGATTCATCTTATGTATCATAAGGATAATTCTTATACATACAATACATACAGTTCTATTAACAGATACTCGTCACAATATCTTATTATGGATGGAATGCTTGCGCTAATATTTTGCGGAATTTTTATGAAATACGCAAGTAAGGAAATTTAATAAGCCCATATCTAGATTTATGAAAGACCTGATTACCACCACTCACAAATTTTGGATACAAAATAGTAAAAATATAATGAAATTCTTAAAATCTTTTTCGGTTTTAAATTCCATTCAAATCCATATTCAAAATTAGTTCAGTAAATCAATCTTCAGCTATTTCGAATTACGTACATATGAGCACCTTCAAACTAACGGGTGATCCAATAAGAGCTTCCGGAAGTTTTTTTGAAATAAAACGCATTAAAATCAATTGAATAATCAAAAATTGTATTTGTTGTATCACAAGATCTTGGAGGGCTCTGGCTCCCTTTCTTGATATGAGCTCTCATTAAAATTTTCCGTCAATAAATCGATGGTCTGGCCTGGTGTGTGGCACGTTGGACCATCCTGTTGAAACTATAAGTCGGCCATTGACGTTTACACGCTGACCTTCCGCATTTTTAAAGAACTATGGTCTGATGATGCCACCTGCAAATAAACCACGCCAAACAGCATTTTTCAGGATGCTTTGGAAGCGATTTTAATCTCTTCCAGCTGTTCATCAGGCCAAATACGACAATTCTGTTGGTTGACCTATCCATTCAGCCAAAAATGAGATTCATCGCTGAACACATTTTTTCGATAAAAAAACGGATCAATTTGGAGCTGTTCCAACGCCCATAAACCAAATCCATGTATGTATTTTGTAGGCTGTCAAACCAAGATCTCTCTTCAAAATTCGTCACAATGTGCCATATGAGAGACCCAGAGCTTGAGAGGGGCGACGAATTGATTGATTGCGGTCTTTACGTACACTTTCAGCTACAGCAGCAATAATCACATTAGATCGACACGTACGCACTCTAGCCGGGTGATGATTATCCAATAATGAAAAAATGGTTCGAAGTTTATACCATCTGGCTCCAACGGTTGCATGGTCTTCATACTGTCTAAGACAATCTGAAGAGGCTAATTCGTTCTCTACATCGTGGAGCCATCGTCGCCTGCAACGACCTCTGCGCCTACCATATGGTGACTCTCCTTTCAGAGATCACTGCACAATTCGTTCCGGATCAGCACGCAGAATGTGACCGAGCCTGCGTACTCGCTGAGATCTTACTTCATGTACAATATCGGGGATCTTCATCAGATCTCTGATCTCGAAATTGTACAGAGCTCGGTATGTACCATCTATTTCGCGTTTTGGGCCGTAAATCACACGCATGACTCTTCTCTCATATGTAAGGAGCCATCTCTCGTACTCATCCGTCAGCGCCCAACTTTCACATCCAAACATAACAACGGGCCTGATCAACGCTTTGTAAAGCTTCAGCTTCACGGCACTTAATAAGTGTTTAGATTTTAGCAGTGGCCTTAGAGGATACAAAGAACAACTGCCAGCTGCACTTTAATATCCTCACCCACACTGGTATCGTGATAAGAGAACCCAAATATTTGAACCTCCTCACTCTCTCTAACGTGTGGTGGCCACTACTAAAATCTGATATGCCATTGTCCCTAAAATCTTCGTTTTGGACTCATTGATCTGAAGTCCAACTGAAGCTGAAAATTCAACAAGCGGATCAAGTATTTATTTCACTCCGTTGCTATTCAGTCCAATCACGCATATATCATCTGCATATTCAAGCACCTGATTTGACTGGCGATATAAGATGTTGCGCTGAGGTGTTTCAGTTTTACGAAAGATGTACTCCAACATAAGATTAAAGAGTATATACAAGATTACTACTGTTAGTTTATAGATTTTGGTTTTCATTGTTTGATACGTTTTCTTCAATTATAACTGCACACCCACCTTTAGACGTGTTACACTCTGTAGCCTCTGAAGTTAATGTAGGATTGTCACATATAATTTGGATAAAATTACGAATTTGATCTACAACATATAGTCGAAATTTGAATAGAAAGTATTTTTGATTCGAAATATATTATATTTCAGAAGTATAAAAATAATTTGAGTACAGTTTTAAAAAATAGTTTTCGCAAATAAAAAACATTTCTTTCAAATTGATCAATTGAGCAAACTATGCTCCAATTTTATTTTATTTCAAACAACCAACTGCATTGGAACAAATGTTTCAATTTTTATATATGTACATATATGTATTTCCAAATATTTTTTAACACGGTTTATCTTGTTAATATTATACATTGCTTCGTCTTCAAAATCAATATCCGCGTTATGGGAAAAATAGGTGCAGTTAAGACATAAAATTTCCCAATAAATAAAAATTGTTAAATCCATTTAGATTTAGGTAGTTAGAATAAATTTTTAGATTCATATATAGCAATATAATGTAGTATTGATTCGTATCCATTCTCTTATGTTTACTCAACTACACACAGTTCTCAGCGAGTCATAGATTTTTGTGTAGGCTGAGCCAACAAAAAAAATACACGATAATATTAGAAAATTAGAAATATTATCTCTATATAATCACGAAGGGTTAGAACACACGAAAAAGGTCATGTACACCGAAAAAACCGTTTTATTCGATTAGATCACATCGGGGGAAAAGCATCTTTAAAAATCGATTTATTACGTTGTATTCGGCTGGAAAAACGAAGAAAATTTAACCTGCTTTAAATCAAGTGTAATCCAATTAGCTTATATGTGTATACATAGAAATTCTGAGACATCATACACCGATGAGAAAAGAAAAAGGATAAAATTTATAAGGGGATAAAGTGAATTTTTTTTTTTTTTTCTATGTGTGTCTTCTTTATGAATAATTTTCATGTTTTTCCTCTTAAAATTTAGGACATTGTTAACAGATGTTGAACCTTTTTTGTTTTTAGCTTTTGGTGTTGTGGTTTTTTAAGATTTAATTTTTTTGTGGTTAAAAGATAACTATAAAGAACATGAACTTTAAGTTAAATTAAAAAAACATTTTTTGCTGTTGTGCTGTGTGTGTGCTTCTTCATGCTCGCAAATATACTCTATATCTATATATACATATATAGTAAATGTGGTTGGTTTGGGTGTTTTAAGGAAAGCACACAAAAAAAACACGAAATCGATTGTTGTTAGATTTTGAAAATATCGTTTACTATAATTAGATTAGAGGTGGGTAGAAAATTGTACACTCTATAAAAAGATGATTCTGTTAGTCAGCGAATATGTAAATTAAGTTGTTTAGGTCGAAAAAATGTATGCCTTTAGTATTTGTAATATTTTGGAGTATTGTTTGTTCACATTCCATCATTTTGCGTTATGTTACCACACTTTACACAATAAATTTATATAAACAAACCGCCCTACCGTATCGCTATTATATATGTACATATACATACTCTTAAAAGGAAGAACAATTTAAGAGCTTTTCTTGAAATGCTTTCCACACTCAACTTTTTTTACCTTCTTGTATATCATTTATGATGGAAAATAAAACGAACGAACACACAGAAACAATTCTCTATAATAATAGAAACAAAACGTAAGACAGCAGCACAGTACAAGAACAGCACACACAAAACAAAAAAAAAATAAAGAAAATGTTAAAGAAAATGAAACACACAACACAAAAAACAATAAAAACTAAAGCATAACGAAGGAATGGGATGTGACTTTTCGAAGACAATTTAAGATGAGATGAGATTTAAGAAGTTAAATTACTATTTTTTATTTTTTATTTTTTGTGCAAGGAGGATATGGGGTTGGGAATATATGGTGTGGTGAATGTTTTCATTTTTTAGTTACTGTTTGTATTGTTGTATAGTACAGCAGAGGGGTGGCTTTGTATGTTCTCTCTGTGCTATGCTAAGAAATATATTTCTGTACTGAAAATGTAAAAAAAAAAGTTGAAAGAAGTACAAGTAAGAAGTAAAATAACAGAGAAAATATATTTATTTATATAATATTTATACATATATCCAGGATATACATGGAATGTATGTATATAATATATATGTATCTATATATGTATATATATATATATATATATATATATATATATATATATATATATATATATATATATATATATATATATATATATATATATATATATATATATATATTCACACACACACAAAAATTTATCTACATTATAGGATGCTGGATGATATAAAATCTGTATATATTTTCTATATTAAGGTAACATTTGCGTTTTATTGCAATTTCTTTTACATGTTTTGTTGGAAAATTTCTTTTTTTTTGTATTTTTTGTGTGCTGTTGCTATTGTTCTCTTTCAGATTTTTCCATCATTTTCTCTGATTTGCTCATTGTTTTGCTTGTTTAATTTTTTTTTTTTGGTTATTTTTATAGACAAGTTTAATTTAATTTTTATTGTTGTTTCTACATACTTTGAGCAGAAAATATATTGGGGATTATAATTTTCCAAGATATTCTTTATTTTTATTTTTTCCATTTCAGTCGAAAGAAATTAATGAAAAATTAATTTTATTTTTGTAACGCAATAAATATTTGAAATAATTAGTAAAGGTCATATTAGATAGATTTGCGAGATACACTATAGGGAGAGAAAATTGGCGCACGCAATAAGAAATTATTGGTATTGATTGTGTTTAATTGTAGAGCATATTTAGAACGCACATTAGACACTAGCACATTAGACCAGTGTTTCTCAGCTGATTTCATACTGCGCACCAATACATATTTTAAATTTTTTTTGCGGTCCTTATACGAACCATTTTATGTCGGATGGGCAAAAGTGCAGATTATTTTATAGTTATTTTCAGACCAGTTATTTAAAAAGTTCAGACAGTAGAATAAAACAATGTTAGTTATTTTTAAGTAATTTAAAAATAAAAATATTAAAAATCAATATTGTAATTTGTACCTGAAAAAATACCTTTTTGATTTTTTAATAAAGATAACTTATCAGTTAGTGATAAGTCAGTGCTTAGTGCAAACAGGGCTGGACAGGTATATTACTGTCAGCTCAAAGCGAAGGAGAAGGCCTAGATCAGCGGCTAGCGTTGAATTAACTCAAAGCAACCGGTATTCTTGCTTGGTTGTCTCCAAAAACAGAGAAACCGCCACCAATCTATTTGAGGGATTCTGAAATCAAATAGAGAGCTCGCAAAAAAAAATCGAGTCCATTACTAATAGTGAATTTTACATAAATTTTACATTTTCTATAAAAGAAACAAAAATTCAACCGCTCAATATTGACGCTTACATAGCGTTAGTTAAACAATTCGACAAAGTTGGTAAACATTACTACACTTACCAACTAAAAAGCCAACAAGAATTGGTAGTCATGTTAAAAGGTATAGAGGCCTACGTGGATGCAAACGAGATGTGAGCCGCTCTCGCTGAAAAAGTATTTCAATGCGCATCAGTTACCAATATTATTAACCGTGAGAAGTTGCTCAGCCATTATTCCGTCTGGAATTAGAACCAGATAATTAAAAAATCAAAGAGAAACAAGCAATATTTGACTTAAAATATCTACTGCATAGAAGAATTATCGTTGAGGAGCCCAGAAAAAGAACTGAACCGGTACAGTGTGTTAAGTGCCAAGAGTATGGACACACTAAAGAATATTGCACTTTAAGCGATGTTTGTGTTATCTGTGGTGAACTCCATAACTCAAATGCATGCTAAAAAAGCAAAAACGGCAGCATCAGTGAGACAATGCAGCAACTGTGGCGGAAATCACACTGCAAATTATAGAGGGTGACAAATTTACCTAGAATTGAAAAGAAGAATCAATCCAAGGCAGCAAGCAAAGTAACGAATGCTTAATCTTCATTCTTCCACTAAACCAAAACCAACTGTTAACAGTAGTAGTGTGCATCAAGAGGTTTCATATGTAAGTACCCTTAAGGGTACCACTCCTAAAGTGCAAGCAAGCGAAGAAGGAAACATCGCAGCAGCTGTAAGCAAGTTAACTAACATGATGCAAAACTTCATGGTGATAATGGAGAGAAACATGAATCTAATGATGCAGAATATGAACACGTTGATGCAGATAGTCGTTAAACATCAAAAATGACTGTCCTCAAAATAGCAATATGGAATGCAAACGGCCTAGCACAACATTAAGCAGAGGTTCAAACATTCCTCACTGAGCACAATATTGATATAATGTTAATATCTGAAACACACTTCACCAAAAATAACTAATTCAAAATTAACGGGTACTCTGTTTATGACACGAAGCACCAGATAGAAAAGCACATGGAGGCACAGCTGTACTGATAAAAACAAGATTAAAACACTATGAATTTATGAAAAATGAGAAGGAACATATAAGTTAACACACGCAACAAACCAATTTCCACAGTTGAAAAGAGGTGTCACATGGCACACAAGCAATATTAGCAATAACCTGATTAACATATGCATTCCTCATAATGCAGTGTAACACACGCAACAAACCAATTCCCACAGTTGAAAAGTAGTGTCATATGGCACACGAGCAATAACCTGATTAACACATGCATTCCTCATAATGCAGTGTAATCATATTTTCATCGTAAGATAATTTTTATGTAAAGTAATTTTAAGTTAGTCGTAATTTTGTAATCAAACATAAATCTCGTTAATAAAAATAAATAAATAAAAAATTAAAATAAAAAAATATTTTTTTTATAAAATATAAAATAAGATTTTATTAACTGGCGCCCGAGCAGGGACCCTTGTAAAAAGTCCAAAATTTAAAAAGTGCTTAACTAAATTTAAATTTCCAAAATTTAAAAAGTGTTTACCTAAACTTAAATTTACCAAAATATAAAAAGTGTTTAACTAAACCTAAATTAACCAAAATTTAAGTGTTTAACCGAAAATTTAAATTTACCGAAATTTAAAAGTGTTTAACCGAAAATTTAAATTAACCAAAATCTATAAAAAGGTTAACGCGTCTAGTTCAAGTATAACAGCATAAAAACGAACTAAGATTAATCAGTGTTAACCAAACGTGATTGAGAACAATTAAAACTGCCAACAACAAGTGAATTGGGAAAAGAAGCTCCCTAGTAGACGTTACCCAACGACAAAAAGGTGTTGAATCAACGAATCGACGATAACCGAACCCGATTTCTGATCAACTGCGGCCCAATCGATTGTGAAGGACGGCAAGAGTACTTGGGTTCATAAAATACAAAATTGCGACTCCAGATGTACCGACATCTGCTAACGTAAGTCAATCTAAAGTTATATTAAGTGAAAAGAGTATTGAAAAGAAAATTATAAGAAAATCAGAGTAAAATCGAAATTAAAATTATAGTATAGATCAGATTATAGTATAAAATTCATTGCTAAGAAAATAATTAAGCTAGATCAAAAATAAAGTAAATTACAAGAAAATTCATACTCTATGAATATACATAAAATAAACATCTAAAATATTATTAATAATAATAACAGTGTTAAAGGCCATTACTGGCCCCTTACTGAATCAACAATCTGGCTCCAACGGTTTCGATCCTGAGCTTGGTCTTCATACTGTCTTAGACAATCTGAAGAGGCCAAGTCGTTCTCTACATCGTGGAGCCATCGTCGCCTGCAACGACCTCTGCGCCTACCATATGGTGGCTCTCCTTTCAGAGATCGCTGCACAATTCGTTCCGGATCAGCACGCAGAACGTGACCGAGCCAGCGTACTCGCTGAGATCTAACTTCATGTACAAGATCGGGGATCTTCATCAGATCTCTGATCTCGAAATTGTACAGAGCTCGGTATGTACCATCTATTTCGCGTTTAGGGCCGTAAATTACACGCATGATTCTTCTCTCAAATGTAAGGAGCCATCTCTCGTACTCATCCGTCAGCGCCCAACTTTCACATCCAAACATAACAACGGGCCTGATCAACGCTTTGTAAAGCTTCAGCTTCACGGCACTTGAGAAGTGTTTAGATTTTAGCAGTGGCCTTAGAGGATATAAAGAACGACTGCCAGCTGCCAGCCGCACTTTAATATCCTCACCCACACTGTTATCGCGAGTGATAAGAGAGCCCAAATATTTGAACCTCCTCACTCCCTCAAACGTGTGGTGGCCACTACTAAAATCTGGTGTGCCATTGTCTCTAAAACCAGAGATCAGGTATTTCGTTTTGGACTCATTGATCTGGAGTCCAACAGAAGCTGAAAACTCTACAAGCGGATCAAGTATTTCTTTCACTCCGTTGCTATTCAGTCCAATCACGCATATGTCATCTGCATATGCAAGCACTTGATTGGACTGGCGATATAAGATGTTGCGCTGAGGTGTTTCAGTTTTACGAAAGATGTACTCCAACATGAGATTAAAGAGTATCGGGGACAGAGCATCTCCCTGCCGAACACCCGAGTTAACTGCAAAAATTGTCGATAGCCTGTTCTCAACCTTAACACAGCATTGAGACTGCGTCATTGTCATCCTACACAGTCGTACCAATTTTGTTGGCATTCCTAGGTATTCCAGGGCAGACCACAAACTCTCTCGATTGATCGAGTCGTAGGCCTGCCGGAAATCCAGGAAAACCTGATGTACGGAGATGGATGTCTCATAATATTTAGATAGAATCATCCGCAGCGAAAAGACCTGATCAGTGACTGATCGATTCGGACGAAATCCTCCCTGATAGTCACCAACCAAGCCCTCCGCCAGAGGAGTGATTCTATCCAATAAAATGTATGACAGTAACTTGTATGCTGTGCAAAGGAGAGCTATACCGCGATAATTCTCACACTTCAAGCGGTCTCCCTTCTTGAAGATGGGGCATATCGCGGCCACTTTCCATTCATCAGGCATAACTTCGGTTCGCCATACTAATCGAATAAGGTCGAAAAGACAGTTCCACAAAGTATCCCCTCCGAATATCAAGAGCTCCGAATTAATGCAGTCCACTCCAGGTGAGCGGTTTCGTTTCATTCTCTGCATGGCCTTAGTGAATTCCTCATGGGATGGCTCCTCAGTGCAAATCTCCGCAGACTGTTTTAGAGGTGGCTCAACAACAGTCTGTGACGCATGATGAACATCAAGCAGCTCAGTAAAGTGTCCACTCCATGCGTCAAGTACTGCGTCGATGTTGACACAGAGGTTTCCATCCCGGTCCCGAATGGCGGTTGACGAAGGCCTGAAAGTATGGTGCAATCCAGTAATTCCTTTAAAGAAATTACGTGAACTACGCTCATTGCTGAGTTGTTGTACTTTCAGAACCTCGGCCTTCCACCATTCTCGCTTCTTCCGTCTACAAATCCGCTTAGCTGCCCTTCTTGCAAGAGCTGCCTTGTTTTTCCTTGCGATTGTGAGACGTTGTTGCACTTCATTATGGGCTATATTTTGTTGCTCAACTGCAAGACGACACTCGTCATCAAACCAATCATTCTTGGGTCTGACTTTCACTATACCTAAAGTCTGTTGAGCAGCACTGACAACCGAAGTTTGCAGTACCTCCCAGACAGAGTTCACGCAGTCAGACTGGTAATTAGCTCCCTCAATGTTGTCGCTGACAAGATCCTGATATCGTTTCTTTTGATCTTCATTTATCAGACCTTCCCAGTCGAAACGTTCCATCCGTTTCGCTGTGTTCCTCGACCTAATAATAATGATCGCTGCCTACGTATTTGGTTGCTGACCGATAAGTTCTCACATCCTGCACAACCCGAGCTCGCCCTTTTGAAATTAACACGTGGTCAATTTGGCTCCGGGATGTTTTGCGAGGATATTATTAATAATATTATTAAAATATCTATATCCAAACACTACTGATAAAAAACCTAGATAAATTCGCGTGCGTAGCTGATTACGACAATTTATCTTAACAGAGACATTTTTTTTTGTTGGTTGTTCGTTTTACAAAATTTCGGAAGTAATCCAAATTCGTACATTTCTACCTATCGATTAAAAGTATAAAATGGTCAATCCAAACGAAGTAATCAAACCAGCAACGTTAAAACCAGACAGTCAACACACAAACGTAATCGACCTTAGCCAATTAAAAGCCGTTATAACCGAAATGGTTAATCAGCAGAATAAAGAATTAGTCGATAAATTGCCACAAGGGCCATCGAAAGAAAAATATGATTTCGATCAGCCCATAGACAGTAGGCACGTAAACAACCTAAATGACATGGACAAAATTCCTGACGTCGTTAAAAATTTACGGCAATTTTCCGGGCAACCGAGTGAGTTCGGCTCCTGGAGAAAAAGTGTGGAACGTATACTGAAAGTTTACAACAATTTAAAGGGCACTCCAAAATATTATGGAATGCTTAGTATTATAAGAAATAAAATTATTCTTTCGGGGGGTGATTTCAACGACAAACACACTCACTGGGATTCCAGATTAACATCGCAAACAACTTTATGAAGCTATAGAAGAATAGTCCCTGGATTACTTATCTGCCGGTCACCCAACGTACTGGCCCACAGATAAAATGAAAGTTCCTGATTTAATTGACTTTTGTGTAGGTAACTAAAGGCATTCCACGTACATATGCTAAGGCCTCCTATTGCTATGATCTGTCTTCTGATCGGTCACCTGTAATTGTAAGAGAGAACACTGGCATCTTAAGAATAGAAACGCCAAAACAGCTTACAAACAAGCAAACTAATTGGGATCAATATAAGAGGCTAGTCGAACAAAATTGTGTACTGAATATCCCTCTTATCACACCAGCAGATATTGATGCGGCGGCAGAAAATCTAAAAGATGTCCTGGCATTATCAGCTGAAAAGGCTACACCTGTCTTAAATAGTATAGAAAAAAATAATAAACTTTCACATAATATACAGGAACTAATCCAAGAAAAGCGGAAAATTCGCCGCCGATGGCAAGAAACAAAATCGAGCTAATAAGACTCTAAGATTTGCATTGCGGGAAGAAAAAAACGAGAGCGTCCAGAATTATTTAAATGAACTCTCGGCAACCGAGAGGGCAGATTATTCTTTGTGGAAGGCAACAAAAAAGTTAAAAAGGCCAACAAACTCGAATCACCCGGTTAGACTACCAACTGGAAATTGGGCGAGAAGCGATGATGAAAAAGCCAATGCTTTTGCTGCTCATCTAACAACAGTATTCGCACCACACTAAGAAATTAATAACTTCAGTTATGGGGATTTACCAGAGCGTCAAACAGAGAACTCCTGCAACGAAACTATTAAAGAAACCACTAGAGAATTCAGTTCGAAATATTACTCAAAACTAGAGACATAGCTTAATGAATATATTAAAACAGCCGCGATTTAGGCGACTGAGGAGAGCAGATCGACATGAACTGATGAACCTGTAAATTTATTAAATGTTTAGGTATAAATGTAATCTAAATTAATTAAATAGTAACCACTAATAACAAGTATTAACATTGGTTAAGACATAAAATATGTAATAATTTTCCCTTAAGATTTGAATACTTCTTGTTGGTTTCTTTTGTAGAAAGATTCAAGAATAAAGCCATTGGTATCATTTAAAAAAAAAAAAAAAAAGTACCCAAAACTGAATTTCTGTTTAAATGATTCCTCAGTCTAGTTTTTATGGCTCTCATTGCTGAAAAGGTCGATTCACATAAATAAGTTGTTGAAAACAGCAGTAACACTCTAAAGGCTTATTCGTGCAACTCTGGATGTTCCTTATGAACTTAAACCCAAAACTGAGTTGTAATTGTAACGACTTAAATGAAACCTGTAATGTAGTATCACAACTTAGTTCTATTAAGTTTTCGACTTTCAAATCAGTAAGACTGTTTCCCCGTTGATCTTCTTCTATTAGGTAATATCCATTAAATGTACAATTAAGTGTTCAATGACAGTAGTTACACTTTAAAAATGTTAATATTTTTAGTCATTTCATTAATGTAGTCTTAGAATGAATGAAACATATCGAAATTTTCGTTTGTACACATTTCCACCATAGCTGTAAGTTTTTCTTAAACGCCACTATTTTACTCCACAAGTCAAAAGTGATGGTATTATTCCCTTGCAATGTTAAATTTAATTCATTTATTAATAATAATTTATCCCATAAGTAAGCCAGTTTTCCATCCCAATTGTTATCGAGGAAAACATTTCTTAATTCTGAATTGTTTGTGTCTAGGAATGTTTCTACTTCTTTTCTTAATTCGTAAGGTCTTGTTAATATGTTTCCTATTGACAACCATCGTACTTCTGCAATTAATAAATTTTCATATTCAGATCCCATTTCTTTGCATAAAAAAAATAGTCTGGAATTGAGTGCTGTGCTTTTGATGTAATTTATTATTTTTATCGATTGAATAAGAACAGTGTTCCACTCAGAAGGCAATTTTTTACCAGCTAAATGCTCCCGATGTATAATAATATGAGTAAAATCAGTTTGTCGCCTGCGATCTAATTTAACATCATATTAGTGTTGTGATTTACTATAAAATTCAGCTTAAAACCGTCGTACTTTCTTCTATTTTTTATTCCAAAAAATGTAAAATATAATCGATTTATAAAAACCACCTCTAGGTGAGTTCGCGAGATCAGATATTTACATCTGACCGTAAGATAAATATATTTTAACTTGAAAGTGGGGAAATGGATGAATTTGTTTGGTTATGGATGAACTTTTATTGGATTTTATTGGATTAGAAAGCTCGGATGTAAATAGCTAGGATATATATCCAACCTCGTGAACTCACCTTAAATATGTTTTTCCAATTTCTTTTATCTAAGATCTAATATGGTAAGAAATACTAATTAAAAACTACCGGCACTTTGGTACTTTTTCTCTACAAATGGCCTATAAATTCTAATTGAACACTACAAAATGCTAAAATGCATTCTATATGCTGCTAAAAAAATACGTTCATGTTCTAATTTTCTATTTAAATTCATCTAAAAAGTTTGGGCAATAAACTAACAAAAACCACAAAGATTCGTATAAATATTCGAGAATATTGGATGTGAGCATCGTGTGTCAATTAAATTTTTTTATGAAAATGAGTGTTTAGTTCACAATCAGTTATCAGTTCAGTGTAGTATATTTTTTAAGATGTTTGCTAGACAATTTTTTGCTAAATTTAGTTTTCGAACTCCTGCGTGCGAAAAGTGAACATTTTATAATTGTGAAATTTTACAGTATCTAATAAAACACTGTTAAATAGTAAATTATAGTATATTGGAATAATCGTTTCTTGCTAACAGACACTTAGACTGCGGACCAATCCACGGGTAAATCAATTACTATAAGGTAAAAGACGATTTTTAGTATTTTTATTTTATTGAAATACGTGATTTTGTTTATTTTCAGCTTACTCAATCCGTAAATCATTCAAAAATGAACAACCTAAACGTTAAATATTTACTTTTGTGTACTCACTTTACCCTGCTTTTTGATTCCTGGCGAATTATTTGGCTCACGAGTAAAATTTAGGAAACAATTATACCGGTAACAACAACAACAGGTACTTTGAATATTTATATATAGGGCTGTAGAACAACAACAGTAACTACACAACTGTTGATACCTAGTTAAGTTCACTATCCGTTTCCATAATTTCTCAGTTAACAGAACCGCCTTCCTTCGTCACATCTACATTCTACCAGTTCTGTTTCAACATTCGAAACTAAATCTTATTCTAGGATAACATTGTAAATATTTTGTTACCTGAATCGACTGCAAAATGGCTTAACATTTCTGTTCAGAATTTTAAAAACAGTAATGAACTATAGCAAAGACAGACAGGCAGTATATAGTTCAGGTATAGCTGCAAAATATCTAATATCCAAAAATCGCAGAATCACAAATTCTGAATATAAGCAGCTATCACAACAAATAGTTGAACTATTTCCCAAGAAGGACAAGGTAATATAGCCGAGATTTTTGCTATGCCTGGACAATTGAAGAAGATTTTCACAAAACGTGAAATTTTGCTTTTAGCATAAACATTTTTAATTTTAAATTACGATGGCTCAATTATCACTTTTAATCACATTCAACGTCCAGGAAAACGAAAACTCGTAGATGAAACAACCATTCCAAATAAACTATTAATCCAAAATATTGAAGAACAACAGAATAGTTTTCTTTGGTTGCAAAAAAATTGTAGTCCTGAAAAATTAGTGATCGAAAAATACAACATATATGACTTACGAAGATACCACATTCAGGACTTAACAACAAATGTTTAAAATCAGTGGCCAATTTTAAATCATAAAATTGGAGTTTCACTGGTAAGTTTTAGACTATTTATAATAAGTCACATATTGTGAACACTAGTTATTTTCAAAGTTGGATTACTTTTACCATAAAATTATAAATATTTTCAACCGACATTTAAAGGATACTTATTGTAGACGATTATCTTAATACAATTACTAATGAAGGTAATATATTAAATGAATTATTCTTTTCTGTTATTTCAGAATTTATTAAATTCAACCATATCGTCGAAGAATATTAATTTTTTGTATCAGTCTCATATTACAAGAAATGGCCATAGTCCCTGCAAACAAAATATTTTTTTATTAATACCTACGGTAATAAAAGGCAAAGGACTACAAAAACGTTGGAAACCTTCCATTCTAGACTGCCTGAAATCTTTTGCAACGCATTTCATCGTAAGGGTGGTGCTTTCGTGATTCCAAAATTAAAATAAAATTTATATTTCATTGTCGAAACTCAATGCTAAAAATTCAGTTTTTTATAAACGATCTTCGATGCAACAACTTTTTAATAACGCATTTAGATTTTCAAATTCTTTATTTAACTTAGTTCTTCGAAATTCGTTAATCTGAGATGGTTTGATTTTAAGAACTCGACTTTAGATCATTCATTAGCTTGTTTAACATTATTATTGTGAAAATTATCAATTTCGATCCGAATAAATATTCGAATTTTTATATTGAAAAATCGAAATTCGACTTGCTGCTAATGCGAGATTAAAAATTGAAAAATTTTAATTAAATTTTAATTAAATTTAACGAGATTCTGAGGCAGTTCTGTATATGTATCATTACATGGCGACACTCGATTTTCATGAAATATTTGACCTAGAATGAGTATGATTTAATGATTCAATGTATACAGTACAAACTAGATTGAATCGTCGTTGCTTAAATAGATTTTTGGAAATTTTACAAAGAAATTTGGCAAATATGTAAGAATTCAATATACATCTTAACTAACAATTAAGTATTTACTTTAATAACCGGAAACAATTAAATTTAAAAAAAAAACTGCATTCGACGGAAATTGGTGATTTATCATTACGCGAAACGTTAAAGCAGTTACAGACAAATTGCAGATCTACTCAATAATAAACAAAGGTACAGTTGCAGAAACGATGCAAAAATGGAGATAGGATTGAACCAATACTGCGAGTGAACATTTTTTCTTAACAGTGTAAATTGGTGGAATACGTTACTATAAAAAGGGTTGAGCTACGCTTAGTTATTTGACATCAATTGTGCAAATCGTATGTACGCGTTTTATTCAAACACAAAAATTTAAGAGTTTTTGCCATTAAGGCACTAATATTTCTGAATAGTGGACACTTGAACCTTTCCAAATTGGTGCAATACGTTACTATAAAAATGGTTGGAATTCGTTGATAAATATAGAAAATATGACAAAAAGTACTCAAATGGTTTGTGCACTTTTTTGCGATATAAACACTAACATCACTAAAAAGTGGACACTTGGCGAAAGCAAAACCTTCTTATAGTAATGTGTAAAACCAATTTAAACCAAAGTCCAAGTGTCCTATTCAGAACTACAAACGCCCATATGGCAAAAACTCAAAAATTTTAGTGCTTAAGTAACAAAAAAGCGGAGTCCACCATTTCCATAGTAATGCATTGTACAAACTTTAAAAAATCCAAGTGTCTGTTATTCAGAATTATTTATGTTTACATGGCAAAAACTGTGAGGTTTTGTGCTTGATTAAAACGTGTACATACGATTTGCGTAATTCTTGTCATATTTTCCAGATTTATTAGCGGAGCCTAGCCCTTTTTATAAAAACGCACCATTTTGGATAAGTCCAAGTGTCGTATTTAGAAACGTAGGTGTCTAAGCGGAGTCCAATCCTTTGTATATTAATGTTTAATACGAATTTAGAATGGTCCAAGTGTCCACGTGAAACATTTAAACTTGTGCGACACAATCCAAAAATAAGTGTGCCAAAACTACAAAAGGATCTTTATAATCAGCTAGGAAAGAAACTATCAGGCGAGCAATAAGATATTTTGGTTAATAAAAGAAAACGGAAGTATTTTAGTGTAGAACACGGTACAGCTGAATTAGTTTTGGAGAGATAACCCTGATGGCAGGGTTATGATAAGGCGTAAACCAAACGACGAGCTAATTTAAAACACTTTCGGCCAACAGTGAAAAATGGTGGTGGCTATGGTGTGGAGGTGTACATCTGGTGCATGTTTAGGTCAATTAGTGTTATTGAACTGAAAAATGGACAGAATTGGAATTTTGAACAGTATACATTTTGCCAGCATTCGGCATACGTGGTGTGAGAATGGTCGCTTTATAACTGCAAAAAACGTACTAAAACCCCGCCTCAATGTTCAGACTTAAATCCGATTGATAATTTGTGGCATTTCTAAGTACGTAATCCTTTCAATAGTATCAAATAGTACGTAATCCTTTCAATAGTATATTTTTTGTGGGAAATCCTAGGGATAAGCTCCTCGAGGCTATGTCATGTAAAAAAAAGGTACATTTATAATACAAATAATGCCATATAGCCTCTCTTCGTATCATGGGGCTAAAAATTGGTCATTTGTACTAATAGTTTCAATAGTATTTTTATACTCTAACCGAAACCTTTAACTCCATGATACGAAGATAGGCTATATGGCATTATTTGAAGGATGAATGTACCTATTTTTAGGGAGTTATCTCTAGGATATCTGAATTTTTGATCTGAAATACTAAAAATGACATATATTTTTTCGGGCTGATTTAAAATATAGCATATAGAAACATACCAAAATTGAAAAGGTACTTTTCGGCCTAACTTCACATACATTCAGATTACACAAATGAAAAAATTTACCTTCGTCTAAGTATGCCAAGGCGTTTAAAACAGGTGTCGAGGAGAAAAGGATATCACAACAAAACTCAATTTTTAATTTTTCAAAATATATTTTCTCCGGATATTTGTGTAACACTTTTCTGGGAACTTTTTTGGAATTTTAAAATATCCTAAATTAGATAATTTTTTTAAAATGTTTGTGCGATTTAATAGAAAATATTTAAATTTAGAATAATGTATCAAAATAATTCAGGTAAATAAATAATTCCTATAATATAGTTTTCAGTTTAATTTGTTTTAGAATAGTTTGGAAAAAGGTTTTTATGTAATTTTACACAAATTGGCCAATAATCTGATATCAAAACGTTGATTGAATTGATGGAATCATTTAGTTTACGTACTAGTTTACGTAGTTTAAGTACGATTGTACCATTGCGTACGTATAAAATAACTTGCCTATGAAACATATCGGATACCTCAAATTGAATATAACGTAAAAGCTGTGACTGCATACAAATTAACAAACAAAACACTTGAAAATCAAATATACAAACAATAAATAATCCCCGCATAGACACAATGTATTACGATTATACCAATAACAACAAATTCAGTAATTCACTAACAAAACATAAACAAATTCGATTCCAATTTAACGATTCAAATGCACGCAAATTACCAAAAATTTACAAAATTTAAAATAACAAAAAAGTTTCAAACTGCAATTAAAAATAATATTAAAAGTAAATTTAAATTAGAAAAACAAAAAGTTGGTAAACTCAACAAAACAAGGGAATTGAAAATTTTTAGGTTTTTTTCTTTTTATAAATTAATAAGAGGGTGGTGGGTGCAAAAAGGGCGACCGACTTATAAAGAATTTCAATGAGTAGAGGCTGTATACTGTACAGGAATATCTCGTTTAATTTTGTTTTATCGTTTTATAAAGAGAATTGAATTAATCGATCAGAGTCTTTTAATCGAGGGTTAATTATTAATTAGTATTTTAAAAGGATTTATTGTCGGATACACTTAGAATAAGGTATATCTATATACATAAATTGATCGCTATAAAATTAATTTAGTGGAAAATCGTGTAATATAATAATATACTATAATTCCGCATACATACATCATGAACGCAATAAAGGGTTAATCCAATTTATATAAAATAGCCCAAGAAAAAATAAACTCTTAAGACACAATTTTTTGTTCAGATTTTTTAATCTTATAAAATATTTTTGATGTGTAAAAATACATAATTTTCATATAAATTGGTAATTTGCATATTTGTTTATTAAATTTATTGTTACATAAAAAAATTTATCGAAAATTTATTCAATCTGTTTTTTTTGTATATACATACATATATGTATGTATATACAACACAGAGTATCATCTTCATTTTTGTATTTTTTGTCATGGCATGAATATCATTTGACAAGTTATAAGTTTTTTGAATTATTTTAAAGACATTTTGCTTCTTAAAGAAACATTTCTTATCGTTGCTTCTTTTGTTCAATAAATAAAATTTATACTTTCCCATAATCCACAGCATGAAAATGTTTTAAACTCAAAATTTTCCATTTATATTGGATACAGTGCTTAAGGTTAACGAGTAACAGACGTTTGCTCAAAATTGAATGGCTTACACTAATGTCGAGTACTATACACAATACACGGTATGTGTACATACACCTTTCGTAATTTATTTGTGAGGATTACACATTTTTTTTTTTACTCTTGTGCTTAAAAACACTTAATAAATTTATTATAGTTGTGTTATAAACATATACATACAACCAAATTGGAAAATTTGTTTTGTATACAAGTGAAACTGAAAAATATGTTTTATGAATGTAATCCCCATATGACATAATGTGAAAACACGATATGTTGTATTGTGTTTATGTATAGCGCACGCGAGTTTATTGTTTCGGCGGTTTTATTGAATGTGAAATATTTATGACTCTATGTTTAGCAAAAATACGATAAATTTGAATCGACTGATCGTTTAAACTTTTGGTGGTCAATCTTAATATAAATTGGAAGACCGTCAATTTGATTAAAGTCAAAAGTTCTAAAATTTTAGTTAGAATTCTATTTGAATGTCAAATGATTTCATTTATCATTTCAGTTAACATTTTTTGAATTAATATCTTGTACTTGTTTTTTGAACTTTATTGAACTAACTTTCAAAGGACTTATAAAAAACTTTAAGAACTTGAGCTGGTCATGATTAATGCTATCAACGAGTGTTTCGTAGTTTGAATATACACAAACGCCACATCATCGATAAAAGCTACAGATTTACCTTTGAAATTGAATTTGAAAACTAAGTTTATATACATTAGGAACAGAATTGGGCCAAGCACAGATCTCTGTGGTTGCAATACCTAATATGTATTTTCTGAGAACGATTTGCAATGAAAGAGCTGCTAAGCTAATTATAGATAGAACCTCTATTCACAGTATGCCATAGTTTATAAAGTAGAACCTGGTGTACAACCATATTTGATATGCCTGACACATGTCAAAAAAAAGAGCCGCTACACTATTAGATTTATTGAGATCTTCATGTAATGAATTCATAAGTGCAAATAAAGCATCTTCAGTACCCAGTTCACATCTAAAGTCAACTATAGCATTCACTAAAATAATTTTGTTTGTTATGAAATAAACAATGCGCGGTTTAATAACTTTATTAAGAATTTCATTCGTCAAAGACATTTAATCATTATCATAAGCATGTTGAAATTTCGCTAGTTAGCGTGATTTGTTGAAAAAAGTCGAAGATTAAAATCACCAAAGGTGTCCGAGGAAATGAGCTTTTTAATAAATTACGAATTGATTGTCAGAAAGATGAAATCAGCACAATGATCAATAATTCTCAATTCTTTAACATGTGACGATATAGCAACATTAGAATTAGTCCTACTTATCCTAGTTCCAGATGGAACATTGATGCCTGAACTTAGACCATGACTCGACAATAAGAATTTATACTCATCAATAATCGCAGAGTTATGTAGACTATCAATATTATGGTCATCTATAAGATTAAAAGGTTTTTGAATTTCATTGAATCCAAAAGTTGCAATAAAGAAGATTGACTCCAGCAAAATATTTCAATGTATCACGTGCTAATGATTTTCTGTTAAAAGTTAGCTAAATATATCTACATATGAAAATCTATTCCAAGAACTGATAATTCATTTACTTAGCCTAAACATTTTACATATTGTATTCAAAAATTTAGAATTTGGCAAGACGTTAAACAACCAAAGTTCAACTTTGATAATTGTAAATAAAAATGAAATTAATGGAACAAGAATATATGTATATAGGACCAAGCATTTCCATTCCTGGCTAAAAATGAAATTTAGAAAGCAAATCACCCGTACAACTTGAATTTTTTGTATTTTTTCAATATACTTTAAATAATTCGCGAAAATAATGTGATTAATGTAAGTATAAAGATGGTAACTGAAAAAATGAAGATAAACTTTTAAAAAGTGAAAAATATGTCTCATCTACGTCTAGAAGTGAAAAAAGTGTTGTTATCGCACTATAGAAAGAATGGATGTCCGTCCATGGACCGTGATATTAGTGGTAGGAACTAGGAATAATCTTTTAATCTCGCCAAACGAAAAATCGAAAAAAATGAGAATATAGAAATTTGGAGAAACTGGGTAAAATAAAAGTTCATGTTTAGTTTCAAAATACTCTAAATGTGTTTTAAATTTTTCCTATTCGCCGGCTGGGTTTCACCCATTTTTATAAAATGTATGTTAGTTTTGGATATGATCAATTCTTTAGAAAGGACGTGAATAATTTGATAGAAGCCGGCATTTTTTTCCTACGACTTCTTTTAAGCGTCGATGTCATGCTTCAGCACAATTCTGAGTACGTAGGATATTTTCAAAAATAGCGTCAGCAACAGATCAAAAGTTCGGGTCATACTGAGGCTTTTTTTTGTTTGTTGTGTAATGTATATATTTTTGAAGCAAGATGCTAAATACATTAAGGGATTTCAAGTACACTGGGTACAAATGCCAGACTCTTTAGCATTTGAATTTGAAGGCTAAAATTTTCTAATCTACCATATTTTGATGCAAGTCGGTCGTTTTGCACCTTTCTTCAAATAATTTGACTGAAGTGGAAAAAACATCCGCGAAATACAAAAAATTTTTTGTAAATATAAAAAAATGTTTGCCGCATATTTTTTTAAAGAATGTTACTATGTCAGTTGGATTAAGCTTAATATTCCGATCACAATATTTTTTATAAAGTTCATAGATAAACTGAGAATAGCATTCATTATTTTTGCTGTTCATCAGACAAAATACAAGGGGCACACGTTCATTTTAAATCTTTCCATGAAAAGTTCCGTCCATCAACCATCAGCAATTAGATTCTCCTAAAAGTATCAAACTAGAACGAGTTCCAAGTAATATAATTTGTTGATCATTAAAATCAGATTCTTTTAATACAAACAGCTCTCCATCACAATATTTAAGGTATTCGGGAAAACTAATTTCAACTAAATTATTTGGTTCTTTTAAATTAGAAAATCTTACCAGTTTTGGATGGTCACAATCAGCGAAAGTTTGCACTATTGATTCTCGAATAATTTGCGATGGAATTAGTCATTGAATTTTTACTTAAATTTTTTTTAATGTTGTTATGAAGGCCTTTTTGTCAATTTTATTTCACCATTAAGTCGTGTACTTAGTGCATGGCTTTTACATTTGAGCGATTTCTTCTGAGAACAACACCAATAAAAAAGATTTTTTTAATGTTTTTATATAACATAGGAACAACAATTAAGAACCAACTTGTCTTTGCATTTGGAGCTTCATGTTAAAATTTTTAATGTCTTATGCAATGTAGTCGAAAGGGCGTTTTAGAAAAAATATTTATTCACAAAATAAATATCTAATTACATAAAATGCTTAAATAACGTTACATTACTATGCAAAACCTTAAATTAGTTTGTCCAATAATTTATTTTGGTAATGATAATCACCTCCATGTTACTGTACAGGGTGACATGGAGCTATGCAATGCGCAGGTGGTATACTGTACTTGTGTGAATGGGATGAATGGGTAGAATGAATGTTGTGTGAATGTGGGTATTGCACCGTGGGCCCATTAGTGGCATTGAGTGCTGGAGTAAAATCCGCCCAATTTTAATTAATTTAATTAAATCACTTAAAAGATATTTACTGTATTGAATATTTAATATAATTTTGTAGTATTATTTGCGGCGCTCGAATATTAAATACTCGAGATTCGAGATTTCAAAGTCGAGATTTTGAGATCGATATTTTATAGTTTTGAGATTTTGGAAACATGCGGAAGATCATCATTGTTCGGATGACAAGTTTCTTTTTCTTTGGCCCAAGCGAAACCGATTCAGAACGTCCAAAAAGTTACCAGTAAACGGGGCCGAAGCAACTAGAACCGAAATCTCTGCCGATACTGTGCGGAGAAAATTAAGAGGCTAATATAAGAGAGCGCTAATATAAGAAGGCATTGCTCACTGCAAAAACCACTTTTAACGGAGAATTTATTGACGCAAATGTTAATCCGAAAATTACATGAATAAGCCAGCTATTTTACTGAAACTGAGAACAATGCGCCAGCGCACCGAGCGAAAATGGTAACTATGATTTTTTTTTTAACTATAGAATAGTTAGATAAAATCTAGGTCATAAATATTGACAAACGTTGCTAACTTAGATTTTATTTATCTTTATATGTGATTGAGTACGTAAATAACGACAGCATTTGCACAACCCGTTTAGCCCAGATATGAATCCTATTGCAAATATTTAGACTATTATAAAAAAGCAAGTACTACAAAATAATCCTGGAACTGTATATGAATTAAAGGAGTAAACTCAGCTGGCTTGGAGTAGTATTAATGATGATATCTTGGAAATTTGACTGAGGCAAATGGTCATACAAAAGGATTACGGCAAATGGTCATACAAAATATTAAATTTTTAGAATTATGTATAAAGTAAAAAATGTAAATTAAAATCTTTTGAAACTTATTTATAAATGCGCTTTAAAATGATAAACCATTCTGTTTCATTTTTTTTTTAAATCCTAAATTTATTCCAAGAAGATCATCTCATTTTTAAACCAAACAACATTTTAAATTAGTTAATACAAAAACATACATTTTGGTATTATTATCACTTGTGTTGTTAAAACTAATTATTCTTAATTCAAAAATTGTAGCTGTCTTTGGCTGTCTTATATAAAGCAGTGGTGTCCAACATTATTTTCAGTGTGACCACATTAATAATTTCAAACTTCTATTGGCCCCAAGTAAAAAAAAAATATTTACTTTTTAATTCATTTTTTAAGCCAACACCCATGCGCCCACGATGTGTCACGAAGTGTCTTCTTCAGTTTCAGTAATGAGAAATGGGTGAAATTTTGGTTTGGATTCTTGATATTAAAAGATTTAATTTCGATATAAATTCTCGAATATTGAGTGCCACATCACAAATAACATATTTTTTCACTGCAGCTTTACATTTATGTCATTCTTATGCATTGTGATATCTCAGAGAAAATGTAAGTCACATTACCATTTCTGATTATAGCAGTTGTAAATAAAATTTCATGGATTATCCCAGTATATAATTCTCAACCAATTTTTGCCAAAACTACTATCAAAGATCATTCACCTTCTACTTCATCGTAGCACTCACATTTCTAATCCAGTTCCTGAAATGGCAAGGATTTCCGAAA
Source organism: Tipula unca (assembly GCA_951394425.1). Lineage (NCBI taxonomy): Eukaryota > Metazoa > Arthropoda > Insecta > Diptera > Tipulidae > Tipula > Tipula unca. The sequence goes on along the minus strand of OX596381.1, from coordinate 172,797,818 downwards.
AAAGTTAGAATGCAAACATAATATACTCATAAAAATTGTAAATACAAGTTCATAACATAAATAAAACATAAACATACGACTAAAATATTTAGTGGGCGAATAAGGGGACGATAAACAAAATTCTAAACTATTTTATTTACCCTTCACGAAAACATCTTAAAAAGCAAATTTACTTTACAAATTTCATTTTTATAAATATCGATAATAAAATCCATAAAGCAGCTTATAATAATTTAAAATTAATTCTTTCAATATTAAAATCACCATAAATTCTAATAAAACTCCAAAAATTTCACCCTATTCCACCACCGCATACAGTACACATCACATTCACAACCGATATAGCAACACCAATCGATTACATGATGATTTTTTAAAAAGCATCACATAACACATAACCTTTCTTTATTTATCCCGATTATATATTAGATATATAAAAATGCTATCAACAGCTCGTTTGCTATGCTATATACGAGTACATTATATGTACATATATAAAGGGGTCGTCGCGCGATTTCGAAATAAGAAGGAAAGATCATGACGGCGGAAAATTTTTGTTTCGCAGTTGAAAATTATCTATTTTACTGCAATCTAATATTTAATTAACAATTTTACTTTTCTGCTTATTTTCCTTTAACTATTATGTAATATAATTAAGATTTTGTCTCAATCTCAAACCATCAGCACCGCATACACCCGACTCCGACCCGACCGAACAAAATTGTGTACATACACAACAAGAGAAAGAAAAACATTTACGTTACAAAAAAAAAAAAAAAATTTTTTGTGTCATCTTTAACTTCAATTACGACAATACAACAAGAAAATGACGTAAAAAAACGGCTATAATTGTGCACAACATAGCAAAAAAGCGTACGCTAACTATATGGCAATGATGTAATACATGATCTGCATAAGTCATGAATTTCAAAATCCCAAGGCAGCTAATAAAAAGAAACGAAAAAAAAAAATTTTTTTTTTTGACTCCATGTCCCACCATTCTTTGTACGTAGTACGTATACATACATCCATCCATACATACACAATATGTAGAGTATGAACATCATACGGAATAAGTTTTTTCCGAACTCTGGAAAAACATTTTATTTCTGTATTTTGTTGTTGTTGTTGTTGTATTTTTCATGAATTTTCTCCCTCTTTGAATTTCAAAATTACACAATGTTTGTGTTTTTCTTTTTCGGTTATTGTTGTTGTTGGGTTTTTTGTTAAACGGAAGTCTTACTATTTTATAATGCTTTTTTTTTTGTTTCGCTGTATTTCTGGAGGGTTTGGGCAGCGTCGGCTGTTATTTAGTACATTTTCAAATATTTGTTTTGTAAATTTTTGATGGAATAATGTCTTGGGATTTTAATGTAAATTTAATCAGCGAGTCAATCAGAAAGGTGTTTTATACTCACTCATATTCGTTTGTATTTTTTATTCTATTTACAAGGTATTTGATCCACAGTAATTTTCCATTCTATTTAGTGACGCGATTTCTGGAAATATACAGAAAGATATATATAATTAGTTGAGTTTCAAAAACTAAATAAAACAAAGAAATTTTCAATTCGATCAAAATATCAATAATTCAAAATACGATATAAAATGTTGTTCAAAAGTGGCCGCTAATTTCGAGCACTATTCAGAACTTGAATCTGAATCGATCATGAAATATTTGAATTAACCTTGCCATTTTGTATCCTTCAATTGCAATATGGTCAAAGTTTGATTAAAATTTAAAATTATTTCTTTGAATGCAATTTTAATAATTTTACTCAAAATACTCATATTTTCTCCAAAACTTTATTTAAAATATTCGTCCAATATAGGGACCACAAATTTACTGAAATTTTCATTTACCGGTAATCAGTATAAAATTGACATCAAAACCAGTTTATCGGTAATTTACGGGTAAATCGAAAATATATTACAAATTGGATAAAATCTTGGACAATCTATATGAATAAAAAGACAAAGTTAAAGTAACTATTCAATCTTGATTTTTCATGCATACATCTTTCCTATTTAGTGAGATATCATCAAAATTATCTTGTTGTGTTCTGAATGCCTCCAGTGCCTGATTATGGGTACTCGAGGCCCTGGGGCCAGTGTTAAATAAAGGACCCACGAACAAATTTCTACCAAATCATTTTAGAATATCATGTTCATCAAACAACGAAACAATTTTATTTATTTTTGTTCACAACATATTTGAGTAAACGTATTGGCGATATTGCCAGAATTTTTAATTTTTCAAAACCGAGTTAAAATCAAAATTATGTAAGCAAAAATTTGATTTTCGAAATTTAATTTCTAAATTCTGAAATTTAAATCTGAAACTTTTGTGTGTTGTAATCTTTACTAGCTTACATCTACATTAGAAAACGAAATTAAAATATGTTTTGAGAGCAAACTAATTTATAACTAGAATTCATCATATATAGGTCTCTCTGCTGCATCATTTTCTATCATATTGAGTATGTGGAATAAGATATTTAATGGTGGCTCTAATCCTAAGAACTTTCTTACTTAACCAACAAACTTGGCAAGGAATTTTGTTTGGCATATAGCAACCTCGATAAAAAAGTTTTACTCAAATTGAAGAATCCATTAAAACTCAGAAATTGAATACATTTTAAAAAATTTGAATTCTGCTTAGTTTTGAAAAATATTGTAAGATTCAAACGTTCTGCGCAGAATACATTTTTGTATAATTGATAATTTTTTAAATATCTTAAGGAATTTTCGAAATTTTCTAATATTTAAAATAAAAAATCGAAAATGTTCTCTAATTCATGAAATTTTAGAGATTTTGATGAATTTTTGAAAATCCGATGAAACTTGATTTATCGAAATTTTGGCACATGACAGTTTGGATATTAAACAGAACAGTTGTCTAATATTTAAAGTAGAAGTACGAAAATGTTCTAAAATTCATGGAGTTTTATAAATGTTGATGAATTTTTAAAAATCCGATGTAACTTGATTTATTGAAGTTTTGACACATGACACTTTAGGTCTTAATTCGGATTTTTTTATAAATGTATTGTGAATTTTTAAAAATCCACAAAGTTTTGTTAATTTTCCGAAATTTTGAAAAATATTTTAAGATTCAAATGTTCTGAACAGAAAACATTTTTGTTTGTTTCAATTGATCATTTTTTTTAAATATTTTGAGGAATTTATAAAGTTTTCTAATATTTAAAATAGAAGTTCGAAAATTTTCTAAAATTCATTGAGATTTATACATTTTGATGAATTTTTGCAAATTCAATTAAACTTGATTTATCGAAGTTTTAGCACATGAAAGTTTGAGTATAAATTCGGAAATTTTTTTAAAATGTATTGTGAACTTTTAAACATACACCAAATTTTGGAAATTCTCCGAAATTTTGAAAACAATTGCAAAATTCAAACGTTCTGCGAAGAATACATTTTTGTAAAATTGATAATTTTTTTTAATATTTGAGGAATTTGAGAAGTTTTCTAGTATTTAAAATAGAAAAACGAAATTTTTAAAAATTCACACAATTTTGTAAAAATGTTCTGCGCAGAATACATTTTTGTAAAATTGATAATTTTTTTTAATTTTTGAGCAATTTAAGAAGTTTTTCTTTGTTTATAATAGAGGTTTGAAAATTTTCTAAAATTCATGGAGTTTTATAAATTTTGATGAAATTTTTGAAAATCCGATGAAACTTGGTTTATGGAAGTTTTGGCACGTGACAGTTTGGGTATTAATTCGGAAATTTTTTAAAATGTATTGTAACTATCAAAAATTTACAAAATTTTCCATTTTCTCCAAAATTTTGAAAAATATTGAAAGATTCAGATGTTCTGCGCAGAATACTTGAAACGATGAAACTTCATTAATCGAAGTTTTGAAACATGACAATTTAGATATTAATTCGGAAATTAACTTTTAAAAATTCACGAAATTTAGTAAATTCTTCAAAATTTTGAAAAATATTGTATATTATCTCTAAATTCTATAAGTTAACTTTATCTACATTTTTAAATTTGGAAAATGTATTGCAAGAATTGTGGAACGTTCTTAAATTAAATAAATTTCCGCCATAAATTCCAATTTTCGATACGTGAAAATTAGTTTCAAAATTTAATTAAGTAACTAAAAATATTGGGTTTTACAAAACCGGCTTAAAATTCAGAATTGTAAACATCAAATTTGAATCTTGTAGAATTTTCTGTATATGAAGAAAATTTACAAAATTATTTTTATTTTTAATTTGTCATGCCACTAGTGCAACCACGTCTGAAACATAAGTATACGTATACATCTTTATGATTACCTAAGTAGCAGACGTAAATACTACATAGTTTCGTATGAAAATATTTAATAGTAAAAGTATTTAAAACTGGATAGTTAGTTGGATTTTTGTTTCAGAAACTTTTGGTATAAATAATTTTTCATCAAATTTTTGATTAATTCTGAGGAAAAAATCAAAAACTCCGTTTGATGGCCGGAACCTACAATAAAACATGCTCTACAGTCTGGGGCATTTTGAGGCAAACGACTCTGAATGCATGATATATCGAAAATTTAATCTCTTAATCTTAGATAATTCAAAAAATGCCATATGCATCACATTAGAATTCTACACGTTGGTTTAGTCGTCAAAGGTATATATAAGCGCCGGTATAGGTACTTGATCATTCGTTACTTCGAGTAAGTGTTTCAAAATTTCTTTCATCATTGTGAAATGTGGTGTTGAGGCTGGAGCGTCGTCTGAATCTGATGATAAATATATTATTACCAAATCTATCGCATTCGTAAACGAAATATTCATCGCAGTTAACAAGAGTTAAAATGAGTTTTGTTATTGAGAGTTTATTAAACTACTACATAGTACCTTAATGTACAGTTGTCCTTCACGACATTGATTGAAGAATGTCAGCAAACAGCGACAATGGTTCGACGGTCGCCGAACAAAAATGATAAAATACTGCAGTAAAATGTTATAAATGAGTCAGGATAGAAATCGTTTAAATCTACATATGTAGGTAGTACATATGTAGATTTAAACGATTTCTATCCTGACTCATTTATAACATTTTACTGCAGTATTTTATCATTTTTGTTCGGCGACCGTCGAACCATTGTCGCTGTTTGCTGACATTCTTCAATCAATGTCGTGAGGTGAGTGATGGTTGTTCATCTAATGATATGATGGGCATAATTTAAATTTAAATTGTTTAATGTAAATAAATCATTTGAGCTTTAAATAAAATTTCGAATCCAATTGTATTTCAAATGACATTTATGAATTAAATTTAGAATTGTAAATTCTAATCAAATTTATAATGACAAGAAATTAAACAACATCTTATAAAATATTTGCTCTATAAATGTTGACAATTTTAATAATTTTATATACCGATTCTACCAATCCTAACAACTTTCCCAATCTCGGACGAAACATCTAAAAATGTGCAATGCTAATAAAAAATAATTTGTTTTATTTATTTAAGTTGAATACTACATAAATTATAAAAGTTGCATTTCTCTAATCAGGTCCCGCACCCAAACCATATTTCCAAAATGAAAAAAAAAAAAGTCCCGCATGATCATAAAACTTTATAACAGGTTTATCAAAATCTATATAAATGTATATATCCATATACAGAATATTTTTAAAAACATAGTCAGGCACACAACAAAAATACCATCATAACACACATAAATAAGAAAGCATTCAAAGCACACAATCCAGCTTCCTTAAAAAAATAAAAACAAAGACTTTATGCTTAAAAAAAACAGCAACAACAAAAAATGTATATCTTCTTTATATTTTTCAAACAATAAGATAAGATAGTGATTGGAATGTAAACGATCGAATTTTAGATATAACTAAGAACAAAAAATATTAAGTTAAATAAATAAATAAAAGGAAAATATGTTTTTTATTTTTAAGGAAAAACCATAACATTTTTTTTTTTTGCAATAGTTTATGTTTTCCCGATCCATGTAATGTGTCACATATTTTACACTAATTCAAATACTACATATAGTGTATAGCAACAAAAAAAACTATATTTCCAATAAAAACAATTCGCAATACTCGTAGATTGTAACAATTTTTGTTGTTTTTGTCGTTTTTCCTCCTGTCGTATGTGTGTGTGTATGTGATTTTACCATTTGGAAAAACATCATCATTTGGAAAACGACGAAACTAAGAAATATATATTACCGTGCACGGATTTTTAATGAAGATGAAAAATTGTGTGATACGAAATGTTAATTGGCGGTTTTTCATAGTGTGACTAGAGTTATAATATTCTGGATGTACTTGTTTCAGTCTGCGGCCCAAACTAATAATGAAGATTTACAGATTGTTTATTTCTATTCAGTATGTAAATAAATAAGACATTCGTTTGTTTAGCTTTTTGGAGAATCATATTTGAAGAAATGAAAGATTGAATATTGTACTGGACAGGACGTTTAGAGTTCATATAATTCCTAGTCACAAAATTTCGCGTACGATATTATAAGCGAACGCCGCGAAATAACTCAATGTGTAGAATGCACGAGAGGTAAATTGCAGATTATAACAAAAAATACGGCGTTTATCGATCATAACAAAGATATGTCTATAACTAATTAAAATTATGCTAAAACTCCTTTAATGAAATATGTAAAATATCACGCGCCAATTTTCATTCACATTATCTCTGTGTGTGTAACAACCAAACTCTCTAATCTCCATTACAAATATTCAATTTATTTTATATATTCATTCCACGCATATTAATCACTATAACCAAACTAATTATGCTACCCTTAACAAATAATATATATGTATATAACGGAAATTTTCCAATTTAGATGGAAATTTAGACGGAAAAATCTTATTAAATTTATGAAAACAAACTTTTCATTACAATTAATTACAAATTTTCGTTTTGATAAATTTACTTACATATAGCAATCATCTCAACTGAAATCCAAAAAAACGGATAGTTTACATATTCATTTCGTGTACATCCATAATATAGATTTTCTTATTTTTTGTATTCGTTTCTCATCACAATATTGGGTGAGTGGATAATATCCTCAATCGAAATTATGTATGTACAACAAAAACTAAACATAAATGTGGCTTGTTCATAGAACTTTTTTTTTATGTGTATATGTACATATGTATATTAAAGAGGGGGGAAGGGAAGAAGATCCTATGTATGTATTTCACACATGAATATATTTTGATTACATTTTGGTATATAGATACACCGATGAAATTATTGTTATTGCCGGTCTGATTATTCTGCCGCTTAACTCTCTTAAATGCCTTAAGGGACTTTTCACATTAATTTTTCTTTTTTATCTGACTCTCACTGAAAGATCAAATGTCGATTTTGTTGATATAAAATTCTGTCATCCAAAAAAAAATTCTAATTGTAATTGAAATCCTTATGTATATACATGATGCTATATATAACTTCCAGTTTTACGTAATTGTTTTTGTTTATACCATTAGATAAAGGAAAAACCAGTAAAAATCTGAAAAATCATAATTTACATAAAAACAGAGAAAACGACACACAAAGTGTGTCACATTTTTATTATAATTTTCATCTATATTCTAATCAGATTGTTATGGTATGTTACGTTTCGTGGAAAAGTATATGGAAAACCATGTAAAAAAAAAAAAAGTTTCGTAAAAATTAATATTTTAATATATTAAACGGAAAAACAGGAAAATTTACAACAAAAACATTGTATGTGTTTTTTTTTAAATTTATGTAAAGTTACAAGCCAAAAACATAATTTGTTTTTATGGATTTGTATGTACATATATTTGGATATATGCTCATATGAAGAGGTATATGTACATATATGGAAACAACAGGTGGAATTTTTGCATATACATACATACTTACATATTTATATTCACTGTACTTGCTGCATAAAATAACATAAAACATATTTATGTACACATAGTTTTTATTAGATTATAACCACATAATTTATTAGTGTAGTTATTTATGTTTATGATAAAATGCATTATTGAAAATATTTTTGCGTATGCCGAAAATTTATGATTTACGAAATTTCAAAATGAAACTCTCGAATCTTATTTTCTAAACAGTTTTAAACTCTATACGTCTTAGAATCTTCAGACTTTGCCAAATTTCGGGTATAAAATCAAGACCACTTATTTAAAAGCAAGCAGAAGAATTACCTATAACTAACCCGTAAATTATAATTATTATTCAATTAATAAAAAATTTGATTTTCTATGTTACCGATAAAGGGTAGTTGTATGTACTATACTAAAATTACAAGATCAGATTTTGACGATGGTTCTGTGCTGTTACTTTAATTTCTTATTGCCAACAAAATTAAAATTCCAATTCCAAAAATTATATTTTAATAATTACAAAACTGTAGTATCCATATTCCGACTTTTCTGTAATATATAAATTCCAGTTGTAAAGGTTGGTTCATCTAACTAACGTCTTTCGCTCTAAATTCAACGCATGAATATTTTTCAAATCGGCTTGTTTTATTAGAAAAACTATACATTGCCATTAAGTATGTAACATAATTTCTTTCGAATGAATTCATATCTCATCAATGGTAACTTCGATTTGATCTTTCAAAACTTGGATAGTCTCTGAATGGTTAGCGTAACACTTATTCTTAACGATTCCCCACAAAAAAAAGTCCAACGGAGTCAAAATGACATGGTGGCTAATTTTCATCTCTGTTACGGCAGATTATTCAATCCCTGAAGATAGTGCTGTGTGGCAAGATGTCGTGTGTCCTCCTCTTGAATTATGGGTAACAAAAACTCGTTTATCATGGCTCGGTATCGTTCTCCACTGACTGTAAGGGCGGCTCATTGCTCATTTGAAAAATGGACAGTCACTCGTTGTGGATGTATCGACTTCTCCTGGGTTACGTGTGGATTTTCTGAGCCCGAAATACAAGTATTTTGCTCATTGACATAGCCTCCGAGGTGAAAATCTGTGATAGTAAGTTTTCAATATTTCCCAATTTTGTGGAACCGTAAATGTCAAGCATTAAACTAATTTTCTGTCATAACACCAATGACGTAAGTATTGCGACAATCGAAATAACCGGTAGTTGAAATTGTAAACGCTAGATGGACCATCCTTTAGAATTATGAATCTAGTAACATTTTTTCAATGAAGTTCGATTTCGTATAAAACAAAGCAAATAATCATGGAAATCGTGGTTGTGTCAGTTACTATCGTGCAGTATCATATAATTGGCTGCTGGTATCTTGAATGTATAAAAATGCTAATTAGACTTTTCTCTTTTTGTAGAAAGTAAATATTTGCTCAAAATAAGTTTTCTATATTCACCAAAATTTTCTTGTCTAAACATTCTTGAGTTCTCATTCTCATCGAAGTGAATCGTGAAGATATGTGCCGGGTTACACCATCATATTTATATCACATCAAGTCATGTAAGGTCAAATCATCTCTAAGGTAGACGTTGATAGCGATTGAGGAGGTCTTGACTTGGTTAAGACATATCGTGGTATCCTCGATTGATATTACTATTTATGTGGGCAGTCAGGCAGCAATCAAATCGTATTCACTCTTTTCTAAATGATATGAGTGAGCGTTTTAACATCCGGATACTCTGGACCCACGGCCACTCGACCGTCATGATGGTCTAACACCTTCACATGTAGTGTAGCACGGCAAGTATGACCAAAAGGGGCCTTGAAACGCTCCAATACACCGATCTCCCTACGTAAACGTGAATTAAGAACGATCGTCGGGATACTCAGGACACTGCTTGTTTGGAAAATATGTGGGGAGGCTATGTCCGGAAGCAAATGACTTTTGCAGAAGCTCTATGGACGAGGCGGACGAAGAGACTTTAGTTCAATTTATATGCTCATGCCCGGCTTTAGCATATAGAATGCATAAACATTAGAGATGTGCGGGTATTATACCTATTCGGTTTTCGATTCCTTCGAAAATAAAATATTCTCTAGTCTCTATATCTCTGTATTTGTATTTTTCTAAAATCCCAGATTCAAATGTAATTTATACAATAATGTGTTTTCGTATAAAGAAGGTTCGACGACCAATTTTAAAAAGTATTAAAGTGCGAAACACACGGGTGGGAGTCTTGACATTCTTGCAGCAAAACAATCTAGTGTGTTAGAATTAGTAGCATCTTATTTTACAGTATCGGCCATGTCCTCAACTGCTGCAATAGTAGATTCCGATGTTATTATCGATTCTACCATAGCTGTGAATTTGTCGGACTAGGAACCACAAACAACAATTAGACAACGATTGATTAGACAACAATTAGACATGATTGTTGGTTAAAGCGAATAAGTGAACTTGTATAATTTTAAAAGACATAAAGCTCTTGACCGGCATTGAGACCAGTCTTAAATTGCCACAACGTTTTACACTATAAGTAGACAATTGTTACCAGCTGTGTACGAAACTTCTTTACGAATACATGACAGATACGACTGATGTGTGGACTAGCTGCACCACCGAGTCATATGTATCTCATTTTATAGATTCAACTTGGGTTGAAAAATCTGTGCTCTTGGGGTGTTGTTTGTTACTGAAAAACACACAGCCGCGAGATGGACCGTTCATAACAAACTGCATACCATTGTTACAGACAACGGGGCGAACGTTTTGCAGATTGTAAATTAACGAAGTTAAAGCACCTGCCATATTTTGCACATACTCTGTATTTAGTTGTGCAAGATGCAATAAAATTGAGTAGATCAATTTATTCAAGACCATAGTTGAATATTTCAATAGACATGCGAACACAGCTACAAAACTAAAAAATGTCCAGAAAAAACTGAATGGCTCCGATTAAAAATTAAAGAATGACGTTTGAGCGCGTATTTTATATAACCGTTTCTAAGATTATTCCCATAATTGATGGCCTTACCAGAGATCCTTTGAAAATTAATTATGGTTCATATAATGATCGGATCTCGAAAACTGTTAAGTGCCAGATATATCACGCTACATAATTAGCCCTGACTGGTTCCACCAATGGTAAAAAAGAAGTAAGATTCTGTGGTATCACAATTGACGTTGAAATTTATATTTTTAACTTTTTAGTCTTGATGTCCAGCCTCAAATTTGTTGGTATGTATGAATACTCCTATTCGCAAAATGCTAAATTTCTCTATTCAAAATTGAATTTCTTTTAATTTCTAATCCAAAATTACATATTTTTAAAATTTTAAGTATCAAAATTGCTAATTGCAAAACTTCTTTTATTCAAAATTCTGTTTTCTTGTAATGCCTATATCAATATTTTATCCTCAAGATTCATAGGCTCCTGATTTTCCTGATTTCAAAATTTTAGCCTCACATTTCATTGGCTCCTATAAATGCCTACCTTTAAATTGAATTCTAAAAGTTACTGTTCTTAAATGCCCGTGCTTTACAGATTCCTAGAATCCCTAACTCAACAGCTCTTTTTAATTTCGATGTTTGAGTTAAAAATCGTGACAGTACGCGCAGTTTTTGTGTATCGGTTTCTTATTTCTGATTTAGGACCGAAAAAAATTTGAGCCTATACATCGCAGAATGTACTAAAATTAGTCACTGAATCGATATTGACATTGTGAAAGCTGATAATTTCTTTCAAGAATAAATAAAGTTTAAAATCTAAATTATCACAAAATTTCAAACGAATATTTATTGGAAATTAGAAATTCAAGTTTATCGGAATTTTCTCAAGATGAATAAATTTAGGAACAACATTGTGTTATTAAAAAATTAGAATTTGAAATTTTAAAATTCAACCTTTAAAAACTTATATCCAGATGGGCCAATCAATATTCATCTTAACTCAAGTTCCATGTTTGGGCATTTAAAATTTTTTAATTTAAAATTTAAAAATTTTAAATTTTACTAATTTACTAAATTTAAGATTGATTTGAGATTCCAATTTATAGACCACAAATTGGGATACTGATGATATTGAGCAAGTGGCATAATATTTAATTCTATTTTCACGTGCCTGTATGGATTATGCGCACCAATCTGACTGCCAATATAAAACTGAAAACACATTTTTGATTTGATTTTAAACTATCATCCTCAACTTAAAGTAAAAATAAAACCATACATTGGTGTCCCTTAATCCATTCAATCCGCATCCAAATTCCAAATTATACGTACATATATGTGCTGGTTCCATTGTATATATCATAAAATTCCAATTTGTTACCCGAATGACTATTCATACACACACACACACAAACAGAATACAAGACCTCTTATATAAATTTTTCTCGGGCAAAAACACACAATTTGTATTCCATTTAGTTTCGCTTTTCGATAATCGAGAGCAGCAGCATAAAAAAAACTGACGATTCCACTATTTTTGTATTTTTTGTTGCTGTTGTTGTTGTTGGATTTTCCATTTTTTAATTCAAAATAAAAAAGAAAATACCAATTTTTCCTATACCATATCGACACAAAAAAGCACTTGGTATATATGTATATAGAGAAAAACCCGAATCGGAAAAATAATAAGGGGTTAAATATTATGTGACACAAAACACAAATATGAATATCACATTTCGTGTGAAAATGGATGAGATGAGAAAAATCCCATAAAACCAAATAAAAATGATAGTGTTGTGTGTGCTTTTATACATTTCTGAGATGTATAGAAATTTTTTTTTCGTTTATTTAACCCTTCAGAAAATGTCTTTCCCACCCTCTGTGGTATAAGTTTTTGTCATTGTATATCGCAGCACAATTTATAAATTCTGGCACTCGCTCTCACGGATTGGAATTACGAAGCAAAAAAAAAATGGAATTATATATACGAAGATTGGCGCGGTTCGCTATACACATAGACACATATATGTATGTATATATATGTAGTTAGTTGGGTGTTGTTGTTTTTGGAAAACTAGTCGTAATACACAGTGAAAACACAACAAAAACATTATTAAATATTTAATTTTGTATGATTAAATCAGCCTAAAACACAACAACAAAAAACAGAAGGAATAAATAAATAATTTTTTTTTTCGGTTCGGGTAGAAAAAGGATCCGAGCGAGGATGGTGGAATATAAATTTTAATAGAATTTATAATTTTTTTTTATTTTTTAGTACTTGTGTCTCTTGATAGGATTCTTTTCACACAATGCCTCTTCACTTCTCGCGCCACATGTACATTATAAAAACAACGAACATTTGTATCATATTTAGAGATTTTTGTGGTACATTTTTTATCTAAATGTATGAAGACGCGCTTGACTACTGATAACAACTTTGCTATATACGTAAACCATTTGAATACATATTACACGGATAAAATAAAAAAATGTATAATAACAATCCAAACACGGTTCAAATGTTCGTTACAATCAAATCAAAAATGTATGTTTGTATAGTTTTTTGGTGTCGTATATACATACATATATGATATGCATGTAGGAGTATGTATGTAGTAGTTGGAAGAAGTGTTTTGTAATTTTGTTTTCGGTAATAATGAAGTGTCTATCTGAATTCTTGATAAACAAATTTTTTTGTTTGTTAGTTTATTTTTGATAACATTGGTACATAGTCGTACTAATAATTTAAGGACATGTTTGTCTATTTTAAAATTCGATTAAAAGTGGTTTGATATTTTCAAAAACAACAATTTTATTTTATCCCGAAATTCTTACAAATTTTAGGAAAATCAGGAGATTTCTGGAAATGAATTTTTTGTTTCAATTGTTTAACCAAATTGTATAAAATAATTAGTGTTAACAACAAACAACGAGTGGGTTGTTCCTAATTTGTTATGAAATAAGATTACTGAGGAAAGAACACTTTCTATGAACAATTGCTTTTACCGCAATTAGTTTGCGATTCGAAATGACTAATTGATCCTTTGGAAGTTTCAACTATATCGGATACCACTGATGGAAATATTATTAATAAATTTGGAATTATCAAGTCTTTGCCTAAATCACGATCACATTAGTAATGGTGTTGTGAAGCACAATTCGTTGGTAAAATTTGTTGGCAGATTTATTGAATGTATATAGTTTCAAAGCTGGGATTTACCCAAAACCTTAATTTTCGACCTATATCTGGTCTGTCCTATCTGTATTTGACAAAATATTTGAAAAAATAATTGCGTGTAGAACGGTTGAATTCTAGAATAGTTCTAATTTATTTTATGCATATCAATATGGAATTAGACAATGTTCTTAGATTTATCTTACTGCACTAATTAAAATAACTGATTTAAAATATTTATGTATTAGTGCCACACACGCCCATTTTTAGATTTACGCAAAGCTTTTGATTCCATAGATTATGATTTACTACGCAATTAGTTATATTGTTATGTATTTCTTGGCGTTTCTAATAATCTGATTTCTTTCATAATAGAAATCAATTTGTCGCAATTTGACATAGCCCAATTACCTCTTGCTCGTCAAATTAGGATGTTTGCGGATGACATGGTAATTTTTTATGAAATGAATTCCTGACACCATATTGAAGTTTCTGCTTTACAATTTACGGATGTTATTATCGAACGTGCTGCGATAAAGGTTGCAGAATGTTTTTATTCGTTATTGAACTGCTCATAGTTACAATGTCATCTGTCAAGTGACCGAAATTCAGTATTCTATTCCCGGTGAACGAAATTAGGCTTGTTCAATGTTGGTTAATATTGAAAACTTATTTCCAAAGAATTTTTACCACAAAATTATATTTTCCAGTTATGCGAACAAGCAATTTGGGACACAAAAAATCCACACATGACAATGGAGAAGCCAATATACCCAAAACGAGTGACTGTTTAGTGTGGAATATAGGCATCAGAGAGCCATTTTTCTTCGAAATCAGCAAGGTACCGTACTAACAATTAATGGCGACCGTTATCGTGCCATGTTAAGTGAATTTGTATTCCCTATACGATTGAAGGGGAAGACATGGTCGATATTTGGTTTTAATAAGATGGCGTCACAGCTTACACAACCAACGAAGAAACAATTGAAGTTTTGTGCCGTATTTTCGAAAAGCGCATTATAAGCCGAAATGGTGATGTTAACTGGCCGCTTAAGTGCTACGATTTGGCTCTGTTGGACTATTATTTGTGGAAACCGCCAAGGACAAATATTATGATAAACATCCATAAATGATTGAGGCTTTGTAAGGCGCTATTAAAGTGACTATTCGGGATATAGGGGCTCAAACGATTGAAAATGTACTGAAAAATTGGGTCGACAGAATGAGATACTGCAGATCCTGCCGAGGCAGTCATTTGAATGAACTAGTATTATTAATCGTAAGGTGTACTCTCAAAAATAAATTACAATTCATTTGAAAATATTTGTTGCATTTAAAACTTTAGGTATTTTGAAATGTCCAATTTTAAACTGAAATTTACGAAATTTGTAGTGTACAACAAGATTTTTCAGGTTACCTTTCACTTACAGATGACCTGTCACTTACAATGCAATTACTGCTTAGCGTTAAATCTGATTAAACCCCGAAATTACAAAACTAAACACCGTTTTCCAAATTGCTGAATTGGTTTATGATCAGAAACAAAATAGTTTTTTTTAAATATTTTAGCCGTTGAATTTTAACTTTAATGTATACATATTTACATTAATTAAATCTTGTTGTTGCAAAGCCCACGCAATATATAATACTGTATGTATATGGTATATCCTTCACCAAAACCAAAGTATCTCAGCCCAAGATATAGGAAAGGGTTAGATGATTCCGAATTAATTTGCTAAGTTCTTAAGATTGTTTAGATAAATACGAAACCCAGCACGAATACGCTAGGAGACAACATAATCTATTATTTTCTGCTCTACATCTAATTTCAGACGCTGTTTAGTTGATTTTGATCAAATTTTCACCATCGTACATGACTTTTTCATCATGGATTTTGAGCTATCACATAATAAATCAGAAATTCAATCTGTCAATTTTAGTTTTGCCTGATCGTGAAAAACTTTGGACCCTTTAACGAATTGTGACCCGATTAACACCAACGTATAGAGAAATTACCCATGTAAAATTTATCATTTATAAATCGGTTAAAGTTAACCGATTAATCGGTTACTACAATTAATCGAGATTGCAATTAATCGACATCACATTAACCGATTAATCAGAGTAATATATTTTGTATTTCGAGTTTACACCTAAATTTTAAGTTTTAGCTTGCAAAATAATTTTAATTCATCGAGAATTTCAAGATTCTGTTGTTGATATAAATTTAGATTCAAATAAAGTACTAGATTCTAAGAATGTAAATATAAAAAATAACAAAGACATCAGACGTTTCAAAAGAAATGTTGACAATTCGTCCTATACATCAACTTCTAGCGAACGTATATTTTCGGACGTCACAAATACATTTTGTTTAAAATTTGAATATGAATTATTTAGTTTTTAAATTAAACTCAATTAATTTTTCGATTAATCGGTTAATTTAGAAAAAATCTCCCGATTAATCAGGTAAATCAAAAGTCAATCATTTGCATCCTCCAGCTCTGTACAAAAAATCTCTTTTAAGTTGTCGTTGAATATTATCTGCGATGACCATGCTGCTGCGCTTGTATTGTGCCGGAACAGAGTTCGACTGCTACATATTATTTAATAAATATGGAAAAACAACATATGCTGATGATACTGCGATTTTGGCAGTATGTAGAAGAAGCTACTAACAAATTGCAAAAATCAACAAATTCAGTCAATAATTGGATAAAAAAATGGAGGATAAAACTGAACGAAACTAAATCTGTGCATGTGAACTTAACTAATAAAAATATTTCTAATAGAATTCCAATCATAATCAACTCTAAACAAGTTGCCTATGCAGATACGGCGAAATATCTAGGTATGACGCTGGATGCCAAGTTGAGGTGGGAAGAACTTGTCAAAAAGAAAAAGGAAGAGATGTATTGGATCTTAGGTAGACATTCTGGACTTATGGTATATAGCTTTGGGGTTGAACCAAGAAAACAAACACAAAGATAATACAGACGTTCCAAGACAAATTACTTCGGAATATTGTAAATGCTCCATGATACATTAGAAATGAAGACCTCGACCGAGATTTAAAGATGGAATACATCGATGAAGCTAATACGTATCATGCTCTCAAGCATGACTCACGCCTCCCACAGCAGGAAACATAGAGATATGCCGTATGCGGGACAGACCGTCGGCAATAAGACGTCTCCAAAGGACCAAACCAATTGATCTAGTGAATGGAACATTACAAATTACTATTAAGAAAATATTTATAAAGAAAGGTTATAAACAAATAATTTTAATTTCAGGGACTAGTCGTTGGGCTATATCCCAACAACTGTTAATATAATTATGATAGAAAAGTTACTAGATGACTTAGAATAAAGTCAGTTGTAATATTATATAAATAAAATAAAAAATAAAAAATACAAATATGGAAAAATTGTGTGAAATGAGAGTATAATGTCACACAAGGAATCTGTAGAAACTCACGACAGGACACTCAGGAATTTCCGACGTAATATAGTGCGAAACAACATATGAACGAAGTCACCGGTTATTCTTCTATCAAATCATTTCACCAGAGTGAGTGAAGCATGTCGTGGAAGTCACCGAATATTTCAAATATGTAGTAGAATCCATAAACTGCGACACCTGTCCTGTGTCCGGCATCACTCCCAAAACGTTCACTCCGGGTCCAGTGAGAGAGAGAGAGAGAGAGAGAGAGTGAGAGAAAGATAAAAATGAGAGAGGAGAAGAGAGAGAGGGAGATAGCAATCTTACATTGTGTCCAGGACACACAAATACATAGAAAAAAATGTCGAACCCCAAGAATGTAATATTCAGTGCGATTTTTAAATTCACTCAACCTGAATTTAAAATCAGCACATTAACTTAACCCACAAAACCTCTGTGCTGGAACCCAACTACACGTAAATATTCAGAAAACTGTAAAGCAAAGCTATTTTTCTTTTTGATGTATCATTTCAGTGGAGCGCCTCAGACGTCTCGCAGAGTGTATTTCGCCATTACTTTAAACAAGGCACAGGATGATTGTTTAAACAAATGTAAATAAATAAAACACGAAATAACTAAAGAAATAGTTAAGTGTGGGAGATGGATATAGTATGACTATCTGCTTCTTTATTGATTCAAAACTTGAAAAACAGCTCAATATTTACTGAAACAGCGCGGCGCACTTAAAAGAGGCGGCCCCGTGCAGCTAATATGAGTATCTAAATAAAACCCAAACAAATTACTGGAATCAAAATGGATAAAAGTACTTCTTGATTAAACCACAATTCAAGAAAATTTAGGTTAAACCTGTGTTGAGGTCAAAACCTCGAACCACCAACTAGCTATCTCCTTTGAAGATTAAAAATTGTATAGTTCTAAGAAATTGTAAAGAGGCTGGACATTCATGGTTTTTTAAAATGTTCAGGTTTCATCAATATATACATATATATACGACATATTTTAAAAGGTCACATTTCCACTCTACACAAAACTTTGGCCTGAAAATGAAAAACAATCACAAGCGTGTACATTTTTGACAATAAATAAAAATATACTATAAGTTTCGTCTATTCAAGCATAAAATCTTGATCCTAACAAAACAAACCTAAAAATAAAGAAAATCATATATAAAAATGAAAACAGATTTTTCTTATTTTTAAGTGTTCAGTCGAGACACAATAATGATGATGATATGATGGAAATGAGAAAAATCTATATATACACACATACATAATATTACATAAGAAAATAGCATATAACATGATTTTTAGGTATTTGTTTGTAAAAAAAAAATGAAAATCTAATAAGGAAATTGGAAAAAGTATAATGAAAAAATATCAACATTGATATGCTGCGTTAATGCGTACAACATGTATGTATATATATGTATACATTATACTCGTATGTATATGTAGTGAAGTTGATGGAATTTTCGTTTATTTATTTTTGCGGTTATATACATTTTCTTTTCAAGATTGAAAATAAGAGATTGAATTGAATGAAAAGTGGCAACAATAATGTACATAAAAAAATAAATAGATTGATTTTGATATTGAAGGAAAATGTATTTTTGTTATATTGATGCGGACATATTTTCGTCTTTCTTTTTGTTGTGTGTACTAGAAAATACTCGTATGTATACATATTTTCTTTATCACCCATCATACAACCATAAAGAATGTGAAGTGAAGAATATATATATATATATATATATATATATATATATATATATATATATATATATATATATATATATATATATATATATATATATATATATATATATATATATATATATATATAAGATTATCGAGGGTTTCGTTACACAACCCAGTCATCGTCTAAACATTGAATAATGGAATAGGGAAATTAGGTGGTAATGGAAAATTTACACTACTCTTGCGTTTTTTAAATTTGTCAATTTAAGTAAAGGAACAACACTTTTGTGTTCTTGTTCTTATATGTTCAATATATACGGAGGAAATGTGTTTTTTATCAGATTTGTATATTTTTCATGTACATGCATATGTATATATAGTAAAAACCTAAAAGCGATAGATACGAGTAAAGTACATGTATACACGGTATATATTTATGCGCACATATCGCTCATCTAATGTGTACGGGATTAAAGCATATAATCGACTTAATTACATAAGATATACAACATGGAGTGGAACAATTTATTTAAAAATTGACAGTAAAAAATCTGAGTTGTTTGGAATTTTCTATATATGATTGGCTCTATATGACTCGCTGTTGAAGTACACACCAATATACATATATGTATATACAATGTACAAATATATAGCGCGAAAATAGTAGTTGTATATTAACTATGCGATAAATTACAATCAATTATATTGTTAACAAATAAAAAATTATTTATTATAAGTCGCACAAGAAGAAACAACAATCGATTACATCATTTTTATAGTGGACAAAAAAAAACTATTTTTGTATTGTGTTGCAAAAAACTGTACTAAATTGTCGATAGTTAATGTTTTTTGTTGGCTTTGTATGTATATAAAAAAAAAAAAGTTTGAATATTTCTATACGACGAACTAAAAAAGCGAATAGCAAAAATCTTACAGAATCAAACAATAACATAATAAATTTTTTATAAACTTTTTATTTTTTTTTTTCATTCTTTTAAACGGAAAAAATATGAAAAACAAGTTTTTCTTTTACACACAAAAAGAAAATAGATAATAAAAATAATAATGTTAATAAATAGAAAAAGAAGACAATTACTGAAGCTAGATGAAAATGTTTTGTCGAACTTTGGAGCTATATATATATATATATAGATGTTTTATAGTAGGTCGACTAAGACCTTGAATCGATGAAGCGACCTTTGGATGCCCAAAAAAATATATGTTCAGTTTTTATAAAAAAGCTCATCATTTTATTTTTTTGATTAAATTTGATACAGATTAAATTTGTTTTCAAAGGTTCAATATAATCTGGAAAAGCATATTACAAATTCAAAGTCTATAATTAAGTAAATTTCTTGAACTTCGAAGTTTAAAAACCGATAAATTGATTAAAATTAAAAAATTATAACAATTTGCCTAGATTGGATGAAATGATTTCTTTGGATGTCTAATTTTAACCACACCTCAAGATTATGTGTGCCAATTTATATTGTGAACTTTGCAGTGTAGAAATAATAACCCGTATATTCCCTTCCATGGCGTGCATTTTCTTTGATGGCGTTATGCCAAGTCGATTAAATACTAAACCGAGATTTTTTGTCACCACTGTGACTGGATTCAGAGGGCAAGAATTCCAAAGCAAGTACGCTATTTACACTGACAACGAGTTCGGCAACAATGTACAGCATAAGGCAGAATTTATTGATACTGATTATTTACTAGAAGATCTGCTAGACAAATCCAATTTTTTTTTGCAGGTAACCCGGGGTTATTTATTTTGTTAATTTTAAGCTAAAAATACATACATAATTATATTATTGAATAGGTCCAAAGAATTTGATTCTCGTTTAACATAGCTCTATAGCTGAAGCGTGTTAAGAAGGATCATTACTCTTATGTAACTCACTATAAACATCAAAAAGCTCACGTTTTTTTTTACTTTATTTCTGCTGTATGTACAGTTATGTTTTTCTTAACTTGAAACTTTTGGAAAATGATTTTATTTTTCTATTTTATTTTCTGTTCTTTAAGAAAAATTATGCGCACAATAAAAATTCTTAAAGAACGAAATAAACGAGATCTTTTTTGTGTAATAGAATGAATGACAAGAAAAAATATATATTTTAACAATAATACAACGACGAACGTCGACGGCGGGATGGAAGAAGAAATACACAACAAACTTTTTGTTTTTTTTTATCTATTCATTCATGGTTAACTGCCATAAACTTCTTGAGAAAATATCGCTGTATGTACACAACATACAATATATATATGTATGTTTATGTGTATACAGCGACCCAAAATAACGAATCTTAGATTAAAAAATTATTGAATCATAAAATAGAGTTTCTTGATGTAGTTCGCTTATTGCTTGAAATCTAGCAGCGTAAAAAAAGGATATTTTATTCTTTTTGGATGCGGAGATGTGTATAAATGTGTCTGGCAAAAGTTTATTTTTTGCGCGTTTTATCTGATTTTTCAAAAAACAAATATTATAAACGGGATTATTATTAAACAGTGACACAATGAATCAAATTGTCTGAATATACAGCATGGTGTGGCACGCGTGTGAGTAATGAATGGCCTGACTGGCCAATATACTTATATTAAGATTAATAATTGGTAAAGTCGGTTGGCGCAGGATATAAGATCATTTTACAATAATTTCGATGATTTGGCGGAATGTGCCTTAAATGCTACAAAACTGTCATTTATTAGGAATAAATTTCAAATATGCAATTATAAATAAACGCGATAAGCGATAAAGTTTGAATTTACTATGAACATATAATAAAATTTTCCTAAGGTTAAGGTCAAATTTTAGTTTAAGCCTGTGTTCAGTAACAATTAGGAAATTCGTATTTTTAATTCAAAAACAATAAAAGTCAGGTTGAAATTAAAAATTTAAAATCTTGAATTCGCTGCGGAAAAACGGCGAATTCAAGACATCGAAAAAATGTAGATGTTTAGCTATAACATAGCTAATAAGGTTTAGGAAGATGGAAATACATGGTGCATTTATCATTTAAGGTAGAACCAGCTATTGGCAGTAGCACGATTATTGCAGAGAAAGAGAAGATCTCTGAAAGATAAACCAGACTTTATCACGAATTAATGGGAGATTATATCAGACAATGCTGCAAGAGACCTGGAGAGTTGCATGTACGCAGTAAAATGAAAAGCTACCACGATCTATAGCACAAAGGTGGATAAAATATAACGCCGCATTAGGTGACATATAGGCAGAAGGAAGGTACTAAGATGGGTTAAAACATCACCAGCTCAAAACTTAGAGAAACATGGATTACTGATGCTTCGGAACAAGACTATATGCCGCAGTGGTATATCTAAGACCCGTCTGCAAAAATCCCAACTACCGGTGAGCCAAGAGCCTCCCATGATTGTCAAAAGTTCAAAATAAAACCAGTGCTGAGATGTTCAACCATCACATTTTCGATATTCGATAGACGCTTGTGTCTCTTCTCTTTTTTCACGAACACAATTGTGCTCCATTGCGTTTTTTCAATTACGTTTTTTCTATTGCGATCTCAGATTGTTAGAATAAATTTGCAAACTATCTTTTTTTCCACTTTTCACTTGCCATCGAAAATAAAAATATTGGTGATATTTTATCGAATAAATTTATAGAAATAGGATCGAGTAGGTTATGATCACATTAGAAATTGCGGAATTGATTATGAAATAGAATGCAAATTTGTTCGTGAAAAAGAGACACAAATGTCTATCGATTATCGAAAATGTGATGGTAGAACATCCCATAGTACTGGATTATTAATGGCAGAAATGTAGCACGGAACATTATACTGAAATGTGTCGCATAGTTCAGATTTAAACAAAGTCTACTAAACCAACTAATGGGCGATCTACCAGCCTGCAGAATGACTCCTTCATATAGCCATTCAGCAAGGTAGGGCTTGATTATGCCGGACCCATTCAACTAAATAACAAGATAAAAAATAGGTCAGAACACCAACGCTATATATACAGTGTTGATGCAACAGAGCAGGAAGACTACAGCAATAGGACCAACACTTACTAGATTATTACAACAGGATGAAATAACCTGGCATTTTATACCTCCAGCTACACCACACTTTGGCGGAATATGGGAGGCAGGTGTAAAATCCGTAAAAACACACATGCAGAAGATCATAAAGGATACTGCTTTAACATTTGAAGAAGCAATAACAATTACAACCTAAATATATAAACATGCTTAAACTATGGACCATTGACAGCTCTATACAATAATTCGGAAAACATAGAAGTTTTAACGCCTGCGCATTTCTTATACGCGAGCCAATGAAAACGCTTGCTAAGACCAATGAAAAAATGTACTTGCTAAGAACAGTCTGGAATTTAGTACAAAAAATAGTATATAACTTGAAAAGGATGGTCTAGGGACTATTTGCACCAATTACAACAACGTAACATAGAGCCCAATTTAGCCGTAGGAGATGTCATTTTGATGAAGGAAGACTGAACATTACCACTTGCTCGTTTGAAAATGGGGGGAGTGCAGAAGGTACATATTGGTACAGATGGTTTGGTTCGTATTGTGTCTATAGAGTTCAACCAAATGAAGAAGACATATCTAACTACAGCACTCTAATCAGACACCAACCAGAGAGACAGAAGAAATGGGAAATCAACAATCCAGCACAACCGCAGCAGTTGTCCATGGGGAAGTGCTATCCATAATAACTATACCAGCACACATTGCTCCATGCCCCGCAGGATGTTCAATATGAACGGCGTTAAGGTTAGTCATATTAGCAATTATGAACGCTTACGGCTAAACGGGGAAATAACGAATCTCCAAGAATATATCCATCCCAAATGTAACTACCCGGAGTGCACTTTAAAAATCTTCGAGGAAACGCTAATCCTTGAAACATCTTTAAACAATAGAAGAAATTCTCGCCGAATGCGGCTAATAATAATACTATGGCTGTGGGGCCTAGCATCAACTTTGAATATTTATGAATATGATGCCCAAATAATAACCTTAAAACAAAGGAACGGACGAAACGTCATGAGGAACTTTAAATTAATCCACATCATCAATTTAGATAAATGTAAGAAATTAATTGAACGACTAACACCAACAATCAACGACATACATCAAGGAAACACACTTCGACCTCGACTAATCCACCAAATAAAACAAATCTCGCAGCTAATTTCGGAACTCATGAATGAAAAATCAAGGAAGATCGATAAATTGGATCGGTAGTGCGTGGAAATGAATCGGC
The DNA here is from genome assembly GCA_951394425.1 of Tipula unca. Lineage (NCBI taxonomy): Eukaryota > Metazoa > Arthropoda > Insecta > Diptera > Tipulidae > Tipula > Tipula unca. The sequence continues at coordinate 172,773,351 of OX596381.1, read as the reverse complement.
AGGTTCCGCTGACGCAACTGACTGGGATCAGATAGTGAAAAGCCAAAAGTTCAATAGAAACCAAATTATCGAAGCCTTGAACGATAATACCATATTTCTGACCAACATTAATTGAAGCAATTTTCGTAACAAATCCAGCCAATGTGAGCGGAATTTTTTGATTCAATACCATAATGAAACGATTAAAATCAACGAGTTTACAAATAGGGAGGTAAAAACGTCCCAAATTCTACCACCAGTACTGCAAACAAACATTAGCGAGAATGTTTAGTATCATAACTATCGTTATATGCCTATAGTCATCATATTCCTGTTGAAGTCTGTATTCTTCTTAACAGTCAATACTATTATAAAAACTATTATGATAGGTAATTACTTTTCTTGTAAAAAAATCTTTTAAGAACACAAGAGTGTTTAAGGTGATCCGAAAGCAACGATCGTTTTTTAGTACAAAAATTTGATGACGATGAAAACTGTTGCTTTATGCTATTTGTTGTTGTGTTACCGGTAGCTTCCTTAATTTGTATTTCTATTTGTAGAGTACTCTTTTGGAGATCGTGACAAGAGGCAGGTTTAGACATTATTGAAGCTGTAACCGTTTCGGCCAGCATTTACTGTAAATTCGGTGTTTCTGTGTTTTGTCAATTTCCTATTGCTCGGTATCTTCTGATGCTGTTTCCAAACACGCATTTGCTGTATAACCTGTGTCCGATTTCGATGTATCGTCTACAATAAATAATCGGTTCATAACATTCACTGCAAATTTGGTTACTGATGTTTTTGACAAATGTATGAGTTGTTGTTCCGTTTCGGTTTCATTTTCCAAATTCAGAGTATATAGACGCACTCAAGTCATTTTGACTGCACATTTTGGCGTGCTATTGATATTGTGAATCTCGTCCAAATTTTATCATAACTGCTGCTCCGTCGGGGGTTGTTGCGATCTGTCAGCGGAATCCCAAAGTCATTGGGTTTGGCATCAAGAAGCTCATTTTTTTTGCAGCTGTACAGCTTCCACGGATTCTGATTAATCCCAAGTTGATGTAACAACGGTTAAAATGAATATATATTTAGGTTTCGTTGATTTCTTACACTCGTCCATTCATCTAAAGTTAGATTGAACTTTCCGCTCTGCACTTTTTGTGAGACTTTAAGGTTTTAATTATTTTATTTTATCAAATAATAAAACTCATATATAAGATTCATCACACCATGCTTGCACTTCGGCAAAGTATAGTACCGAGCACTTATTGATTAACGAATAAATTTCCTTTTACAAATAATTTCCGCCTTGGATTGGCGTTTCATAAAAGATATAACAGACCCAGACGGCTGCTCAACTTTACCAAATTTTGTTACACTACCGCAATGATTTTAAGATTCCAAAATGCTATTGTACAGCTTGCAGTATTACCGCTTGTAGAAAATCCTTTGCAACTTAAAACTGTATTTGAGCATAGCAGGTATTTGGTGCTTTCTCCATTCCTATATTTTTTTTAAATGTTTCCAGACTTCATCAAACATAGTTTTTCTTAGTGATGGGAATCACTTTTTAGTTTAATATTTCAATTAAAAATCAATCAACACAGTTACAATTAAATATTAATGATAATTTTTTACAATAGTTGTTTAAATAAAACTAACCTTTAAAACAAATCCCGGGAAATACAAAAAAAAATCGGGAAACGAGAAATAGAAAACCAATCAAATTCTCGGGAATTCCCGGCAGTGACCCGCTACTGGTGTAGCAATACTACACCAAGAATGTCGATTATCTAAGAATTAAATCTTTTATGCAAAATTGTAGTATAATAACGCTGTTTTTCGATAGTTTCTTTAGTTTCTAATTTGTAACAGAAAAGAATTGTAATGATTAAATAATAAAATCTTTTTAAATTTCGTCCAATCAAATTCCACAACTGCTATTCACAATATGAATAGTTTTAAATTTTAACTGTATGCAGCCATATTATGGTGCAGTATAATAGTGAAATTGCAACAAATGTAATACGCAGAGTGGCGCACCTATATATTACTCCTGTCAAGTAAATTTATATACACATATTCGAAAAATTGTATAAACATCGCATGTACAAATTTAAAATACATGACAAATATTGACAGAATAAAATCATTTAAACAAAAATTATTATTAATTATAAAAACAAATATGCAAATACGTCCGTCGTTTTTTTTTTTTGTTAATTCAGACACCATAACAATTTATTGTTTAGCCAAAAACAAAAAATATTTTTTTTAAAAATTATTTTATATGTATTTGACATGACAATTAGCACCATTTAAAATAAAATTAATAATTTTATAATTTTCTATTATTAATTTATTTATTTTGTAATTTTTTTTTTGAATATAATAAATCAATCGGCCATTCAATCATTTACTATCGCATAGTACATAATATACGTACATGCATGTGTGTTGGTTGGCATTAGATATTTCTAATTATTTTTTGTTGAATATACATTTATGTATGGACATTTTGTTGGTTTAGTGTATACATACAATCGATTAGCCAATTATAGGATTTTAAAAACTAAATAAATGAAATATAGGTATATTGAGTTATTCTGCATTATAGATGGTATAGACATATTTATGTGGGGGTTGGTGGTTACGAGGAATAAATTGTACATAAGAATTAGTTAGTCCCCTCCCACCATACTACAAGGCGCGCGCAAAGTTCACCTCTCAATATGATACCCAAAAAACCATTAATAAAAGATTTCTATATATAGATAAGAACCCACACACCGCGTGTAAAACCTAATAAAATACCGAAATTATCTTAAGATAACACATTTTATGATTCAAAAACTATTTGTTTAGTGTTTTGTTATTTACATTTTTCATTCAACCTGCTTTACTGGTGCTGCTTGAAATTTTCTTATGTTGTATGAGGATTTTATATTTTTATTACCGCGACAGGTAGTTTTTGTATTTCAATTTTAAGTGTTAGTGTAGTTAAGTACATATTCCGTAAAAAATCACGAAGAAATTATTCGTTCAAATATAAAAATTTTGTATATAGCAATTTTGTAGCTCGCTGCAATAACTTTTATTTTAATGTGAAAATTTCTCATCGGATAAAATCCTATCTTCTATACAACTGTAAAAAAAATTCTATGTTTGCCCGCCATTAGCATGTCTTTAGATGTGTGATATGATCGTTTGATGGTGCATATTACAATAATCCTGAAGTGCGTAAATTGTTGGTAATAATAGTATCAACTTTAAGTTTAAAGACGTCATACGGAAAATTCCTAAAAGTTGCACCACAGATAAAGGATGACAGTTTATTAAACAGTGCTATATTTTATAAATTAAATATAGAACTGTTTAATAAACTGTCATCCTTGATCTGAGGTGCCTCTTTTAGAAATTTTCCTTATACGCCTTTAATATATACATCTACCAAGAAAAAATATTAAATATCGTACAAATCTGTAAAACGATTGCCTGAGTATTGAAGTCTGGGTAATATACAAAGAGATCGCAAAGCATGAATAATAATAATAACAGTTTTTAAAGGCTATTACTGGCCCCTTACTGTATAAATAATTTAACTTCAACGGTTTTGATCCTGAGCATGGTCTTCATACTGTCTTAGACAATCTGAAGAAGCCATGTCGTTCTCTACACCGTGGAGCCATCGTCGCCTGCAGTGATCTCTGTGCCTCGATCACTGCACAATTCGTTCCGGATTAGCACGCAGAACGTAACCGAGCCAGCGTACTCGCTGAGATCTTACTTCATGTACAATGTCGAGGATTTTTATCAGATCTCTGATCTCGACATTGTCCAGAGCTCGGTTTGTACCATCTACTATCTCTCGTAATCATCCGCCAGCGCCCAACTTCCACATCCAAACATAACAACGGGACTGATCAACGCTTTGTAAAGCTTCACGACACTTCATAGGTGTTTAGATTTTAGCAGTGGGATTAGAAGATAAAAGCATGACTGCCGGCTGCCAGGCGCACTTTAATATCATCACACTGTTATCGTGAGTGTTAAGAGAGCCCGAATATTTGAACCTCCTCACTCCCTCAAACGTGTAGTGGCCACTACTAAAACCTGTGTGCCATTGTCTCTATGACCAGAGATCATGTACTAAGTTTTGGACTCATTGATCTGGTGTCCAACAGAAGCTGAAAACTCTACAAGCGGATCAAGTATTGTCAAGCACTTGATTGAACTGGCAATATATGAGATGTTACGCTGAGGTGTTTCAGTTTTACGATTGATGTACTCCAACATGAGATTAAAGAGTATCGGGGGCAGAGCATCTACCTACCGAACACCAGAGTTAACTGCAAAACGTCTCGATAGCCTGTTCTCAACTTTAACACAGCATTGAGACTGCGTCACTGTCCTTCTACACAGTCGTATTAATTTTGTTGGCATTCCTAGGTACTCCAGGACAGACCACAAACTCTCTCGATTGATCGAGTCATAGGCCTGCTGGAAATCAAGGAACATCTGATATGATGTCTCATAATATTTGGATAGAATCATCCGCAGCGAAAAGGCCTGATCAGTGACTGGTCGATTCAGACAAAATCCTACTTGTTAGTCCATCATGCCCTCCGCTGGAGGGGTGATTCTATCCAATATAATGTAGAACAGTAACTTGTATGCTGTGCAAAGGAGAGCTATATAATTTTCACACTTCAAGCGGTCTCCCTTTTTGAATATGGGGCATATCGAGGCCACTTTCCTTTCGGTTTGTCATACTAATCGAATAAGGTCGAAAAGACAGTTCCACAAAGTATCCCCTCCGAATATCAAGAGCTCCGAAATAATGCAGTCTACTCCAGGTGAGCGGTTTCATTTCAATTTCTGCATGGCCTTAGTGAATTCCTCATAGATTGGATTTTCAATGCAAATCTCCGCAGTCTGTATATTTAAGGTGACTCAACTACAGTCTGTGACGCCTGATGAACACCAAGCAGGTCGGTAAAGTCTGCACTCAATGCGTCTTGTTTTTCCTCACGATTGGTAAACGTTGTTGCACTTCAATACTCGTATGTGCTATATTTTGTAGCTCGACTGCACGACGACACTCGCCATCAAACCAATCAGGGTCTGACCTTCACTATATACCATTCTAACATCGTATTCGGGTATAGATCCCATCAGATTGTCTAAGTCATTGTAAAATGAGTCACAAATTTTCGACAGGTTGGCTAACTTCATTCGCAAGCGAACCTTACACAATCGGTATTTATTGCTTGGAAATCCAAAACAGCCTTCTTTACCTGCGGCCAAACATGAATACGTTGTGCAAAATATTTTTAGTATTTTAAGAGATTAGTTCAGATTTTGGCGAGCATCACGCGAACATTTACGAAATACGAAGGGATTTCTGACCTGATTATCACACCAGAACTTCCATATATTTCCTTTAAGTGATGGACACATTTTTCAATATATTTCGGTTGTGCCACATTGCCACACACTCTACTATGACTAGAAGAGGCCAGAATCGGCCGATTACTGTAATCGCAATATATGTATCTCAATATAAATATTCTCTATGATAGCGCCATAAAAAAGGTTTTCGGATAGTCCAACTTTTACGAAAACTATAGTACAAAGTGAACCGAAAATCATTTTGGACCAGACATCGCATTTGTGCATTCTCTACATTGTCTAGAATCGGCCATAGATTATCCACAATATATTAAATTTTCCGTTTTCTGGACTGGTATAGCTGTTATCCGGGAAACGCAACTTTTATCACGGAACTAATTGAAACAAACTAACATACACATTCGGGCACAGTATCTTGATTGTGCATACTCTACATTGGCTAAAATCGACCATGGAGTATCCAGAATATATCAAATTTACGGATTTCTACAATAGTTTTATGGATGATTTCCGGGTTATCCAACTTTTATCAAAGAACTAATTATAACAAACGAAAATACATATTTTGGCTCAGTATCGCGTTTGTTCATACTTTTCATTGGCTGGAATCGGCCATAGAGTATCCAGAATATATCAAATTTACGAATTTCTACAATAGTCTTATGGATGATTTCCGGGTTATCCAACTTTTATCAAAGAACTAATCATAACAAACGAAAATACACATTTTGGCTCAGTATCGCGTTTGTTCATACTTTTCATTGGCTGGAATCGGCCATAGAGTATCCAGATAGTATCAAATTTACGGATTTCTGGATTGTCGTAGTATGGATGATTTCGGGAAAACCCAACTATTATCAAAGAACTAATTGCAACTTTTATATAGTGACTAATAAAACTTGGGTTTTCTGGAAATCATCCATACAACAATTCCAGAATACCGTAAATTTGATACATTCTGGATACTTTATGGCCGATTCTATAGACAATATAGACTATGCACAAATGCAAAACCTGGCCGAAAATGTATATTAAGGTTAGTTTTTGTACTTGTTCTCGTAAAAGTTGGGCTATCCGAAAACCTTTTTATGGCCTGATACTAGAATATTTATATTGAGATATATTGCGTCTTCAGTAATTGACCGATACTGGCCTATTCTAATCATAGTAGAGTGTGAGGCAAAATAACATGGGTATGCACAATGGGACACAACCGAAATATATTGAAAAATGTGTCCATTACTTAAAGGAAACATATGGGAGTTCTGGTGTGATAATCACGTCAGAAAACCGTTCGTATTTCTTACAGTATGCTATGCACAAATTGGCACAATCAAATCCAAGTATGAAAAATATGTGTTTCAAAAATGGGATTTTGTGCGGTTTGTGTTCCAATATAATCACGATTCAATTTAAGTTTATTTGGAAACGTTCGTTGCGTGGAACGATGATTAAAGGGCGCCATTACAGTATTACAAATTGAATCGAAGTCCAATTTGAATTCGGTGTCAGAATTTAAAACTTCGAATTTTGAAATGTTTATGAATAACAGAACTTCAGCGCAGGTTTACATAATAATTAATTAAATAAATTTAATTTTTTTGAACTACTTTAATACTTTCGTATAGACGTAATTTGTCCGTATGATCGTACATATACATATATACATATGTACATAAACGAATATCTCAGGCAAACATGTGTACAATAATTTATAAAACCGCATACCATTCTAGAATCAACACCTCATTATAAATAATTTTTTATTACTCCACCGACTTTATATACAAAACATTGTTAAGGGTACATCACTATGTACATGTAAGAAATTCCACCTTATAATCATAATTAACGGCATGATATTTAATTAAATTAAATTGAATCGAACAAAACCATAAAATCATAAAAAAAAAATATGTAAATAAAAAATACAGTACATAAAAATTACATATTATTTCGTTTATAATTACATGTTGTTTGATGCTGTAGTTTACGATAATTTATAGACTTTCACATTAAATACCAATTATTGTTTATGTACCCGTCGTTTATTGTTTTAAGTAAAGTAGCATTAAACGTCTTATATGTATGTTATGCTTATTACTATAAAGAAGAATACACACAACACAATTTTTTTTTTAAATTTTCAACACTAAACGTCTTACGTGCTATGTTTGATTGATGTCAATAATATATCGCTATAATGTGTAATTACATATCTATATATATAGACGAGCTTTAAGTACGAAATATTTGAGATTTCGCACTTGAATTAATCACATACGAATATGAATGAAGATTGAATGCGTGACTAAATTTTGAATATGTCTGTTTAAGGTTAATATGTGTTTGTGTGTGCGTATATAAGATGCTTAAAAACTATGAGAATACGAATTGCAGTTGGATATCGACGGCCATTTAATACTCTTCATTGAAGTTGAGTTATACAATTTCCCTTCGATCGTAACTGAATAATTATTATTTTTTTAAATATTTTAACGTTGAAACTCAAAGGCGTAAAAAACTTCTAGTTCACAAAAAAATTGCATGGAAATTCACAATGAAAATTTCTGATGAAAAATTAAATTTAAATTTGGCACTAAAAGCTTCGGTTGTCAGTGCTGCTCAACAGACTTTAGGTATAGTGAAAATCAGACCCAAGAATGATTGGTTTATGACGAGTGTCGCTTTGCAGTTGAGTAACAAAATATAGCCCATATAGTGAAGTGCAACAACGTCTCACAATCGCAAGGAAAAACAAGGCTACTTTTACTAGAAGGGCAGCTAAGTGGATTTGTAGACGAAAAAAGCGAGAATGGCGGAAGGCCGAGGTTCTAAAAGTACAACAACTCATCAATGAGCGCAGTTCACGCAATTTCATTAAAGGAATTACTGGATTGCACCATACATTGCACATTGAGGATCCATCCCATTAGGAATTCACTTACCTAAAATCCATTATGAGACTTCCATCCCCGTACATCAGGTGTTTCTGGATTTCCGGCAGGCCTATGACTCGATCAATCGAGAGTGTTTGTGGCCTGCGCTGGAATATGTAGAATGACAGTGATACAGTGTTAAACTTGAGAACAGGCTTTCAAGAATTTTTGCAGTTAGCTCGGGTAGAGAGATGCTCTGTCCCCGATACTCTTCAATCTCATGTTAGAGTATACATCATTCGTATAAAACTGAAACACCCCAGCACAACATCTTATATCGCTAGTCCGATCAGCTGCTTATGCAGATGACATATGCGTGATTGGACTAGCAACGGAATGAAGGAAATACTTGATCTGCTTGTAGAGTTTTCAGCTTCTGTTGGACTCCAGATCAATGAGTCCAAAACGAAATACATGATCTCTGGTCAGGGACAATGGCACACCAGGTTTTAGTAGTGGCCACTACACGTTTGATGGAGTGAGGAGGTTCAAATAATTGGGCTCTCTTATCACTCACGATAACAGTGTGAGTGCGATGATAATAGAATGCGGCTGGCAGCTGGCAGTCGTGCTTTGTACCCTCTCTAAGGTCACTGCTAAAATCTAAAGACCTATCAAGTGCCGTGAAGCTGAAGCTTTAAAATGGGTTGATCAGGCCCGTTGTTATGTTTGGATGTGAAAGTTGGGCGCTGACGGATGAGTACGAGAGATGTATCCTTACATTTGAGAGAAGAGAGAAGCGTGCGCGAAATAGATGGCACATACCGAGCTCTGTATAATATCGAGATCAGAGATCAAATGAAGTTCCAAGATATTGTGCATAAAATAAGGTCTCAGCGAGTACGTACGTACATATGGTAAGCACAGAGGTCGTTGCAGGCGACGATGACCCCACGGTGTAGAGAATGACTTGGTTTCTTCTTGTCTAAGACAGTACAGGATCGAAACCGTTGGAGCCAGATTGTTGACGCAGTAAGGGGCCAGTAAAAATAATAAAATACAGCAGAAATATGTCGCAGATGAGTTCGGGATAGAACTCGTAGTAATCTTAGATTGCAATAATTCTTAGTTGGATTTTTTGGCATTTTTAAAAGTTCTATAGTATAATAAATATAATTAAATTCGGAGGATTTCATGTTACTGAGTATTGATCTTGCGCTCGGATGAACTACTCTTTAAAATATGTAAGTTCAACACAAAATTTAATTTTGGAATAGAACTTCTGATTCTCTACTTTTGGTACACAACCCTATAAATCGATGAACAGGTAGTTCAAATGATTACTATATTATGGTACTCGTAATAACTTCTTAATAACAAAACACATTTTAACTCTTCTTAATTGCGATGAATATCGTTTACGAATGCTACAGATTTGATAATAATAAATTTATCAACAGATTCAGTTAACAATGGACTAGCACCATCATTCACTATGAAAGAATATTATTTGATTTGAATAATGTAGCAAAAAATCATGAAGAGCTTGGTACCAAAACTTCGAAGTTGCAAAAAAAAAACCAGGAAGCCAAGACAATTAAAATTAAAATTTTAACAGGAAAACCATATTTCTCGATTAATTTGTTCACTTTGTGATGAACAAATAAAAAAGAATTTGGATTTTCGGTAAACTACATAATTGGCACACGGCCTAAAGATAAAAATTCGACTCGATCGAGGATGTGCAAATGCACATCCTACACCTAAAAGTACAAATGCCATGTGAACTAAAGTCATCAAAGTATGCGTTTATGCCTTTACTATTTGGTATGAATTTTGGATCGGCGGCATCATTGATCTATTTTTTTCGAAAATAAGTAACGAGCCGCCCTTACAGTTAATGGGAGCGTTACCGAGCCGCATGACAAAAGAATTTTTGCTATCCAGAATTCAAGAGGAGGACACACTATATTTGGCTTCAACACAGCAAACGAAACAATCGGTCTTTTGCACACTGTCTTCGGGAATCCAATAATCAGCCGTAACGTAGATTTTAATTAAACCGCTTTGAAAAATATTCGTCAAATGTAGAAAAATTTGAGAATTATAAAATTACTGAAATTTATGACTTCACTTACCGCTAGTAGTATATATTCATGGTGATTATGATGTTCCTGTAACAAAAAAAAACGTATTTCATTAGAAAATCATATCAAATTTTATGTTAATGTTTCTTCTCATACATTATCTTACATCAAAAAAAATAAATATTTATCAGGTCTAGGTTAAAGTAGTCAATAAATCACATTATCGGTGGTCTATATACATACGAGTATATTACAAAAAAACATTTTTCTTAAAAATTATTTTTCAAAATTTAGATAAACATTTTTCAAACCACTTATGTTTGACCTTTTCTAAGTTTATATAATAATCTTGAAAGAATTGTGTTTATACATTTTCTTTGATTTTCCATTACTATAACAGCCATTCGAAAACCAACCGAAAAAAAAATAAATAAAAAATCTTCTTCTTAACTCTATATAATTGATAAGACAAAATTAAAACCCATGAATAATGTAACACAACATCTAATGTTAGTTTTTATCAAATTACATTAAGAACCAATTTTAATTTTGTGTATATACATACAGACATACATATACTAAGCGACATAATGTTAACACATTAAGAAGTTTGTGGATAAAATATAAGAATATGTTAAAATTTCTAGCATAACCTCTTATAGGGTTAAATTAATTTTTTAGTTTACGATAAGTATTCAAAAACGATGTATTCATATAATATTAAATCATTTCTAATAGCGTTTCTAATATTTTAATTGAAAACGACTGATAAATAAAATTTTTGTTCATCTAAGTGGTCTTACAAGTATTATAGAAATGAATTTAATAGTTTGCCGGCGATAACCCGATATAATGAGGTGGAGGTTATATTAACACAAATCAATTGACATATTGATCATCCTCAATTTTCGATAGTTTTTTTTTTTTGGTTTTGTTTGTTTATCATAATATGTCTTTTGGATATATATATATATATATATATATATATATATATATATATATATATATATATATACATTATACATATATTCAATCAATTCATCTAATAAATCATATTATATATCAATCAAACGACGACAACGAACAATGAATCAATTATATATTTACATATCGATTTATGTATATTGATATCGGCAACAACAACATAAAGCGCGCACAACAAGCAGCAATTTTTTATTTTATTTTTTATATTTATAGTCACTGATATGTGTGTGCTTAACAAATTTACTGTTGATATATTGGATTTCAAAATATAATATATGAATCAATCATTTTACTTTATTAACAAGAACCGCGAAGAATTTCAAAGAAGACGCGAACGCGCAAGTTTTAATTTAATTTTGAGAATTTATAAAGATTCGTTTTGTATTACTATTAATAGACTCATGTCATGTGTGCGTTGCCGCGGAAATCATATTTTATGTATGGTGTTCCGAGTTAACTGACTTGATTACACATCAGTAACATCGTTAGTCTATTGGTTAGAGTTGCAACTTCACAGCATGGAGTGGTGACGATCAATGGGTTCGAGCCTCACCCAAGGCATTTGAACTTTTTATGGTGGATATTTATTTGAATCGACGACCGAGGATGGGGCGATGAGTTACAAAGGCTGGGTGACTATTATTCTTTAATAAAACACCACAATGTTCGAGAAGCAAGGCGTGGACAAAATACATAAGAGGAGAAATGAGCAAGGGTGCGGCGACAGAGAGAGAGAGAGAGAATACAATTTATGTGCATTTATTACGTCACAGATTACTTTCGAATAAATTGTACAGTGTTAATAAATAGTTCGATTGCAAAATCCATTACAAATCCTGTACAGCCCGAAATTCGTAACAATTTGGTGTCAGAAGTGTTTTATGCCATACACAATGTGGAAGAACATTAACTCTTGCTAAAAGAAGAGTTGGAGCGTCGAGGATAGCCAACGGATGACAATAAGTAAGCTGACCATATTATCCAGAATAAAAAAGAGGACAAACATTTTTTTTTTCATTATTAGTTGGAATTAATTACCTGTATATTTTAATTACGTTTAATACAAATAAAACACAACAGCAAAATTTTGATTTAAGCGTATATATACTGGATTATATATAATTTCACCTGTATAGTATAAAATTAAACGTCCATGTGTTATTCATACACAATAATAAATTAAATTAATAAATTGATTCATTCAATATTTAAAACGATTCATATTCGCATCTAATTAATTAAGAATATTTAGCCGACTGATGTACTTGTTTCAACAAAATGCTCTTGGTTTTAATTAATGTTGAATTACACTTGATACTAACAACGGCTTCCAAACATTGTGTATTTTCTGAAGACCAACTATCATCTATAATAGAAAAAACTATTTGTACTGCAACATTAGTATAGCTAATACGTAAATTGAATGGTTTTGGTAATTTCTGAACATGAAATCGTTTTCTCTTTCAAATGACTAAAAACCTCAACCCATCTCTGATCGCCCGGCTTCCCCAGTTCGTTCCATTCGTTAATTTTATCCTGATTATAATATAAATTGATATACCTCAATTCATCTACCAACTTTCCGTCATCCAGATTCAGTTTAGACAGTATTGGATTCATATCATTTATAGACTGTTGGACATCGTCCCATTCAATTTGTCTCCATTTCGAGCGAGTTTTTATAAAAGTTTTCCACATTTCTATAAAACAGTTTTTCGAATTCATGGGTAGATTGAAGTAGCTGTCGAATTTTGCTTCTTATTATTTATTTTAATGTCTCCACTTTAATATTTCTTCCAGTTTTTTCCAAATTTTAAATGCCTCTACAGCACTTAAATTTTGGATTTCTAATCTCAATATAAATTTTTTAAACATTTCCGCCTGGTAACCTATGTATAAACTCCAAAAAAATTACGTATCTATCGCTACTAAACAAAATTTCCAATAGTTTTGGTGGTTTCTCCAAAAGTTAAGAAATAGCCTCGAAGCGGTATATATAAGAGTATGTACATAGACAAAATTCTCTCAGCAGCATTTGCAAGTGAAAGCCACCAAAAAATTGAAGAACGACAGGATAGGATTTTTCGGCTTTTCGGTTCATTAAATATGGATATAAAATATTTTTTACGACTGCAATGGTTTTTGAACGAGCGCAACTAAATTTTTTTTCGAATAATTTTTGGATTAACTGGCTTGTACAATTCATGCTGCGGAACGATTGCAAAGCAAACGACAATTTCTTGTACATCTAAAGACAATCTCTTGTACGTTTCCTCTCACCTTCATCGAATTCTTCTGTTCCAAAGATGATGTTATTTGATTTGATTTTGCTGCAGCTTCTGTGCAACCCTTGTGAAGTTTTGAGCTATTATGTTGTATTATATCTTGTCGGCATTTTTTGGCAATTGAAATAAATTGACCACAAATTAAACAATGCGCTTTAGATTCGATAATATGCGGAAATTCTTTTCTGTGTTGCTCATTTAAGCTTACTTTCCGTTTTTTGGAGCTTTTTTTTAATTTTTCAACTGATGAAAACGGAGATAATAAAATGAAATTATTATTACATCAATTATTTATAAATAAACTAGTACCAAAAATAAATAGTTACTCTTACCGTAAAAGATGACAACAATTGAAAAGAGGACAGCAATTTTTAAGATGACACAACTCTAAAAAAGAGGACGTCTGGTCCGCTTACAATAAGACCGATCTATATTTAAGGTTTCAAAATGTGATTAAAGGTGACCAAGAGGACACAGGTAATGAAGATAGTAGAGATCGTATACGATAGTGACCACTATCACCAGCAGTGCAGTTCATAATCCGTCATAGTATTACGATCCTTATCACCTGCAGATGGGGCCCTAGTGTCACAACTATCCTCAACGAAGGATTCATCAATCCAATCCAACGAGAACGATGGGCTGAATCCCGAAACCAAAACGGAGATAGTAGTGAAAAAGAACAAGCGGAAATAGTAATGGCTGCTACTGTACAACCGGAAGATCAGAATAGATCCCGAAGATCGTTGGACCAGGGAGCAATTGGCGGAAGACCTACCACACGATCGCTGATCATTCCGATGATCAAATGGATGGAAGCGGGTACCGGACCGCAGTGGCATGACATCGCTACGGAAAGTGCAAAAGTGAACAGTTATTGGGGACCATGGAAGTCATTGAAATTTGAGAATAGGTTGCTGGTTAGACTTTCGGAATCGCCCGATGGCAACAGCACCAAACAATAAGTCGTGATACCAGAAAACCGGATAAGAGAAGTCTTGCTGGAAATCCACAATAGCAAACTTGGCGCGCATTTTGGCATAAAACGCTGCAAAAGATATGACTCCAGTTCTATTGGGTCAATTGCAGACTAGATGTGGAGGATTGGTGCAGGAAATGTGAAGTCTGCGCCTCCAGTTGTAATTAATTAATGTGCACATTGCATTAATTACGTCACAGATTACTCTCGAATAAATACACGCATACTTGGACAATTTTCATGCTACGACGCAATATGGAAAGTTCGAGATTTGTATTGAACGGGTATATAAGCGTAACCGGGTTGCAGAGTTTGATCAAGTTAAAATCAACCAGTGATCAATGAACAAGTTATATAAAGTGAAATAGTGCTGGAAAGAGCTGAAATTGCTGAAAAGTGAAGTAATTTATTCTCGAAAAAATTGTCCAGTGTTAATAAATAGTTCGAGTGTTTTATTGCAAAATCCATTACGAATCCTGAAGAGCACGAAATTCATAACAGTATATACATACATATCCCTTTGTTTATTCTTCGTCTACACCTTTTACATTTTCCACCACCATATATCTAATCGGGAAAAATGAGTACGAACGAAAAAACAAAAAACCCAAATCAAATATCTTCAAGACAATAACAATATCAATCTGATACCAATTTGTTGATGCATAACAGCATGTTGTGGCATTGGGTTCACAGGTACACAAAGTAGAAATGTTAAAAGGAATCTAAATACACAAATAAAAAAGGTTAAAATTTCGTGAGAGTTTCCCAAATGTAAAATATATAATTTCGAAAATTGATTTTTCCACCATATTCATACATCGCTTTATACAGATATGTGTGTATCGAAAATCATTTTCTTGATTAAATTGAATTTTCCAAAACCAAAATCTTCTCATCTCTATATCTGTATGTATGTAGGTATAAGCAGCAAAAAGATGAATTAAAAATTTATTTATTTTCTTGGTTCATCGGAAAATTTATAGAAAAAGAAATTTTCCAAATCAAAAAAAATTATAGTAGTAGTAATAATAATCATGAAAATTATTATTATTACTACCATTACTATACTATTATAAAGAACATGATAATCGTCTTGTTGTATACTCCGAGTATATATGTACTCGTAGTATGTATATACATAGTTTGGCTTTTCAATTTTCAATGTATTACATAATAATTGAAATTCAATAAACTTCGAACGAACGTAAAAAAAAATAGAATTTTATTTTAGAAAATATTTATGAAGTGACTTTGTGGGTGTTCTGGAATTAGCAACATTAATGAAATGTGAGTATATTTTAAATCATTTTTACTTTTGACGGCGAAATTATAAAACCAAATTTTAATTTTCTTTTGTGATGGTGAAATTATTTATTTGATTGGAAAGTGAATTTAAAATTGACAGACTGAATTAGATTTAGTAGAATTCAGCTAGATAAACAAATTAGAGAATTTTGATTTTGTTCTTAATGTTAGTTTTTTTCAGGAAGCAGAAACTTATGGTAACATAACTGTGGAACTTTTTTTAAATACGTCAGATCAAGCAAATATATAACACAAAAAAATTGAATTACGCTTTTTATTGGAAAATTGCGAGACTCTAAATTCCAAATTCATTCTCTGAACTCTAAAATCAAATTTTCAGAATTTCGATTCCAATACCTTCTTGAATCTAAATTTTTAATTGTAGATTACAAACTACAATTTTCTATAAAGTTGTATATTATCATCTACAGCAGTAATGCCCGACATTTTCAAAGCTACGAGCTAATTCGACTATTCCAATATATTTGCCCGTCAAATTCGACTATTCTAATAGCCCGTCCTATCGCAAAAAAAATTTAAAAAGAATTACAATTAACGCGAAACGATCTGCCAGTATTTTAATTAAGTGGCAATAAAAAAATTATAAGCATTGGCGTAGTAGTGACCAACAGGGTGTCTCAATCCATATGATAAAATAGCCGTCTCTTCAAAAGCTTGGACATACGATTTTTTCGTCGATATTAATTTCCTTTGAAAAGTTCTTAAGGGCGACACATTTATCCATGGACTATATTTGTGACCGGTACCAGAACTGGCTCCTCCAATCTATTGCAGTCAAATACTGCTCGCCCAACATTCATTACGAAGGCCTTCGTCCACATGAAGTCCATACCCAAAATGACTTATTGATCCTTATCGTTCGTTGTATGTTTCTGATCCTCCTTCTGGGCCAAAATTCAGTTTTTACTCAATTCTCACTGCACAGCAGACCGCGATTTTACTCGTCCCTATCGTACTTCGCATGCATACCCGTTATGTCACATGTCGCACATCTTATAATACTGGTTTTTGGTCCTATAAAATCCTATACATTTTTGGTCCTCTAGCTACTATAAATGCGATTGCTTGATTTTCCCTGTTCTAACCATTTTGCTTGGTCGCCGCTTCAAATTAAAATTTTAGCATCGTGAAAGATGTTGTTCCATGGACAATCTGCTCCAACTCGCCATGTAGGAGCTGTGTCTCGAAGCCTAGAACATTCTCATAATTTGACACTTTTCCGTTATCGCCAAGAAATGTCTGTGCCAAATTTTGGTTCAACCTTTTGAATCGTCGATTTCCTCTTCATGTTTCATGTATGACGGTACGCATCTCCTATAATTTCTCGTCTTTTGACTGCTTAATCACTTGAATTATTTGTTCTCTTTCTTGAAATATTTGTTTCCGATCCTGACTCCACTCCAATTGATCAAACGATTGCTTCACTTTGTGATTTGACGGTTTAAATGCTTCATTTCTTGTTTCATTTCCAATATTGCAGCCAGAAATTGCCTCCACTATTGCCTTTATATTTTCTCCACTTCTGTTTCACCCGCCAAAATATTTGAGTCATCGAAATTGTTACTGGCCGGATCAATATCATCATCCTCCATGGCCTTACGTAATCTCTGCTTCAATTCGTTTAAACTTAAAACCGCGCTCCTCCAACTCTTCCTTTAATTCGGAAATCTTTAACTCGTCTAGGATCATACTTTTAGTCGCGTTTTTTAATTCAAAAAATTTTCTTATTGGAATGAAGTTCTGGATAGCATTTTCTCATTTTTTCAGTTAAAATCCAAATGAATTTAATATTTTATCAATAAATAAGATACGTTTAATGTTAAACTACACATTTTAATTCACTATTATCGAAATAAAATCAAATTTAACTTTATTTTTCAATGTTCTGGATAAAACATTGGTTTTTTCAAGTTCGCGATAAATTGGTGGTACACGAACTTCAAAAAAAAAGGAAATTTTAAAAGGAAATATTTTAGAACAAATATTTTTCATTGTATCTAACTTAATACCTATTATTTGACAGACGTAAGAAAATAAATTACAATTGATTGTTAATCAAATATATTGGTGAAATATTCCGGTGAATTATTAATAATATTTAAACTTTATAAAACTTTCGTTTAATATTAAAATTATTTAATAAAATGGACAATTACTCGTAAGTATTAACATTTAAATACACAAACACAAAATAATTTATTAAATCGTATTGTAATTAAGGCGAGTGTACTGTTTGCATTACTAATGAAATTTTTTACTTATTTTAGAAGAAAAGTTTGGTCGGACCAAGAAACCAAAGCGTTTCTATTCTGCTATAATAACAGAAAAGACGAATTTGATAATTTGAGAAAAAAAAAACATGCATTTCAAAATGTTCTTGAAGATTTGATATCCATGAACGTATTGGTAAGAATTTTTCTTTTAATCAACTGCTAAATTCTAAATAATTATTTATATTTTTTTTTCATGTTTTTAGACATCTCCTGTAACTACCGGTCATTTGGAAAATAAAATTAAAGTTCTGTTGCGGGCGTATAAAACAGGAAAGGACAACGAGGGACGGACTGGTGCGTCTCCGTGTATTATTCCATACGAAAAGGAAATGGATGAAATATACGGAGACAAACCGTTAATTGGTTGTTCCCATATAACCTCCACTATATCCCCTTCCTTTTCAAATTCCCAACAAACTCCCAGCTCCGCAACTAATATACCTCTTCCATGTTCCTCAAAATCCGTTAGAAATCCGTACGCCTCTACAAAAGTTTTTTCCCTTCCCGGTTCATTACCAAAACCACCTACCCCACAGAAATTTTCATCCATCCCAGGATCCTCACATTTAAGAATAACAAAACCAAAAACACCACAGTACTCTTCATCCGTCCCAGGGTACTCACATATAAATAGACCTATACCTTCCAGCAACTCGTCCGTTCCTCCTTCCTCGGCTCCAAGATCCCATTTATCACGACCTTCCTTCTCAGAAACCACTACCTCTTCTCCATCTGCAAACTCCGTCCCTCATCCAGATGCGCCGGCAACAGAACAACCACGAAGGAAGAGAAAAACAGAAAAAACTAGTTTCGAGGAAAAAAGAGAACTGTTGCTCTTTCTCAACGAGGAAAGGAATAGAAGGCACACCGAACTATTAGAGGCACTCAAAAATAAAAATATATAAATCA
This sequence comes from Tipula unca, assembly GCA_951394425.1. Classification (NCBI taxonomy): domain Eukaryota; kingdom Metazoa; phylum Arthropoda; class Insecta; order Diptera; family Tipulidae; genus Tipula; species Tipula unca. The sequence goes on along the minus strand of OX596381.1, from coordinate 172,754,232 downwards.
TTTTTTTTTATAATTGTTATTTTTTATTTTCTATAAATTGAATTACATTTTTTATTTGAATTTAAACTAGAAACTATATTTGTTTTATTAAATAATTTGTTTTTGTATGAGTTCCATATATAATCTATCCCTACGGTTTTCCGACTCTGACGATGCTGCTGCATTTTCTTCTGTGGTGTTTATCCCCGTTTCCGGGACTAATATATCTGCCTCAAACGTATCATTTTGTGATAAACATATATTATGAAGAACACAGGCAGAATATACGATTTTACTTAATAATTTCAAATCTATGTGTTCTGTGAAATTAAGAAGTCTCCGGAAACGGGTCTTTAAAAGGCCTATAGCATTTTCTACTAATACCCGCGTTGACGAATGAATTTTATTGAACTGCCGTTGCCCATCTGTTAGTGTCCCATTGTCCTTAAATGGCGGAACTAGCCATTCTTTTACTGGGTATGCACTGTCTCCTAAAATAAACTGATTCCGTTCGAAATACCGTGCCGCATTCTCCTCGACTTCTCTATATATAGTACTCCGTCTTAGTACCCGCCCATCGTGAAATGAACCCGGTTCACCGCAGTAAACATCAATAAATTTTTTATTTGAATCCACTATCACTTGCATCGAGATGCTGAAAAATTTTTTCCGATTATAATAATACACAGGATGTTCTCGTGGAGCTTTGATTTTAATGTGTGTCCCATCTATCGCTCCAATAATGTTTGGAATTTTTTTGATTTGCTCAAATTTGATGCTGTTGATTTTGGCCTCTTCTTGTGTTGGCCATTTCAAGTATTCTCTGCCTAGAAATATATTTACATATGAATATCCAACATAATTTAGTAAATTATAAAATTTATAACATACCATTATCAACAAAAAAATCGGACACTCGCACTACAACATTCCAAGATGTGGATTTCGCCACTCCAAACAAGTTACCCAACTGCCGAAATGTAACTGTGTTACTGATATACCACAAAAATATATACATATCTAACTTGGGATCTAATTTTGGATGACCTGGTCCTACATTCAACTCCGTCGTTAGTTTGTATTTTTCTAGAATAATACATAATTTTCATAAAAACAAATTATTTTAATCTTATAAAAATGAATTACCAATCAAATCCAAAACTGTCGATCGATTTAATCTAAAGTGGCTCTTAAAATCGGTGTTGCTGTAGCTTTCTATAGTGTGTATAAAGTTGGGAACTTTAGCATGTAGTTCACTTCGAGACTCCAAATCCTCTTCGCTTGATGAATCATCAAAATCGGATGAAAATAAAATATCGGCGTCAGTGTCCTCATTGTCACTTGTTAAAAAATCTAAAAAATACTGTAATAAAAATAATTTTATTTATTTACTTGTTCTACACATTTTATATTAGATAATAAATAATATTTTACCTCAATGTTCATTTTTGATCACAATAGATTTATTTATTAAATTGATTTATATAAATAATATTTTTATTTATATTTAGTAATCACTTTTGGCACATAAATATGAAATGAAAACAAATGTTTGTTTATATACAAACGTAAAGCTGTCAAACAATTGGGTTGAAGTTTGCTACAGTTTTTGTACTAAAAAAAATTCCCAGTGTTTTTCCCGATGTTCTTATAGAACTTGAAGTTCTGTTAATAAAAAAACGCTCCTTTTATTGACAATCCCACCGCTGTCACCGATTGCTACGTTATAGCCCTGGTAAGCAATATTCGATTACTGGATTGCGAATAAAACAACCAATTTAATTTTAGGTAATACTAAATTCATTTATTCATTTCCGAATTATTTTACAAAACACTAATTTTTTTTAAAAGACACTTAAATTTCACTATTTCCTTTTTACTATACATACTACAAACTCTATCACGGTTAAAACCCAACTAACTAGAGCTCCTAATATTAGAGAAGTGTCTAGACAATTCAGGATTAGACATATCTACTAAAATTTACATCTACGGTAGTTTCTCTACTCAAATAGAGATGTCACCCCAATGGTACAATATGTAATTTAAAAATAGATGCATTCATCAATAGTATTTAATAGGAGCATTTGTATGAATACGTTCGCGGGCGCCTTACAATAGCTGTGTAAGCTACCGGTTGGACATCACTGATCTAGAGACCACAAATCCCAATTTAATCTGGAGTCCCCAAAATTGCATTCCCTTCTAATTTATAAATTCTTTTAATTTAATTCGTTAGCCTTAAAAAGGGAAAACCATTCCATATCTAACATCCAGACACTAAATTTCCACCTTCAGACTTCGAGATTCCAAAATCTACACTCCATATTCAAAACGATTTCGAAGACAATTGAATTTGGGAACACTTGCACAAACTGTAACATGCATTTCATACCAAATAAGACACATCGAGCAGCTAGTTTAAATTTACAAAATTGATCAAAATCAAATAAGAAACATTAGCATTATGGGATTAACCCTTTTTATCGGCATATATTATTACCATTATTTGCACGAAAATAACGACCGGCATTTTCTTCAGAATTTCTGCACAAACAGCATCATGTGTTCGTTCAGGTGAGAGAACGAGTCAGAGATCTCACGTTCATCGCTTTCACAATTGTCTCAACAATTAAACTTGTCCACAACGACCACATGACGAGTTTTACGCAAGGATATATCTATATATCCTTATAAGGTCCAATTTAAAGAAAGCTACTGAGCGGTCTACTCCTGCAAAAATGCTATTGGAAAGAAATAGAGTATGGAGCCCACACAGTACACTGGCTAAACGTCTCAGTGGTCAAACCTATATTACACTATGGGGTTGTCGTCTGGTGGCCACCATGAAAAATTATGGCTAACCTGAAACCATTAATGAAAGTAAAAAAAACCTCCTGCTTGTGTATAAGGATCTTGCGGCCAAGCAGCTTGCAACTTGCACAGACATTCGTCTGTGTGTATAGTAATATAGGGCACACATCTATGTATGTGTGTAATATAGGGCACACATCTATCCTGTGCAACAGGGGTACTCCTGAAACTACCGACTACGCTATCACTTCGCCATATGTTGAGGTGAGATTCCAAAATGAGTTTTCCACTTTCCATTAAAACGCTACAATCCGACTTCCTGACGTCAAAGGTAGCCCAGAACTGTCTCGCATCTTTAAAAGAGATGGCTGAACAGTTCAACATCCGCTTGACGTGAGTGCCAGGGCACTTCAATATCGTAGGGAATGTAAAGGCAGATAAGCTGGTCCGCACGACTTATGTAGATCACAAAGCAGGTTGGATATAAAGATACCGCTTGCTTCCTGTAAAATGCTGCTTCAGGAGGAAGCCATAAAAGAAACGAACGACAGATGTCTAGCGCTAGTCCGTGTGTAATAACCAAGCAAATCTGGCCTATACTTGGCCGGTGCAGATCCGGCCAACTGATATCGCTTCGAGGGCACCATATTGGTATGGCCGTGGGAGCTATAACGGGACATTTCCTCATTGGGGTACATGCGAGCAGACTGGGTGTCCCGGCTCGTGATTTTTGCCGAAGCTGTGGTGATGAGGAGGAGGAAAAACTGTGCTCCGTCTGTTTTGCACCTGTCCTAGTCTAGCGTACGGCAGAATACAATTGATGGGAACTTGCCATTCGAACGACCTGACGGATCTTAGTAAGATCGATGTCAAGGGCCTTCAACGCTTCTTGATAAGCTCAGGATGGTTCGATGAGTGAAGAGGAGGTAACAGAAATGTGATAGTTCATTAGGACGGCCACTATAACCTAACCTAACCTAAGGTTCAATTGGTCTTAACGTTGACGATTTGCAGACTGGATCATTGAACAAGATAAAGGTTTTTAAAAAAATATATTTTTACTGATAATGCTTATGTTTGTCTGGCTGTAAACAAACAAAATTGTCGCATTTGGGCTTCTGAAAATTCAAAAACAGTTGTTGAGCAGCCAGTGAATTCAAGAACATTTGTTACTGTATGGTGCGCTTTGTGGACCGGAGAAATCATTGGTCGGCATTATTTCGAAAATGAAGCTGATAACGCTGTTACTGTAAAGTTATACATCATAAACCATCGGTTTATTGAGAAACAGATTCAATGGACGATTATTTTCGCGAAGAGTGGATGCTAGTTACCATCCAAGAATTTGTGATCTAACACCATTAAATAATTTTTTGTGGGGTTATGTGAAAGATAAGAATATATAACGAGCGATTCGCGAGATAGAGCCCCAATTGTATAGAAATGTGATCGAAACGTGCTAGTGATGGACATTTTTCATCAATAAATTGTCAATTATCTACACTAATATTGTAATTCTACTAAAAATGTTAACAAAATCTTAGACGGCCGACTATACGCATATTGTAAAATTAAGATAATTTGTGTTGTGCTATAGAACTATATACATACATACTTCAATTTGTAGATTCGAAAAGGTTCACAATTTGGCATTATTTGTCATTGGTATTATATACACGAATAATCTCGGAATTTTTCATTATTAGTTACAATTTGTCTTGCATATCTCATATACATATTTTAAGTGAACTTCGAAATTGGCTTCAATGACGACCTCACAGATCGAGGTCGGCCAACCTAATTTATGGCCTAACATTGCATAATATTCACACTTTCCATTATGTAATATACAGAGCACTAAATTCAATTTGAGTAATTAGCATTTAAATTTTCGTTAATTTATGTAATTTAAATTATTTTATTTATTTTATGTTGTTTGTCATTAATTTAATTTAATTCAAGCACACAAAATCATTATAAACCATAATATAATTATATAAAAGTTGATCATCAATGCTGATGATAATGGTGTTGAAATGATTGTGTAAATTGTGTATAATAAATTTGAATAGGAATTTCGAAAAAAATAAATTAATTTTTTGAAATACCAGTATATAGACCGAAAAGCAAAAGTTGGTTCAACGAATGAATTCTGTGAAATTCTAATAAACTCTACCTTATATACACATACATATGTATATATATATATATATTACCTATACATATAAAATTCACGGAAGTTTAATTTTTTTATGGCTAAGTTTACGTGCGCGCGCGATATTTGTTTTAATTAATTTCTTTCTATTATTAAACCGCGTTTTATATATTATTCGATCGAATTCGATTTTGATTAAAAATTCATGTGAAATTTAACACCACGTGTGGTGTAAAATCAAATTTTATAAAACGTAAATCATTTTCACGCGATTTTAACTTAACGATATGGAATCGGACAGTTATTTATTACTTTGGTAAACTATGTATTCAACTAACTTCAATGTTTTCATTTTGAAAATAAAATATTCATGTACATTATAATTTACAATGAAGTAAATTGCCACTTATCATTATCGCCCATCTTTTTATTGAAAATTATTTTTGTATTTTAACGTTTATTAATTATAATTATATGCAAATATCGCAAAAATAAAAACTACACACTTCTACACAATTAGCTAGCACGAATGGGAGCTATATACGTAATCATAATGTATATGAAAAATTGATGTTTTGCTTTTTATGAGCTGTGGACTTTGTTTTATTATCATCATTATGACTTGTCAATATGTGAATTGATTTTTTTTATGGATATACAATTGGTAATATATTTCTTGGTTGAAGTGACAGGTCTATTAAATGTGCGGGCTTAAAAGTTATCAGAGTATTGTAATTTTCTGACAGGTCCATAAAAATGTATAGTGCTCTGCCTAACACTAGCTCCGTACTTATATACCAAAGACCACCCAAAAGTTATGTCATATGAATTTATATGGATGCATGAAACTAATCATAATTCAGCATATCTTAAAGAAATAAAATCATTACAATTAAAACTTAAATTGCACGTACATGTTTTCCGAGAATACCACCACAGTATCCTTTGCGTAAAACAACTAAACTGTTTGTAATGTCAACAAAAGAAAAAATGGAAACCGCCAAAAAAACTGACTCCCGCTCAAGTACCCGGACACGAGATTTAGGCTCGGCTCGTGGAACGTGTAGTCTCTCAAGAAACCAGGTGCGTTGGAGGACCTAATCACATGCATGAAGTAGTAAACTCGTTGCTCTTCAAGAAACTCACTATACGTTGCTCTACAGTGGAAATGATTTTGGAAATCTTGGAGCTAGATTTCTTCTTGAGCCGCAGATAAAGAAGGCTGTTTTAGATTTCCAACCTGTCGATAATTTGTGTAAATGTGCCCACAGAAGTTAGCCGACCCCAAGATAAAGGCTCAATTTACAATGACTTGAACGATCTGATGGGATCTATACCCGAACACGATCTTAGAATAGTAATTAGGGAATCTAAGGCGTGAGCTGCGACCGATAATGGTGAGAGAATGATGTACTTTGCAATTTCTCACGATCTTAGAGTACTACCAAGAACATTTTTCCCTGGGAGGGACTGATAACTCCGGTTGTCAGTGCTGGTCAACAGACTATAGGTATAGTGAAAGTCAGACAGAGAATATTTGCCAATTCCTTAGAGATTCCGTCGGTATATACCGAAAGAGTTAAAAAAAACTTTAAAAAAAAAAGAAAACTTTTCTGTTTCATAGACATATTACCATGGAAGTCATTCGCAGAGAGATACGGTAAAAAATGCTCTAGAAGCATGACATTTACTGTGGTGTGGATATTCTCCCTTCGGACCTTGAAAATCGATGGAAGGATTAAGCAAATTCTCCGTACGACCGTACCGATATCCGCAGCTGGTCTCCAAAATGAAGAATCTCTAGTCGATAGATTAATGTAGGTAAGGGAACTCAGCAAATTAGATCCGTAACTTCGTGATAAGGATTGGCTCTGAAAATTGAGATAGCTCGAGCTTGATTAGGATGTAATAATATGACTGATATTCTCATTGTCGTGTGGCAGTTGAGCAACAAAATATAGCCCATAGTAAAGTGCAACAACATTTCACAATCGCGAGGAAAACCAAGGCTTCTCTTACTAGGAGGGCACCTAACTGGATTTATAGGCGGAAAAAGCAAGAATGGTGGAATGCCGAGGTTCTAAAAGTACAACAACTCAGCAATGAGCGCAGTTCGCATAATTTTTCTTTAAAGAAATTACTGGATTGCACCAAATTTTCAGGCCCGCTTCAACTGCCATTCGGGACCGGGTTGGAAACCCTGTGTCAACATCTACCTAGGAATACCTAGGAATGCCAACAAAATTGATACGATTGTGTAGAATGACAGTGACACAGTCCCCATGCTGTGTTAAAGTTGAGAACATGCTATCGAGAATGCTCTGTCTCCGATACTCTTCAATCTCATGTTGGAGTACATCTTGAAATACAAATCTCCAAATACATGATTTCTGGATATAGGAACAATAGCATACCAGATTTTAGTAGTTGCCACTACACGTTTGAGGGAGTGAAGAGGATCAAATATTTGGGTTATCTTATCACTCACGATAACAGTGTGGATGAGGATATTAGCCGTGCTTTGTAACCTCTAAGGCCACTGCTAAAATCTAAACACATGTCAAGTGTCGTGAGGCTGAAGCTTTACAAAGCGTTGATCAGACCCGTTGTTATGTTTGGATGTGAAAATTGGGCTCTGACGAATGAGTACATGAAATGGCTCCTTACATTTGAGAGAAGAATCATGCGGGTGATTTACGGCCAAAACGAGAAGTAGATGGTACATACCGAGCTCTGTACATTGTCAAGATCAGAGATCTGATGAAGATCACCAACATTGTACATGGAGTAAAATCTCAGCGAGTAGGCTGGCTCGGTCTCGTTCTGCGTGCTGATCCGGGACGAAATGTGCAGCAATCTGTGAAAGGAGAGCCACCATATGATTGGCGCAGAGGTCGTTGCAGGCGACGATTGCTTCACGGTATAGAATACGATTTGGCTTCTTCAGGTTGTCTAAGACAGTATGATGACCAACCTCAGGATCGAAACCGGATTGTTTACTCAGTAAGGGGCCAGTAAAGGCCTTTAGAAACTGATTATTATTATTATTATTATAACGAAGCAAAATCATTGTAAAGTAAAATACTCATTGACTTAAGCGATGGCATTTGGTTGAAATTTTAGGATAGACCATCAAAGATGACTTGGATGAAATTGTCTGACAGGTCTACGATTATATTAAAAGATGATCTTAACAACTATTTCAATTTAATTTCAACTTTTTTATTTCGTTTGAAACTTTATTCGTTTTAATGTTTTGTTGTTTGAATTGAAGTTTCACAACTTTTTGTTTTATTCTGAGTATATACCATGCACAGTACTATGTGATGTTTTTGCCTTCAATTTATGTTATCATTTTTAATCTTAAGAAAGAACAAAGAAGACAACGCATAAAAGCAGCAACAGAAGAAGAAGAATAAATTTTAAATTGTTTAAAATTTAAATAAATTAAAATAAAAAAAGTATAATACTAAATATTATTATTATTAAAATCAATGTTTTTTATTTTATTTATTTATGAAATTTAATTTTATTTTTTATTATAAAAGTTTTGTAATAAATATTTATAAATTTAAAATAATTAAGAATCATATGCACGAGAATCGGCCAACCGGTTGGAAAACTTGTTTTAATTTATAAATTAGTAATATAATTATACCGACCGAACACATGTTTTGTCGACACCAAATCTAATCAACTAATAATTTTTATCTGTCGTTTTTTTTGTTTGATTTCGTTACGCGATAGATTATAATCTTCATCGCAGTTAGAAATATAAAATTAATTTACCAGATTATAGGTAAAGAAAAAGAAAACTTAATATGGTTGATGTGATGCCCGGTGCCGATCAATTCTCATTTCTCATCAGTGAAATTAAAAAATCAATATTTTTGTCGACTAGAGATTATTGTCGTATACAGAAATTGTGAAGTATGTACTTTGATGAAAGTATTTTATTGGTTTGTATTGCAAAACATTTAATTATTAGCTTAGCTTTATCCGTACGTAAGAATTATCGCGTGTGATATGATGTTGTTAACAGTAGCGGTTAGACCGAGCAAATAGCGCAGTGGTCAAAGCTGCGACGTTTGGATCGGGAGGTACCGGGTTCGAATCCCAACAAGAGGCGGGATGCAAAAGGGATTTTTCATCTCCCGATTACGATCGGTGATTAAATTGAAAACATCTATGACCCTCTGTTGGAATGTAGAACTCATGGGCCGACTCATCTTTCATGTCACTGTACAGGGTGACATGGAGCTAGGCAATGCGCAGATGGTATACTGTACTTGTGTGGATGGGATGAATGAATGGATTGAATGAATGTTGTGTGAATGTAAGGTAAGGCTATGGACCGTAAAAAGTGTCTATGCCAAGTCCTTTTTAAAAAAAAAAAAAAAAACAGTAGCGGTTGGATGTTTAATAATACCAACACAAACATACATTAATCAGCAGACTATTGGACTAGTGGATTTATTGCCCTTTGAAAGGTAACAGTCTCCATATTTTGTCCGTTTTTTATTTGGCCATCTGCCGGCCGAGTTCTACATTCTAACAGAGGGGTTTGACTGATCATAATCGGGAGAAGAAAAGTCCTTTTTGCATCTTAGCTCTATTAGTATTCGAACTCGGTATCCCCCGATCCAAACGTCACAGCTTAACCCGCACTGCGCTTTATAACGTTCAATCACTGAATAATAACACGGATTGGTAACAGATAATCCTTCATTCAGGGACTAAATGGTTATGTTTGATCGGTAGCTGAAATGGAATGGAGTATGGTAGGGACACATTGTTGGTTGTACGTTGCGGTGACGGTAAAGGATGTTGAGGAAAGTAGGGATAATTATATGGGAACGAGAATAAGGGAGGTTGTTGATTCTGGAAAATTGGTAATGTAGAAATATTTGGGTAAGACGATGAAGAATGCTGTAATAGTGGTTGCTTCGCATTATTTGAATGGTTTGATTCTCCGCCTTCATAATTGAATTGAGTCAACATAGATGCCAATATGATGGGAGATTTAAAATTGAGAAGAGTTTTTGGTTACTATTATCTTCAATCCTGTAATTTTGCCAGATTTTGATCCAGATTCATCAAGCTGTGCAGGCTACGAACCAGCTAACGTTAGTTCTAACGAACTCGAAATAAATCGACGGCATGTCGCTAACAGGGAATCACATACACACTTGTACTAATTTACTAGCTAGTCGTTTTACTACTTTTTTTCGAATGACATAATTTAGAAATTAAAGCAGAGAATTCAGTATTAAAATTGGGATTCTGAATACAACACGCGCAGATGTGACCTCATTGCAAGGGCGTCTTAAAGCATTTTTATGAAGTTGAGTTGGTTTAAACGTAGGCAAAGTGTTTTCCTTTTCACTTCATCTAAACTCTACGCTTGAATTTCTAATGAACCATCAGTATGACGGATTTCGAGCTCAATTATTAATCAGGAGACAAATTCTTGGAACGGATACCATGGTTAACAAAATTTTAAGAAAATGTATAGTTAAAATAAAATTAATAGCTAAAATGTATATTGGAATTTTGTTAAATCAAAATATCCAATATTTATTATAAACACGAAAAAAAAATTCAACGATAATTATTTGGATCTCTTCACTGATCTGGATGATCAAAAAACATTATGAAAATATCTATAATGAATCATATAAACGACGGAAAGGTTAGTGAAATCCGATCACAGCATTCTTGCCTTGGGGAAAGAAGGATTAACGAAAAGGAAAAACTGAAAGCTTACAGCTGAATCAACAATATCTATAATACAGATATTGGAAGCGACCGCGCCCCAGATTATGAATAAAATTAATTCTAGAATATTTTGGATGAACTGCCAATGGGTCTACAAAAATATTTCGGGTACATTTGAGACATTCTGTTTGTTTCATTACGAGGTACTATGTAGCGAAAATCAAGTTTTGAACATGTGCCAAGCAGCCAAGGTTTTAGGAAAATACGATGTACATATGACAAAACGGGTCACATATCACGAGACTGTTGGGATATAAGATGGAGACGATAAGGATACCGATCCCTGGTGCATCGAGAATCGGGTAACGAGGAAATGGTGGCCCAGGAGGAACAGAAGCACGAAGAAGAAGTCAACCAGATGATGGATTAAAGTTACGACCGGCCACAATAGATGGTTCCGTCATAACGAACAAGAAGATGTTGGACGAGGAGTATTAGATTGCAAACGGAAGAGGGGTTTTAATCGAAGCTGCAACCATCATATACCGTATACCGTCGTCACAAAGCTAAACGACGTGATTTGCCGGATTAAAAAAGCACATCGTGGAAACTCGAAAGTAGTGTACTTAAGAGCGATTAGCACTCTACATGGGAGGTAAAAGGGATCCTGTTAATGACGGATCAGGATTAGGTTGGATGTAATGTTATGGTCTTGGCGACATCTCTATTTGAGTAGGGAAACTACCTGAAATGTACATTCTACTAAATATTTACGTCTAGACTATTCATGAATAGTCGAGAAACTTATGCAAACATATTCGCGAATATTCTAGAACTATAATATTTGGTAGTAATCGTAGGAGTTAATTGTGTTTTAACCGTAGTAGTAAAAACGAAAAGGAAAAAGTGAAAATTAAGTGTAATAAAGCGATTATTGTGAATTAAAGTAAATACGTGAAATAAGTGAAATAAGTGAATTAAGTAAATTAGTGTTTTGTGTAATAATTCGGAAATAAATAAATTAGTGTTGTTCAGAATTCGAATTTAATGATCGAACCTTTTTTGACAAGGTTAAAACGGAACAATTGGTGAAAGCGGCGGAATTGTGAATAAAGAGATGATTCTGGACGAGTTAAAAAATTTCTAATTGAAAGAGGAGTTAGAGAGACGTGGTTTGTCTACTGCCGGTCAGAAAAATGTATGAAGGAAATTAAACAATCATCGCCCGCTGATTGTTCCATCAATAACAAAATGGACGAGAAATTTCAAGATATGTATACCAATCTACATGGAGATGTAAAACAAATTCAATCAACAGTTCAGTACAGTTTCCCGGTATCGAAGTTAACGGAACAAATTTAACGGAATGAAATTTAAACCAACAATATTCGATGGCACAATAGCTCTCGCGGTTTCCAAAATTCAATTTGAGACAACGGACAATCAAAATGGTTGGAAGGATCTAAATCGTGGAACAGCGCTTGTAGTAGCTCTTAAAGGTGAAGCGGATGAGATACTGCACTATAATGAAGGCGCTGTATCAAAAGTAAGTGACTATAAGCAAGATATGTATCGTATAAAGTTGAAGAGTCGATATCAAAAGATCGGAGAGACTCTACTACATGAGTATTCCGCAACAGTCCAGCGACTATAGTATATTTAGCACGTACAAATACGTCTCCCGATTATATGAAGAGAATTAAGAAGAACGCGTTTGTTGACGTAATCGCGATCCGAAGACGCAAAAATCAGGCTGTCAGTACCAAGATTTAATGTTGGGCATGTGAGAGACTCGAGAGACATCCGAGAAGTAAAATGGCGACGAACAAGACAACGATTTCTTATGCAGTAGAGATCAAGTGTTGGCCAAACAGGAAGGAAAGGAACCCAAGGTATTAGGAAAATACGATGTTGGACATGTGACAAAACATGAGAATAGGATACAACCCGCTGATGGGTTAAAGTTACGACCGGCTACAGTAGTTGGTTCCGTCATAACTGGTCGCAAATATAGTGGATCAGGTCATCTTGGGTGTGGACATCATGAAGGCGGATGGCTTCGTGATGGATGTTGGGCAATAAATTCGAGTTGCCACTGCATATAGATGATGCTGGAGTAACAATCAGAGGTGTAGTAGTGGATCAGCGGAAACAGTGCCTTTAAAACTCGGAAACAGTTGCACAGGAGAAAATACGAGTATCAGGCGACTGAATAAATGCTCGGATTGACGTGCGCGTAATTGACAGTGGTTTCAAAGTAGGAGTTTAGTATGGTGTAACAACTTGCAACGGAAGAGAGTTTTTACACCGAAGCCTCAACCATCATGGGATAGACCGTATGCTGTCGTCACAAAGCTAAAATTACGATGTAATTTGCCGGATTAAGAAAGCTGGAAAATCGCAAGTAGTGTATTGTTAGGGCGATTAGCAATTTACAGGAGAGGTGAATTTGATCCTCTTCTGGCGAATCAGGATTAGGCTGGGGTAATGTTACGGTCGTGGCGACATCGCTATTTGAGTAGAGAAACGACCGTAAATGTAAATTCTACTAAATGTTTGCATCTAGACTAATCATGAATAGGAAAAGAGAAAATGGAAGGATATTCGGGAATATTCTAGAACTATAATATTTAGTAATAGGAAAAAGGAAAAATCGATAGTTAAGTGTTATTAAATTGGGTAACGTGATTATTGTGAATTAAAGTAAATTAGTGTGTTGTGCAATAATTTGAAAATAAATCAATTAGTGTTGTCCAGAATTAAATTGGGTGTTTTATTCACAATCCAGTGATATCAAACCTTGTTTGACAAGGCAAAAACGTAACAATAGCCGTAGTTCTTGGCGTATAATCTGATCCGGATCAGATCATATATGCTTTCCTTTCATTTGCATAGCCGCGTTTCATAAAATCAACACAAAAATTGTACTATTTTTTGTTTTTGTATCAAAATTTTGAACCAAAATGCTACTAGGTCAATATAATGGACCTAATAACAAAAAATAATAGAATTTTTGTGTTGATTTCATGAAACGCGGCTATACAAATGAAAGGAAAGCATATATGATCTGATCCGGATCAGATCATACGCCAAGAACTACGGCTAATATTGTTTAAATGCCTAACATTATTTTTATTGCGTTAGCAAAGCAATACACAATAATTAAATAGTTTTTATTTTCCTAAATTGTAACTAGATTATTTCTGCTTGTAGACTTAAGGGCTCCTGAGGCACGGGCACATGTTTTCCTTTTCGGCTATGATTTAGCATAGATACATTACATACTAAAAGTTACAATAATTAAAAAACAAAAAAAAATTGCCAAAATAAGAGACACCCTAGGCCATATACAATATTATAAGTCGGGTTGGAATATTTTAGCCCACACTCTACAGTGTACATACATATGTACATATTTAAATTAAACTAGAAATATCCATACATAAATTGATTATTATACTCGTATATATATAAATAGTAACTAATCGTCATAAAATTATGACAGTACACTAAAATGTTACAATATAAAATGATTAATAGTTTAACGATTACTTTTATGAACGCAAGCCAAAAACACAGCCATCATCACAACTGTTTACAACAACTACACATTTCCCACTAAATATTATGTGACAGGCAGATTGTTTCCAGTGTTTCTTTTTTTTATTGTACATTATTTTCAACAAAAGGGGAGAATTGAATTAAATTTACAAAAAAGCAGTAAACGCGGCACAAAAAACTTAGCAAGACAAATAGTGAACTCATCATCATCGTCGTAATAACATTAATTCGCATTGCTAATTACGTTTATTTAAATAAAATTATCATTGAAAATGTATATGTACGCATACCATCGAAAATGAGTGTACCCTTCCCCCGCACATTTTGTATTAGTACGAATAGTATATATCGTTATGAGTCGTTTCGTTTAACATATTTAGGTATGCATACAATGAAATGATGAATTTAAGCAAATTTGGATGCAACACCGAGAACACCTTGAACACCTCCATATATATATATATATATATATATATATATATATATATATATATATATATATATATATATATATATATATACAGTGTTGCGCAAAACTTAAGCAACTTGTGCTCCATTATCATTTAAAATACTTTAATTCTGTTTTACTGTTTTTTATATATTTTTATAAAACATTAGTTTACAGTTATTTATTCCTTTATATATAATGCTCACAAATATAACCTAAAAAATTAAGTAACAGTTAATTTTCATTATAAAAAAAAAAAAAATTGAAATATTCATTATAATTGGTTGTGCAAAACCAAAGCAACTTATTAATATTTAGTGTAATAACCTTTATTTCGTATTACTGCCGCACATCTGCGGGACATTGATTCAATGAGGTTTGAAACTATAGTCATTGGTATATTTTCCCACCTTTCGCTTGAAGTTATCATAAGCTCTGCCTTGTTGCGATGGCGTTTACTACCTACTCTTCGTTTTAGAATCCCGAAGAAGTTTTCAATGGGATTCAAGAGTGGTGATTGCGCCGGCCAATCCAGGACATGAATCCCATTAGCTGAAATCCACTCTTTAACCAGTTTCGATGTGTGTTTCGGGTCGTTATCGTGTTGAAACACCCATCGAAGGGGCATTTCCCATTCCGCATAAGGTAACACCTGTGTTTTCAAAATACTTTTATAAATGAATCGATCCATTTTTACGATGAAATCGTAAACTGAGCTGAGACCTTGAGCCGAAAAACACGTCCACACCATTGCATTGCCGCCTGCGTGCTTAACTGTACCTTTACAGTAGCAAGGATTCAGGCGTTGTTCTTTCATTCGCCTAACATGACACTTCCCATCCGAATTTAATAAGTTAAACTTAGACTCATCGCTGAACAACACTGTTTTCCATTTATTTATTGTCCAATTAAGGCGGATTATAACTTAAACTTTGCTAGAACCCAAGATAAATTAAAAATGTGTTACAATGGAGTCAAATGTCTACAAACCGTTTAAGGACGTGCCTCTTGGTAAGAACTGGTTTCTTGCAAGGAGAAAAACTCTTCAAATTGTTTTCTATTGTGATATTATAATGTGGACGTGTTTTTCGGCCCAAGGTATCGGCCCATTTTACGAGATAACTGAAAAAACGGATCGATTCGTTTATAAAAAATTTTTAGAAACACAGGTGGTACCTTATGCGGAATGGGAAATGCCCCTTCGATGGGTGTTTCAACACGATAACGACCCGAAACACACATCGAAACTGGTTAAAGAGTGGATTTCAGCTAATGGGATTCATGTCCTGGATTGGCCGGCGCAATCACCACTCTTGAATCCCATTGAAAACTTCTTCGGGATTCTAAACGAAGAGTAGGTAGTAAACGCCATCGCAACAAGGCAGAGCTTATGATAACTTCAAGCGAAAGGTGGGAAATATACCAATGACTATAGTTTCAAACCTCATTGAATCAATGTCCCGCAGATGTGCGGCAGTAATACGAAATAAAGGTTATTACACTAAATATTAATAAGTTGCTTTGGTTTTGCACAACCAATTATAATGAATATTTCAATTTTTTTTTTTTTTATAATGAAAATTAACTGTTACTTAATTTTTAGGTTATATTTGTGAGCATTATATATAAAGGAATAAATAACTGTAAACTAATGTTTTATAAAAATATATAAAAAACAGTAAAACAGAATTAAAGTATTTTAAATGATAATGGAGCACAAGTTGCTTAAGTTTTGCGCAACACTGTATATATATATATATATATATATATATATATATATATATATATATATATATATATATATATATATATATATATATATATATATATATATATATATATATATATATATATATATATATATATATATATATATATATATATATATATATATATATATATATATATATATATATATATATATATATATATATATATATATATATATATATATATATATATATATATATATATATATATTTATATATATATATATATATATATATATATATATATATATATTTATATATATATATATATATATATATATATATATATATATATATATATATATATATATATATATATATATATATATATATATATATATATATATATATATATATATATATATATATATATATATATATATATATATATATATATATATATATATATATATATATATATATATATATATATATATATATATATATATATATATATATATATATATATATATATATATATATATATATATATATATATATATATATATATATATATAATATATATATATATATATATATATATATATATATATATATATATATATAAATATATATATATATATATATATATATATATATATATATATATATATATATATACACATACATATATATATATATGTACACGCTGGGTTTAAAAAAAACATTATCCACTATACTAATTTTAATGATCATCATCATTTTAGTATTTAGTAAATTAAATTAGTAATTTGCAAGTCATTTTCATTTTATTTTATTTATTTCGGTTGATTAAAAAAATTGTTTTAAATTAAAATTTTATACTTTTTAAATGGAAACAAATAGCGCTTTTGCTTCACCTTCTTAATTTTATATATTTATATATTTAATAAGCGATTTTATTTAACCCTGATAAGCTTTAATTTATCGAGCACGACAGTACATATGTAAATAAATATAGGAATTAACGAATAATTAACTCTAATCACATCATATTCTATAGTTTTATTCTTTAAAATGCGATGTTAAACTCTGCGCGGCTTAAAGACACAATATTGGCCTGTATGTATTATTTTCCTTAAAAATTTCCATTATTTTTAAATTAAAACATAAAGCAAAGTGTTAAATGTAAGAAGAAAAACTTCTCAAGTTTTAGTATACATATATGTACGTATGTATGTATTTCTTTAGAAAAAAAATTTAATTATTTAAAATTTAACACTCTCTCATTGAAATAATTAAAATTTATCACAAACACACACATTCATGACAATGATGTGGATATGATGTAGAAGAGGTTTAACAAGCAGTCGATTGATGATGATTACATTTCAGTTTAACATGCAATGAGTAGAACATTTGCTCAGGTAATGAATGGTTCGGGTTCAACCAAATATATGGGCTCTGAAAATAACCGAATTATGGAAAACATTATGAACAGCATTGAAGCTATATTAAAAAGCGACTATACATGACCAAAGTAATCTGAACAACATGATACTTGATCAACTGAAGAAAATGCAACTTCCACAACGCAATTCGATAAAAAATGTTAGGTAAGAACACAACATTCAGAATAGCAAGCTGGACTGCGAATGGGTTTATGCAGCATATTCCAGAAATAGAAATATTTATAAAAACAGAAAAAATGTACATTTTTCTAATACCTGAAAGCTATTTTGTTAAATCCAGCGGAAAGAGCAAGACGTGGTTCGGCATTATTTATAAAAGAAAATATAAAACACCATGTAGAAACTAAAATCGAAGAAGAAATAATGCAAGTCACTACTGTAAAGATTTAAACACAGGCAGCTTATTGTATCTGTAATGTACTGTCCTCCCCGGAATAACTTGAAATGGAAGGAGACTACATTAAACTAATTAAATCGCTTCGATGTGATTTTGTTATTGGAGGTGACTTTAATGCGGAAAACATCTATTGGGGATCTAGACTTACGACGTCAAAGGGTAAAGAATTGCTTCAAGCAGGGCAGACATCAAAATGTGAATTTTACTCTGGTGGTTTCCCAACATACTGGCCCAATGACCAAGCTAAGATTCCGGACCTAATAGACTTTTATGTAGCAAGAGGTATATCTAAGAACTACACCCACCTTGAAAACAGTAATTCTCTAGTATCGGATCACCTACCGGTTATCATTAGTCAGTGAAACGGTAATTCAAAGGGAAAGTGCACCCAGATTAACCAATTAAAAAACAAACAGGTTCTCTTTCGTGCATTACTTAATTGAGGAAAACATCAATCTCTATAGGTACCGATAAGAAATTCTCACCAGTTGGAAGACGAATTGGGACAACTAAATGAAACAGTTCACTATGCTGCATTGGCAAGCAACCCCATTATACAAAATAAGAAGATGCTTAACATATCCTATCCAATGGAAGTTAGAGAGCTGGTAAGAGAAAAACGACGGGCACATAAAACCTGGCAAATTAATCGTATACCGGAGAACAAAACAATTCTTAACAATTTATGCAACAGTCTCAAATCCCTTGTTAAAGAAGTTAAAAATGAATCAATCAACAGATATCTAGTTAGCCTAATTGATGAAGAAAATTCTGATCACTCACTGTGGAAGGCGACGAAAGAACTCAAAAGACCCAAAATGCAAGTACCTCCTCCTAAAAAGGATGATGGGACCTGGGCTAGCGGTATCTCCAGGAAACCTTACTACTATCAGGATAAACTGCCCACGAAACTATAATGTCAATTCACAAGCTAGATGAGTTTGCCATACGCCCAGTAACTCTCAAAGAATTAAAAGAAGAAAATGAAAAGTAACATGAATGTTAAAAAATCCCCAGCGTACGACTTGATTATTTGCCAAATTATCAAGCCTCTACCTGATAAAGGATTTCGTAAGCTATGACACATAATCAATGCGTCCTTTTGGTTAAAATACGTTCCGCGGCAATGGAAAGTAGCAGAATTTAATCATGATAGTAAAACCTGATAAACTACCTAACGATAAAAATCATACAGGCTAGTTTCTTTGCAAACATTTTTGAAAAATTATTACTAAAGAGACTTTCAATAATTGAGGACCGACAACTAATTTGGATTCAGAGAAACGCATTCTACAATTGAACAGGTTCATAGAATCACAAACATAATTAAACATAATTGAAAGAACGTAAAAAACTAAAAAAGTATGCTCAAGCTTGGATAAAGTTTGGCACAGTGGTATGCCAAGATCTTATCTATCGAATAGAAATTTTCGTGTGAAATATGAGAATGAATACACCGAACTTAAGAAAATCAAGGTTCTTTTCAAAACAAGGTTCTTCGCATCATCGTAAATGCTACGTGGTATACAAGAAATGAAGATCTTCACAGAGTTAAATTTCGATGAAAGAAGACTCCAAAGAACGAAGGCACTTGACCTAGTGAACTTACCACATTAAAATTAGTAAACAGGTTTAATCAATTATGGGACTAACCATAACACTCCAACAAATGAGAACTTTATAAGAAATGAAAATGTTGTATTTGAAAGATAAATTGCTAGATGAGCGTAGCCTCAGTTCTAATAAAAAAAGCAACAAAAAAAACGTGCAATGAGATGGAAAATTTATATTAGTATAAGTGGATTATGATGAAGGTATATATATTTGAAGTCATGTGGAGTGTAACATTTGGCAGCTCACTTAAAGGTGCTAAATATGACGCTAATCAAATTTAATAAGATTTAATATAAATCAATTTGTACATTTTATTTTAATGGATTGGATATGAATATGTTGAATGGGTGTGTTAACAAACTGATTAGTCAAATACAATAATTATTTTATGATAGAATCACGCTCAAATTGTTGAAATAAGTTGAAAATAGGTTGAAAATAAGATTGGATATGATAAACTAATGAATGTCTGTTGGTTTGTAATGCGACACTAAAACTCAAAAACTAGACGGCCGATTGAGCTGAAACTTTTACAGAATGTTGGTCTTGACTAAATCTCGGTAAACCACATAGTGCAAATACGATCCGATAGCTGAAAAATACAAATTATAATATTAGAAAAATGAGAATATCACGCGAAGGAGACAGATTGGACACATACGAAACAAAAACGAAGCGAAACGTGTTGCCTATTTTTTTAAATTAATTTAATTACATTTTTTTTCTATTATTTCATTTTCGATTTATGCAATTCGGATATGTTTGCTAAAACGTTGTTGAACGCAGAAGTACCAGTCTACATGGGACGCATCATCGAAAAGCTTCAACGGCAAACACAAGGAACAATCTGGATGGCAAAATGTGTATCGTTTTGATGCACTTAGCAGAGTGTATACTGTTCACCCACAAAACGATGAATGCTTCTCTTTCAGAATGCTGCTTCCAATTAAATTCGTGACTGTTGGATGGAGGACGAACTATTCAGCACTGAAATTACTACCGCAGGCATGAGAAAAGTAAAAAAAGCCAATATGCAATATCACTGTTTGGGATGAATGTACCATGGCACATAAGAAATCATTAGAAGCGGTTGATCGATTACTACAAGATCTACGAAACAACAGACAACCACTCGGCGGTTCTTTGATTTTGTTAGCAGACAATTCGACAGCTGCAAATTCGCGATCGACAGCTGCAAATAAATTTCATGCATGCTTTAAATTTGGCACCATGCAAATCTATTGATTGTTTTTTTGCGTATTTGCGTGCTTCATAGTAGGAAACCCACCATAGTAGGAATTTATTCATTTACGCACCGGATGGAAAAACGGAAAATATACATCTGCGATCATTAGAATAAAAAATTCACAAATGTATCCTTTTTTCTTTTCATAACAAAACGAAAAAAAAATGTATTTTGTGGGGCATCGAAGCAAACCTAGTATTTTTATAAGAATGATCTTCGTTTCGCTTAAATCTCAGGACTTTACACTAATATTTTATCGATCGTCTAACTCTATGACTATACAGTTACCTAATTGAAAATACATTAAAATCAGAAATTGAATCATGATTTAGACAATTAAGTAATAAACTTCCAAACTATAGGCCAGTGTTGTCAAACATTATTTTCAGTGTGGCCACAATAATAAATGTTGAATTTTCTCTTGGCAACAAATTTAAAATAAATAGCAACGGAGTGAAGGAAATACTTAATCCGCTTGTAGAGTTTTCAGCTTCTGTTGAGGTCCAAAAATGTGGGTTCTCTATCACTCACGACAGTGCGGGTGAGGATATTAATGTGCGACTGGCAGTCGTATTTTGTATCTTCTAAGACCACTCCTAAAATCTATAGACCTATCAAGTGCCGTGAAGCTGAAGCTTTACAAAGCGTTGATCAGGCCCGTTGTTATGTTTGAATGTGAAAGTTTGGTGCAAACGGATGAGTACGAGAGATGGCTCCTTACACTTGAGAGAAGAATCATGCGCCCAAAATGCGAAGTAGATGGTACATACCCAGCTGTACAATATCGAGATCATAGATCTAATGAAGATCCCCGATATTGTACATGAAATAAAATCTCAGCGAATACGCTGATTGCTCCACGATGTAGAGAACGACTTGGCCTCTTCAGATTGTCTTAGACAGTATGAAGACCATGCTCAGGATCGAACCCGTTGGAGCCATATACGTGACTCAGTAAGGGCCCAGTGATGGCATTTAAAAAATGATTATTATTACTATTATCTTTAGCCCTTGGTAAATTAAATATTCGGGCGATATAACAACTAGGTGGACAGTTGAAAATGGCGAAAATAAAATAAATTCAATGCAATAAGTTCACTTTATTTCTTCTTTTATTTAAACACAAACTCTGTTCTGCGGTCAATCTTCTCCCAACATTTTCGAATAGTTTGCTTTTAGCGTTCTTACTTTACGCCGTTACCAGCCAAAACGAGGCTGCACGACTATAGGTTCATATCAAATTGACCATCTAATCAAATCGAATCCTTCCCCTATTGGGATTTAATGGTATGACATAACTATATTCGAATACATATTAGCTCTGAAAAGAAGAGATAACTAAAAAATAAATATATTCGCGTGGTTTAGACATGCAGCAAATTAAATCTAAATGAAATTCTTGTATTTCGAAAAACTGTCATCATTTCACAATAACTTTACGCTCTAATTAGAAACTCGGCTTAATCGGAGGTACTTGACACGTCTTAATACACATCCTACTCGTAAGAAAAATTATAAAACGACAACAACAACAAAATAAAAATACTTAAGTCAATTGCTACCGTAATAAAATTAAAGTTTATTTTCGATTATTTTATAAATTCCATTCCTAATTTTTTGTATTTTCTGTATACATTCTTTAAAAAAACGCACATATAATAAGAAGAAGAATATGAAAATTCTCTTAATTCTTCATTAACATTATTTTGAATATTGAAATCTATGCGATTACAATGAAAATTCTTCTTACCGTAATACCTTCGCACTACACACAGTATATATTATATAGCACAAAATGAACACAAAAAAAAAATCTTATTTTTAATAAATAAGAATTAACTTGTCTTCAAGACAAAGAAATCATAAAACTAATAAGTTTATTTTATTCCGCGCGAAAAATATAATTTTAAAAAATTAAATTATAATTAAAGAGCAATAAAATTTAATTTAGTAGCTATATGGTAGCGCATTTTTAGGGCGATATGCACGACTTGTTTCATTGTTGGTGTACTAAATATTGGTAATCAAGATCACTTGAATTTGTGTTTTTTAAATTTATGTTTCGAATTTTGTGCGGTTTATACCGAGATTACAATCCACATGACATTTAGTGACACTTTATTAATTTACAACAAAAGACCTGATGTCATGATATTAGCATTCTCTTGAATAAAATTTATGATTTGGATTTGCGTTGGCTGTCCATTCAAATTTACGGTGAGTAATAAATATATTCAAAGCGTTTGATTGATTTGAAAATAATTTCTTCGTTAAGTATTTAAATTCATTGAGTTGATAATCAAGTCTGTCAAATAATCGATTTTTCAATTCAAGATAATATGTTCACATGAACATTTTTTTATCGTAATTTCCCTTCGTACTTTCGACGAAAATTGCTCTTTATCTTTTATTTTATGATGGGTGCTGTACTCTCGTGCAACTTTATTGAATCGAGAAAAAAAACTTGATACAAAATTTAAATATTTTCTTGTGTTGTTTTTCAATTCGATTTCTTAAAGATTTTTTTGCTTTTGTTCATCTCGTCTGAAAGAAATATCGAAATAAATAAAATCAATTTGTTTCTTCGTTTAATGATTTTATTATCTTGGAAATTTAGTTGAATGACAAAATAATTCGATTGCATTTCGATGTGTATAATACGTGTATATATTATATATCGACGGGTTGAATAATATATAATACACAAATATACATTAGACATTGTATACAGAAATACCGCGGGTAATGCACTGGGCGCATATACATACCTGCATGTATTTTTTGTAAACTAGAGTTCATTAAGAATGACTGAATCAAATGTAAGCTTGTTACGACTGGCTTATTAAAGATTTGGCCCGATCTAAGTAAGATCTTCTCGAAAATTTTGATCTAGATGTGTGAGCTACGCTCACACTTATTTGGAAATAGATTTGATAATGAAAAATTTCATAAATTTTACCGGGATGCGTTACACGAAGTATGTCTGTACGATTTAAGATAATAAATGCTAGAATTAAATTGATGATTGATAAAATTGTTTTATTTCTCACTTTCTCAAGAATAACTATGACCTTTAATTCTACATAGTAAAACAATTTTCAATCAAATCGGGAATTGTATTGCATTGAAATTGAATTATGTACACATAAAGTCAATAAACTTAAATCCGCCAATTTATGAGTTGCAAATAAAATGTTGGCTTTACCATAGAAAAGTACTTGATTGTATTAGGCACCGAAAGATTTTTTTTGAGTATTTACGTGAAAATTTCAGTCCGTGGGTTACCTGCACGTAATCTTTCTATTCCGGATAATCGTAGAGAAAGAACCTGAAAAACCGTTAGATATGGTATTTGGAGTATTCCCAAATCATTATTTTTCAACATTGGATCACTTATCGGAAATGTTCCCTGAGAAGTACCAATGTCAACTGTAACTACTCATGCTATTCTTGTAATTCTTGCAAGCGAACCTTTTCTATATATGTATCGAGCAAAGTAACCATAATCGAATAGTCTGTCCGATCAGAAAATGTAGGCCCAATAATTTTACCTAGAGCTTCTTCTAGAATCTTTTAGTATTCCTAATCTCAAATAAAGCAGATAATTCTCTGTAATAAAAAAGACTAAATGAATAGAAAAATCCTATAGTGCTAAGAACAAGTATCATTTAAACGATCCTAATAGATTACAATATTACTGGCATATCCTACGTACAGATCTATAAATAAGAATGAACGTTATCTTGAGAGATAATTCAGTCATGATTTTGGAACCTTTTCTAAATAAATTTAATAACCGGATAGCAGCTACAGGGTGCGACATCTTTTGATTTGTTTTTGAACGAGCGGTTATTTCGCCACTCGTAGCTCCAATGTCTTCTGTCAAGTGGCAGAAATTTAGTATTACATTCCCGGTGAACGAAATGAGTCGATATACGCTTGATCAACGTTCGGAAATATTGATAACTTATTTTCAACGTGAGTCAGTTGCCTGATTTTACCAAAATATCATTTTCTAACGAAGGTCATTTCGTCATAAGATCGGCGGTTATGCGAACAAGAAAAATTGTTGTATTTGAGGCACAGACAACCTATACACGTGACAAATTGAGAAGCCAATATACTCAAAATGAGTACCCGGTTGGTGTGGAATATGGTCCAAAGGCATTATAGGGCCATTTTCTTTCGAAATGAGCAAGGAGCCGCACTAACAGTCAATAGCAACCGTTATCGTAAAATGTTAACGAATTTTTTATTATGTACGATTGAAGAGGAATACTGGGCGATATTTGATTTCAACAGGACGGCGCCACTGCCCACACAGCTAACGATTCAATTGACGTTTTGAGCCCCATCTTCTAAAATCGCATTATCAGCTGAAATGGCGATGTTAACTGGCTGCCTTTGCAATTTAACACCGTTATACTATTATTTGTGAAGATCTACTAGAGACGATTGAGGCTTTGAAAGACAGACGATTGAGGCTTTGAAAAACGCAATTAAATTGATTATTGGTTAAATAGAGGCTCAGGATTATCATTGAAGTTCTGGAGAGGATCTCTTTCAAGATTATCTCTGGTCCGTAGATAATTCTTATTCTCCTCTTGCCATGATTAGAATAAACCAGATCAACTTGCAACTCAGTCAGTCAGCTTTATTTGAATTGAGGAAGTTACTTTCTGTAATGCATACAGGTATTTGTCTAATCCAGGAACAATATTTTTGGCAATAATATTAATGCAGATGTTATTCACGAGTATATAGCTCGGTTGAAGTTACGGTTGTGCTGATTACTCTGCTATTCGCTAATTCTTGTACTAAACTGATCATTGCCTCAGTTTATTTGCCGTATGATTAGTCTTCACCTCCTTCCTGGAGATGATGTTAATGCTCATCAGTCGACTGGGGTAGTACGAACATTAACCACAGGGGTTCTTCTCTGCTTAACTATATAAGCTCCTCTGATTTAATTTTAGACTGGAGAGTGACTGATGATATCCTTACCTCATCCTTACGATCACAGGTATATCTCGTTTAATATTAACCTTAAACGACCGCCTCTTAAACCTTAACGCAATCGTAAGTTAATCGATTGGGGTATTTTCTCTCTCGAGCTATAGGTTCTTTACTTACGCCACCGAGGGTTATTCGGTCGAGTCAAGGACATTGAAGATCAAGCATCGTCACTTGCATTGGCAATTGCTATAGCCTTCGAAAACTCGTGTCTCCTTATCAATAATCAAAAGATTCGGAACAAACCTTACTGGAACTCGGACCTTAAAAAATTAAGGAAATCTACTAGGAAACTAAGTCTAAGCGACATATTGATTGGGATAACTTCTTGTTAACACAAAAGGAATATAAAAGAAGTTTAAGATCCGCTCAAAGAGACGCACGGCTGTACTTCTGCCAGGAAATCAACAACCTATCTGCTGTCGCTGAGACATCCTTGACATACAGTTGACCTTGCTTGCAGAGGCTGTTCTGCAGCATATCGCCTGAGGTTCATTGGAGCTGATTTTACTATTTTATCCTCAGTGCCGGTTTTAGAATCTACTGTCCTTGGATGGATCTAAGACTTTTCGATGTACCGATAGTAAAGTTGTACTTAACTCTTTAAGAAAACCCTGGACTGTTTCTAAACTTGTCAAGGAATGCAAACATTTTATGAACCTTCTTTGTTCTAACAATAAGATTACGGTTATGTACCTGCTCATTGTGACATAGTGGGCAATGAGATCGCGGATTGTTTAGCCCAATCTGATTTGCAATTAACTTTAATTGGTCCTGAACCAGCGGTTCTTTTATCTTTCAACTACGGGAAAAAATCTATAAAGGACTACGCTTTGAAAGACCTAAGGTTTCAGTTGCATGAGACTTTTAGCTATCGTAAGGCGAAGTACTTCATTATGGAGCCCATTTTGAGGTCAACGAAGTATGCTTTATCATTAAAAAAGAACCAGTTAAGAATCTTCAAATTCGAAATCAAATAAGAAACCATAATTACGATAGTAATCTTACTATTTTTATGAATATCGTACCTGTTACCAATTTCTAATTCACGCAGCAATGTATTATTGTACATGAAGCCTATTGTTGAATTCTTAATAAAAATATACTTATTTACATTTTGCAATCGATGTGTAAGTATGTATAACTTTATACTAGGATACGTTAAATTTAGGCTCTATAATACAAATGGAACTTTAACAAGAGTTTTCCTTTGACCCAAAAATTGCACTTGATTAGCAAGAATTTGATTTTAACTTTTGATTGAAAAGTTGCCCTAAAATTTAAATTTTCCACTTTGACTTCGTATTTGACTATATGTAAGTACCTATATCTTTATAATCTAAAATAGGATTAAGAATATTCGGATTGAACTTAGAGTTTAACCCAGAATATAACGGCATGAAATTTAGAATTTAGAAATAAATTCACAAAAATTTGTCTGTGAAATAAAGAAAAACTGTCCAACATTAATTACTTTTGGCCGTAAACAAATTTTGATAAGGAGAGATCTACTAAATCGTATACAGTCTTGTCAACAATAGCTTATCAAAACTTACTTAATACTCCAAAGGAAAAGTTTTATCAAAATTTATTAATTCGCAAGATTTTTCCAAACCATATGTAACACAATCATAATGTCCTTTCTACACAACACAGCAAGAATAAAACCACAAGTGTGAATAATTCTGCACCACATATTACCAAAATGTATTTCACCAAATACCAACAAAAACGATCCACCAATTCAACAAAAAAAATCCAAATTTATGTCAAACCACATTTTCTTCGAATATACAAAAAGCTTTTCCCAGCTTTATAGATGTATGTACATATTTTGACATAACACCAAAAAATTGGACATTTGTCATGCGTCCGTTTAAAATATTTCTCGTCTTATCATTATCACAAAAAGCAAGCACAAAAATAGATTTTTCCTCTCTCGCTCTGTTTTTCCTGTCATCATCATCGTTACACTATATATACACTATCATCGAAATCATCATGGAGCATTGGAACTGTGGAAAAACTTTTTTGTACAATGTATTTACTTACAGAGAACAACACAACACAAAAAAATGGATATTTATGTCGTCTGTTTGACATAAAAAAGAGAAGAAATTAAAATAAGAAGAAGACGGGACAGGATTCTGGTATCGGAAAAAAAAAATTTAAATTTATATAAATATTAAAATAAGAAAATTAAAAAAAAACTTACTTTTTAACTTAACCAGTATTCAATCTTCTTGTCTCTTCTTGTGTATTTTTGTTTTTTATAAAATTTCCTTATCAATAATATCAATCTTTTTTAAGAAAATAAAATTAAAAAAAAAACAAAAGAATAACACAAAATTCCAAAATCTTTCAAAGAAGTGTTGAAGACGGACGCCTTTTTTCTTAATTAGACGCTGTCTCTTTCTCGCACAATAAAATTATTTTAAATTTTCAATACGAATTGTTCAGAAACTTTTTATATTATATTTTTCATATTGGAATAATTCACAATCACAGAATTTAATTAAAATTTCAAATTTAATCAAAATAAGAATCTAATTGGAAAATTATACTACTCGATATATATCTTTCTCTTTCTTAATAATATACAATACAAAAATTTGATTGACAATAGAAAACAATTGAAAAAAATCCACACACATAAAAAAAAAACACACAAAAAGGAACTTTTCTTATAAATAAAAGAAAAAAAAATTTTAATCACATTATATTTTTATAACTAAATTAATAATCACTTTAATTAGATAAATGTTAGAGAAACTTTTTTTAATGTTTTTTATTTTGGTTTCGCATTTTTGACAATCTTGTCAAATTTATCATGTATTCACGTGTTTTGTTTTATTTTATCGTGTGTCTCGCAAATATGTCCCCCGATAAATTATATTGTGTACCGATTTATATATATATATATATCCGTTTTGGCAAATACAACTGTACGCGCACTTATCACAATATACGTAGTAATATAATGTGTTTTTTTTAAACAATCTAATTTAAAATATTAAATAAAAATAAAAATAAAATTTATCTTAAGATCGCATTAAGATATCAAAGTATTTACGTGTTTACTCAATGAGTGATGAGAAGATACTAAAAAATTTCGATTGATAAATAAAAAAAAAACGAAAACAAAAATTTACTAGGCGAGAGAGAAATTGGAAGTCTAGACAAATACAGTTACACATTTTATTTATTTTTTCTACTTCTCTGACACTGACAATCATAAGTCAATATTGTTTTTTGTTTTCGTTTTTTTTTTTACATATTTTTTGTGGATTTTTTTTTTGGAGTTTATCGGTATTTTTTTGGTGTGTTTTATGATAAAATTCAAAATGGCGTTTGGTATGGTGATTTTTTTATCGTCTGAACCGGGAAATTTGTTTACCGATTGGAGAGAATTGGTCGATAAGGTAGGGATATCCGAGACACATGTAGTTGATTCTAGTCAACATTCAGGAGAAGGTGTGATCGTGTTCAAACAGTGAAGTAGACAAAATTGGATAATCACTATTTATCAAATAACTTATTATACTATAAGGGTGATTACTGTAGATTTCCATAGTAAATTTGCGTGACATGTCATGTTATCGACACAAATTAATTGTTGGTGTTCAATCTTTAGTGTTCGATGAAACCGATCTATCAATCCATTGCATTGTGGATGATAGATAGGGAATGTTCTAACTTGCCTCGTTCCGAGCATTCTGCATAATTGACGCATAATGAACGACTCAATTTTGTGATAGCACGCACGCCTGGATGCGCCATTTGGTGGGTCAACCGAGTGACTATTCGTCCAAATTTAGGTGTGATATAAGGAGCCACGTTGTTTGTTGAAGTGTCACAGAATATCTCTTGCACGCGTCCTGGAATGAGCAAAAGTTTAAAATTAAGAGAAGTTTCAATGTTACAGTTTAAAATTTTCTGAAGTTCGTAACCATTGCGTTGATCGTAGGCTAGCTGATAATAGTCGAATTGATCGATTTGCGATCGGCTTATGATCGGTGAATATAGTAAATCCTCGGGCCTCTAGCATATATTGGAGGTGCTTAACGCCGAGATATGTGGCTAACAACTCCCTGTCATACGTGCTATGTAGTTGCTTTGTGTACTTGTAAAAGTTTTCGAAAAGAATCCCAATGGCTGAAAAATTCCGTTTACCTTCTGGTGCAGAGTAGCCCCTTCTGCATGATAGGATGCATCTACGTAAAGTGCTAGATGTGGATCATGCGCTGGAAATGCCAGATACGCTGCATTAACTAGTTCACTTCGGCTATTTTCGAATGCAATTTAGGTTTCTGTTGACCATTCGAGCGGTGTCTTATCATTCTTTTTGTTTCCGTTGATCATTGACTGGAGTTGTCGCTGATTTGCGGCTGCGTTAGGCAGGAATTTACGGTACAAATTGATAACCCCACGGAAATTTTATAGATCCTTCGCTATTGTTGGCTTTACAATTTTTGTAATTGCTTCTACCTTCTCCGGTAAAGGGTATATTCTCTGTGGTGTAATCAGGTGTCTCAGGAACTTAATTTCACTTTTAGCGAACTCACATTTGGCTTCATTTATCCCTAATCCGTATCGAAACAATCTTTCGAAGACGATTCCTAGATGCTGTTGATGTTCGGCCATTCGTATGGAAAAGATAAGTAACTCATCGAGGTATGGAAAGAAAAACGAGTCCTCGTAACACTTCATGATTTAATAAGTTGGAACGTCTGTGGTGTTACACGGGCCGAACGTCATGGCGTTGAACTCAAAGAGTCCGAATAGCGTCGTGATTGCCGTCTTTGGTATGTCATTTGGATGGATATGAATTTGATGAAATGCTCTTTGCAAATCTATCTTAGAAAAGAATTCCTTGCGAAACAAATCGCAGTGAAATCCTGTATGAGTATCAGAGTATCAAATAGCGGTCACGTATGGTTTGTGCGTTCAACCCACGATAGTAGCCACATGGGCGCCACGAACCATTCGGTTGTGCGACCATATGTCACGGACTGGCACAGTTGCTTGATGAGAGGTGACATACGCATTCCTTCATTAGAAATTCCAATTCTGCTCGTGCAGCCGCCAATTTGACAGGATCTAGTCGACTTGGACGTGCGAAAATTGGCTGGCCTTTCGTTTCGATGTGATGATAGACTTCCGAGTGGATAAGCTTTGCTTTCGCTGGGCGCGTTAAATCGCTGAATTCGCGTAATAATTCTGCAAATCGTGCGGTTCCGTCAAAACTTTTTAGTGACGAAACATTGATATGCCGATTTATGCACTTCACCTTTAATTGCGTTTCACGATCTAACAGCATGCCTCGTTTTAAGTCGATGAGTAAATCATAGTTTGAGATAAAATCGGAACCCAATATAGGTGTTTGGACATCGGCTATAGAAATTCCCAATCGTATAGTCGTCTTAATCCTAGGAATATCAGTAGCCTTATCGTGCCATAGGTTGTTATAGGCGAGCCGTTGACAGCATAAAGTTTGATTGTTCCGGTCGTTGATTTTCTTTGGCACGGTGGAACGATTTAGCAGAGTTGAGGTCGATAATAGAAAGTCTGCTTATGCAAGCTTGTGGAAGATCCGCTGAACCACAAGCGGCAGCATATTCGGATCTCTCTCATCTGGCCCGGTCGGGTTATGGTAACGGCACGGGTTGCGGCATTTTCGTGAATATTGTCCGAATTTCATGTGATACCAGCAGTATCCTGTCGTTAAACTGCGACTGCGTGTACCACTGCTTCGTGTTTGACTTCGGTTCCGATGTTTGTCTTGGCCATGTTGCGACATTAGTTTCTCCATATTTACTAATCTCGAGTAATGCATCCATAATGGCGTCAGCAATTCTTGTAATTTCCTCGATTGTACCATTTGATGCTACGACTGCAGCACTTGCATGTTCTGGAAAACGTTAAGCCCATAGGCTTATAACGGCCTCAGTGCTCATTGTATGCCTCAATATCGATGTTTTGTAGCCGAGGCATTAGTATTTTGGCGAATAAATTAACTTCCGCCCGTTGCCCCTGTATCGGTGGTGCGTCTACCCCTCCGTGTGACACAATCGCTTTAAAATTCGTCGGTAAGTCACCACTTGTGGGTTCATTCGATCCACTTTGTTCTAACAATACGTTAATAGGTACAGCACAAATAAAACGATGTTGCTTGTTACGAGTTACACAGTCGAGTGCTCTTTTTTATTTTAAAATGATTTCAAATGAAGTTGTGGCGAATTAAAATACAAGCGGATGCCACTAATGTGTTGCAAAACATAGCTCATGCAGTAATAAATCAAGTGGTCGAGCTATTATACCTACATTCACCAACATTTATTTAATGGGTCTCGAAGACATGTGGTTTCAACAGGACGGTGCAACCTACCACACAGCGAACGAAACAATGGAATTATTAAATTATTAATTATGGAAACACTGCGTTTCTTTTTCAAATTTCAAAATAGGCGGTTTTGATAAGTTGGGTTATACGTTTTCAACCCTATTTGAGGATTCAATTCGGAGGACAGAAGAGACGCCTAATTATCGAATTCTTTGGTTAAACCTAAATACATAACAGACTTTTCATACATTCGCTATCGTAACCAAATAACCAAATTATTCTCACAAAAAATCTTAAACAGTGTTAAAAAAGATCGTTTGTTAGGGTTCATGATACTATAAATTTCTGTTTCAATCTTTGTAGCTTTTCTTGGGACCAAAATAGCAACTCCTCAAATTAACGTTGAATGATTTTTGAACAGAATTTGATTAAACTTTAGGTAGCACGTAGTTTAAAAATTTATTTTGAATAAGCCCTCTTTCATCCAGCCTCTTCCAAGACATATGCTGAATTTTAGATAAAATGTTTCAATTACTATTTTATAATTTTTAACTATTTTTGGAACGTACTAATCACTCAACGCTTTGCTAATAGCTACTAGCCGAATAGTAAAGTTAGTTGTAATTTAGAGTTTGGTCAAGCAAAATGAATAAACTAATTGCGGTTGTGTTGATGATTTGTGTACTTCAACTTGCGCTAGGCGATGATATCATTTGTGGTAAGCCAAATCAACAACATTTTGAATGTGGCAAGTGTGAAAATACGTGCGAAGAGCCCGATTTGGAACAACGGTGTGAAGTAGTTTGTCGTGCTGGATGTTTCTGTAGAGGGCAGTATATTTTGCATGAAGGACGGTGCATTACATTCACAGAGTGCCCAAAAAAGATGAATTATGATTCGAAATCGAATTAAATAAAAAAATTTGTTTTATTTTAATAAAGTTTTAGTATTTTTATCTGGAATGTAATATAGTGTTTATATATAATTGTTTATGGCGCTGCAGGATTATTTAACATATGTTGGAATGGTATTCATGCTATATTAGATAAGAATCATAAAATGCTTTATATTCATCAACCGAAACCTTATAATCAATGGATTCAATTATACGCATAAGTCGTTCACTTTTATTTATTCCAGAGGTTTTGTATACTCGAATGGATGATATCTTAGAATTTCAGTGTAACAAATTCAACAAAATTCTTCACTCTTCGAAGTGGCGAAAATAACTGCTCAAACAAATTTATTAGGAGGGTCCCTCACAAGACTTTTTAGACAATTCTGGAAAATAGAGTTCATTCAAATTCTGCAGAACATAATGCAACAAAAATGTTGCACTAATGTATGCAAATGTTGCGTGGAAAATGTTGGATGGTTTCAAATGAAATTCCTTCTTTAAAAGTGATAAATTCCTTCTTTAAAAGTGATTTTTATTTTACCCATTAAATTATATTTGCCAATGGCCCATGCTGACCCAAGTATGCACAACATTCTGGTTATAACCATCATTTTCAAAATAATTGATATTTGTTTTATTTAATTTGAATTACCTACCTGACTCGACGTCTTCTCGAGTAGCTTATTTCATGTCTTGAGTAAAACTAAAATGAATTTTAACACCGATTCCTTTCACCCATCTATGTATGAGCAACATAATTTTATTTATTCAAAAAAAAAAAATTCACTATTCATCACTTCCTGAATCTTGTGGACATTCTGCTAACGTGATACACTGTCCTTTGTGTAAAATATACTCGGGTTTGCAATAACATCCAGCACGACACACTATACGACACCGTCGATCCAAATCGTGCAATTTACATGAATTTTCACATCGGCCACATTCCATGTATTGTTGATTCGGTTGATCACAGATGATGTCATCGCCTAGCACAATGTGAAGTACACAAAATAACAAAACAACAACAAATAATTTATTCATTATGTTTGTCTAGTAAATCTCTATTAAAACTGAATCGTCGTGGTTCTGCTCATCGGTTTATATGTAATAAAAACGCGATTAACTCGCAATAACCTTCATGATTCGGAATTAGTACAATCCATGACTGGATTCAAACAATTTTTAAAGACACAAACACAAGTACGGATGAGACTTGCGAAATTTATACTAATCACAAGCTCATCTTAAAATCAACAGTCGATTTAATAGTTTTGTAAAATGCAATGAAATTTAACTACAGCGCTACGGATTTTGCGAGTACTTTCACCAGACAAGTGTATAAACAAGCTCGCAGCTTTCGTTCCCATTTGAGCAGTTATGTCAAAATTTGAGTCAAGGTAGAAATTTGGTTCAAGTTTAGAAATTATCGTGTCAGTTTTATTAATAAACGATTATAATTAGATAAATTAGGATTACAATGAAACATATTGCCACATACAAAGCCAAGTTTCGTATAATAATGTTGCAAGAAAAATTTTGAATGGCATCCAATGAAATTTCGATTTATTGTTCAGTGTTCGTCACTTCAGAATTCTTGCCAAATTCCATATATTATTGATTCGGTTGATCACAATGGTGAAGTCCTCTCATGCGACAAGTTGAAATACACAAATTTGAAATAGTTTATTTTATTCTGTATACATACGTTTGTCTAGTAAATCGCTATTAAAAGTTTAAAGATTTGTTGCGGTATAAAATAAAATTAGTATGCTATAATCCGTGAATGACTTTACTTTATCCACTTATTGAATTGTTCATAGATTTTTAGAATGTTTTGTAGTTTTACCGGTTAATTTGCTGGTAGACCACATACACTTTACAGTAATGTTGCAAATGAAGTTTATAATAGTTGGAGAAGGAATTCTTTAAGTAGTGGCTACATATTTTTTCGAACAACATAACCAAAATCAAATTTTTTCTTAATTTCGAAACGGAAATGTAAATTTACAAGAATCGAATGGCTTTGTATTTTACAAATATTATCAATCATATTTGTATGAAAATGATGAAAATTAAAGACACTTCTGTGTGATGCGCTTCAGGATCGAATTGAATGTATATAAATATGCTAAAGACCAAGGTTATTGTAAATATTAAGGATCTTGATCAATTTTTTTAAGACGTCATTAATTAATTTACCTGCTGTTTCTAGCACCATCGTGATCGTAATGGAAGATTTTTAATGCATTTTAACATTTGATTAAATTCAGTAGATTTGTAATACTTAAAAAAGGTACTGGTTTCAAATTACATAATATCTTGTACAATGCGGTTCGAATTTAATTTGAACAAATATTATTGGATACCATAAAAATTATTTTAAAATAATTTATTTCAATTTATAATATTTTTTACAATACATAATAATATATATTTATAAGTATGTATAATATAATTTATGACTTTTTTATTTTTAAATATGTTGGCTCATTTTTAATTAATAATTAGGATGTCTTAATTAAATATAGTTTGGATCTAAAATATAATATTATGTGTATAGTGCAACAAATATTAATAATTATATGTAGTTTTATTTATAAAATAGTAAAACGATTTCGTTTATATGCTCATCACTGAATTTACCCTGCGACAGTCCTCAATATTTAGCTTCTTTTTTTTATGTTTTTTTATAAATCGGACGGTTTAATACTTTTCTATAAATTCATATTTTAATCAAGCTGGTCAATTCGAGCCCCAATTAACCCAAAAAATTCACACAAAAAATATTTTTTATTTATAATTCCTTCTTTTTTTTTTTTAATTTTATATAAGCAGTCTTTTCGTTATTAAATTAAAAATAATAATAATTAATTATAGTAGTGTATAATATAAAGTAGTAAACTCCAAAAATAAAACGTAAATATACATATCAGAATATAATATAAGTTCTTAAGTCAAAGATCCGATCGGCCAAGTCCGAAAATATATTTATTCTGTTGTGGACGCACGACTACGGACAAATCTCAAATTGGGGGGTGGCATAGGAGGATTTAAATGTATAGTTAATAAATAAAACAAAGAAATAAACACACGAAGCGGTTAGAGAATTTAAAATACAAATGTCTTTTCGTCGTAATCAGCCGAACCTCCAGGCGCGAAAATATAATAATTGCAGTAATTGATTTTAATGTATTAAAGTCCGTTGACGAAGCGCCTCCGCTATATTATCATCATCCACTAAATTAATTATTTTATCACTACTTAAACTCGTATTATTATTTATATTACTACTACAACTACTATTATTATTATTGTTATTACTACTACTATTGTTGATTGGCATGTTTAATTCCGATTTATTTTTATCCAAGTACCGCCGACGTGCCATCTGTAACAACGTCTCTTTACGACGTTGCAATATTTTTTCGCGTTCAATCGAACTTTTAGAAAATCGATCGCCTAGTGCTGCACCAGCCCCTATGGCCATCTCTTCAAAACTGTTATCATCTTTGAGCAAATCGTGTTGATTGCCAAAAATATTTGTAGAATTTTTTTCGATTTCATAACCCGATTCGGTTGAATACGAGAACGCATCGTCAGTTGTACGACTGTTTCCGGTCGATGGTGGTGACATTGAGGCATCATCAGTAAATGAACCACCATGTTGTATCGGATTTACATAATAATCATTTGGCGTCTGGAAATTTAAATTTTCACGAAGATTTGTTTCGGTTGCGGTTGAATCTGTCGAACCTGTAGTATCTGCGGTTGTTGTGTCATTTGTTGATGTCGTTGTTGATGTATTTGTATCTTGATAGTCGTCCTCATCGAATGCATTAAATTCTTGGAAACGTGCTGGAATTTGTAGACGACCTTCTAGGATATTGTCAACGGTAATTTCCATTGACCGGGTCATTTGTAGATCGGCGATGATTATTGTCAATGGGAAACGTGGAAACATTTGTTGAACCTGAGAATATTAAAACAGAAAAATTAAAATGAGAGAGTTTGTTATAAATAATCAATTTGATAGCCGAGTGTGTGTGTATTTACAATATTTACAATTATGTAATTTAGAAAAATTTTAATACTATAATTACATTAAAATGTCTGGCGCCTCTGTAAACCTCAAATGCTTTATGCTTATTTTATTTTATAATATTTTAGC
This sequence comes from Tipula unca, assembly GCA_951394425.1. Taxonomy (NCBI): domain Eukaryota; kingdom Metazoa; phylum Arthropoda; class Insecta; order Diptera; family Tipulidae; genus Tipula; species Tipula unca. The sequence goes on along the minus strand of OX596381.1, from coordinate 172,716,715 downwards.
CCAATGAGGGTATCTCAGTAAAAGGCATTTTAAAGAATTAAAAAATCTTTTAAAATAGTTACATAAATGGAATATTAATCAATCAAGATTATCTTCTATTCAATACGTAAAATAGCAAGCCGAACTCTGCGGCCGTCTTGTTTGTAACGACTACGAAGGGACTTGTTATTGTTCTCTATTGGGAAAATGCATGACCGCAAATTATAAAATTATATTGGCCGGCATAATCCATGAATTAACTGAACGAACTGAAATTAATTAACTGTTCGATTCCCACTCTTCACTTCAGTTAAAATGTTAGCTGGCGAATTATCTAAATAAGAATTTCGGCCGTGTAGTTCATTTAGAAGATATGTTTATGAATTTCGTGCGAAATGATTGAAATATTTATATAGAATTGTGGTATGTTCATATAAAAGAAATTTAGCGTTTAATAAATATAATAATTAAAGAATAAAAACAATAAGTATATAATTTTATATTTACATATTTATATAAACCAAAAAATAAATTGTTTTTTTATCTGAAGTGAAGAGTATTATCAAGTCTTAATTTATTTATTTGATAAATTCTTAAGTTTTGATTTAATTTATCCTTAAGTTTTAATACGAATTTGCCAATTAAATAAAATAGTGATAAAACTACATATTTAAATCGATGCACAATTATAATTAAACGCACAATTATTTTTGTGTTTAAGCAATCTAAAATGCTTGTTTATCTGAAGTGAGGAGTATCTATGGAACAGCCATAATAACTCAATTCGAATTTAGATTCGGAATTTCAGATAATTGAAAAAGCAATCTATAATATTTAACAAACGCGATTAGTATTATGAAATTATAGACTATTATACTCAGAGCCTAAACTCGTTAGACCAATCCTTCTATAGTATATATATTCTTTTTATGCTTAATTCCTTATTTATTTTTAATTAAGTTAACGAGTAATACACTCGTTGATGTGCTCAAATTTTGGGATCTGGATTAAATTTTAATGTAATATAAATATACATACATAATTGGATTCTACTGAAATTTTAATACTTGTTTGGACATTTACTGAAGTTGTCCTAGAACACATCACTTTCCTCTAATTATGAATCGCAAATGAAATATTGACCAACGATTGAAATTTATATAACACATTAAGGCATTTTAATACATATAAGTAAGCGTTAAATTATTGTAGACAAGAAAATATTTTTATTTATATAGTTCTTCTGTCTCCTTACTACCCAAAAGACCAAACACATTTTCGAAACAACCAGGAACATTAATAAGTAGAATGTTTAAATAAAAACCATTTATATTTACACAGCTGTACTTCACAACTACTTAATATACAAACAGTACTAAATATTCATGCATCTCATTCATTATCAGTATCACCCTAACCCAATACTCATTGATACACACACACACACACATACAAACGCACAAATAATTAGTCATATTGAAAATTCCGCCCCGCAAATATTAGTTTCCAAACAAAAACCCACCTGTCTAGCCATATTTCGTAATTGTGATGTATGACCTGTGTTTTGTAGAAATGTATCGTTCCTTAATACATTGTTGACGTGCGTCACTTCAACAGAAAAATTTGGCAGCCATGATACGTAACGTGACCCATTAAAATGGAAAAAGTGATTATTCGCTCGCCCTCCATTTTCATCTCGTTCATCAATAATACGATCGGCTTGATGTAGTACATTATTGTTATTTTGTACACTAAGTGCCAGACGACATGTTGGACAACTCGTATCCTGCTCAAGCCATGACTGAAGACATGAACTAAACCGATATCAAAATTAATAAACTCAGCCTTTAAAATAATATATAGTTTTTATTAAAATAATGGTACACTTACTTATGGAATAGATGGCCACATGGCAATTTTCTAGCTGTCTCCATTTTTTCCCAACAAATAGCACAATTATCAGAATTTTGATTCAGATCATCAGCAGTTGCTAACGGATAACTTTTCTCCATATGATTGAGAACCCACAAATAATTTCGATGCTTCTTCACTTTTCGTTGAATTTCATGACTCAAATACCTTAGCTGCATGATAATCACTAAACTAGCCATCGATAAGAAAATATTACTCCACAATAGCATATGTAAATGATGTAATAGATCAATGATGAGGGCAGCCACTTCAAACACCAACTCGATATAGTATGCAACTGGTCCTCGTTTATCCCAAGATATTGCTAAAATCAGAAAAACTATAACGTTTAATTTTGTTTTAGAAAATTTGTGTGTTCGTAGCAGATACTCACCTTCATTTGAAATTCCACCATTACGCATATCGTACAGGAACATTCCGTATCGTATTAAGACATGTAGTGTCCGAATTGATAGTAGCACGCACTGTAAAGAAAACAAATATGTTAAAGATTCCATTTAAATAACAAGAAAATTTATCAATACAAAAAATTTGTTTTTGGTGCTGTCACCAAATTGCAAAAACAGTCTTGATTAATCCAAGATTCGAGAGCTGTAAATGGCCTGCCTATATCATGAATAAACAATCTCTAACATGTTTAAATCAAAGTAGATTTGAACGGAAACTTGAACGGACACTTCCGAATTTTGAAACATTTTAGATTATCAAAAACAATTATTTAATAAGAACATAAGAATTTTTAGAAATTTAACGCCTTGGACGATTTTAAAAAGTTTTAAGATTTTTGCAATATTGAGACTGTGTCCGAATCGTGTGATAAAAAATCGTGAATTAATTTTTTGATATTTACTTGAAAATACCGAACACACCCAAATTATTCGAGTCTATTACCATGATAATTTTTGACAGCTATCGAATAATTTGTGTACGCATGTGCAACTTCTGATTTATATATACATAATAATTTAATCTAAAATTATTAATACTTATAATAATAATAACGTGAGATTAAAAGGATTATCGGATCCATTATTTTAATTTTTAAAATTTTCAAAATAATGCTCTGTTGGAATTAATCCAACCAAACATACACGTTTCTCTTGAACAAAAAAATACTATTTCTGGTGCAAAAATCATATTGAATACCAACGTCTTCATTTAGATTAGATATTAAACCGCAGATAAACAATACACTCAAAGAAAAACTACTAGTTTTATTACAAAAAAGAATGAATTAATTCAATAAAATATAAAAATGCAATAAAATATCCATCTAACCTTCAAATGATACAACTAAGCAAAGATCTAAATGAGCATTGATATCACCTTGTTGTAGTTGATTACAAACAGGGCAAACAGTTCCCAAATTTGCAGCTCATCATTTGAATCATCCTCAATCACAGCGTCAATTTTAACTGTGATTTGTGTAAATGGTGATTTTCGTGGTACATTATATTTAACTGGTCTGACCTCGACTTTTATGCCCATACAACCCTCTAGATGGATCTCTAAATCGTTACGTGATAGACGATCTTGACATAATGGACAATGAATTATATTATTTTCCGTTAGCAAATCAAGTCAGTGTTTCGGGATGTTGACGTAGTTTGATATCGATTCAAAAGTGTGTCCTCACCAAATAAATAAAACTTCTTTATCGATTAGATCACATCGGTGCGTCTTCATCAGCGCTGAAATTATGTGTCTTTCTTGGATCGTTTGGTCAGTGAGAGCTCTTATGGTGCCGCGTCTCTCGACTTCTTCATCACTGTCCAATAATTCGACAGTTGGGTGTTTTTCTTCAATTAGGATTAAATCATCCTCAATATTTTCTTCGACCAATCGAGGTCGTTTTAAATCTGGAACATCTTTCAAACCACTATTACCGTACCGTTTTGCCCACAGATCACGAACTGTATGACTAACATTTTCATTCGGTTTAGCGGGTGGAATATCAGAAAGGTATCTACCTCGGCCAGCCAATGGTTCAATTGATTTGTTATTGGAATGTGAGGGAGATTCGTCATCACTGATCGGTAAATCTTTAAATCCAACTACATTTTATAGGTTACCGCTTGATCGATCATTGCTTGGTCATTTCGTGCTGTAACACAAATTGTGGAGGGTAGTTGATATAAGGGTATACAAAATCTAAACTATTCTACCAAAAGCGATTCAATCAAATTTTTCCGTGATCTCAATTTTAAAAGTGGTTCACTTTATCGTATCGTGCACCGCATACCTATTCCCGCACAGTTGTACATGCGTTTACTCCATTCCAACGCGACACACTGTAGTTTCCCTTGGAAAGAATTTCAAATCAATTGCACCAAACAACGTATGAATATCTGGCGTTGGATCGATTGTTTCCCAATCCGGATAGCTAAATTGTCCGTAATATTTAAATCTTTTAATTTAAATTTAAATTAAAATCCAATAACAATCCATTATTTTCATATTAAATTTTTTAAATTTTCTGTGCAATTTATTAGTTGTGACAGAAAATTTGAGGTTATGAAAACTAAAATTGACATATATGACGTGGGGAAAAACTTATCGGGTGGGGAAATTTATTACACATTTCGGACAGCATAATAAAAAATCGTGAATGTAGGGGAATAAATATCAAGCAAATGTCAAAAAATTAATTCACGATTTTTTATCACACGATTCGGACACAGTCTGAGAATACAAGAAATTTAAAACAAAAATACGTATAAATTTCCAATTTTATGAAACAGTCCAAACTAATGATATTAAAATCGCTTTGAACCACTTTGTAAAATAATTATCATAAAACAATATTCGATGTCCGAAAAATAGACAGCATTCAAATTTTGTAGAAAACTTTTAAATTGTCAACCATAATGCCAATTAAAAACGATTAAAAAAAGTTCGAAATTTCTTTATTGTAATCTGTCACTATTTTAAACAATTCATTACTCAATGTATTAAATTAATCCGCGAATAATATTTCAAATACGTAATATACTACATTTAAATAACGACACTCACACTTCTAATTGACCCATTTCAACTGATCGACTTACATTTCTTATTCGCCACAATAAGCACAAATCTAAAAGTATAATGCGAAAGACTAAATATGACGTAAGGCCAAGTATGCACAGTCAATGTGCTATGCTGCTGGTAATTTAATACAAATTATTATTATTAATGTAATAATTTTGAGATAATTGTCAGAAACAATTTCTCATCTCACGATTTACAATTTGATAATCTACGTGACCGCTTCCATTAGAATATACATAATTACATAACAAGCCTAGCGACCAGCATAATTTTAACGATTAATTAACTTTTTATTTGGAGTGTAATTTGTACGCTACATTTCTAGCAAAATTTGTTATTGAAATAGTTTTTTTGTTAGTTTTTGTTTTTTTGTGCAATTGGCATAAATGTTTCGTGGTTTGTAAAATTCGAGTTAGTATAGTATAGTAAATAAATTCGTGGGAACCTTGTACATACAAATTTAAATAAAGGGATTACGTCAGCTATCGTCTGGTCACGAACACTCTTGGTAATTAAGTTTAATTAATGTTTTGTAAGCAATTAAATTCGGCATTTTAATTAGTTTATGTACATAAATGGATAACTTTGCCTCACACACTACTTCATATCACATCACATTGTTTTTGAGTGAACTATAGAAGAAATTACAGAGTTCCTCCCATAAACTACAGCAAATGAATTTAAACTAATGTTGTTGACCGGTTGCTTTAAATCAGTGCAAAAAGTTACAAATAATCGAAGGGAACGAAAAATTCGAGAAGCAATTTATTTAGTTTTTTATTCTAAAACTATTAATTCTAAACTATTAAAGATAAGCTCTACCATTTGTTGGTGGCTGATGGACCGATTTATTTTCCATGTCAATTCAGGCTAGCATGGATGATGATAACAAGGTTCTGTAGCCGGGATATGGTGACAAACCACCAAGAGATGCTTGGTTGGGTGCATATATTATACAGAGAATTTTGAAAAAATTGTTAATAAACGAGTTAGGTGAATAAAAGGAAATTTAAATTTAATATGCTAATCAAATAATGACAAAAAGCAATTCAAAAAGTAAATCGACGAAGCAGTTAGATAATCATCTTCCTAATATCCTAATGATACATAATATACACATTCAATCAATTGCACTTGAAACCACACACTTTAATCTTCTATATGACTTATCCAAAATTATTCAATTTCGCGCAAGTGTGTTTACGTAACGAACAAAAACCACCAAATAGTTCATCAACCTGTCTCATCTCAAAGCATACTTCACGATTATCATTGTTCATGATTCATTCAACCTGATTCACACACAAAAACGGTAAAAATAAACAATAATTTTTCCAATTCGTTTTGTTTGAAGAAAAATTTTCACTTTTTCATAAGAAATTTTATTTACTCTGCACAACAACAAAACAAAAAATTTCTTATTATGTAAATTTCCATGCCACACACTCCACACAGCGCCACTCAAAAGATCAAAAACTAACTTTCGCTCTTAATTGTTGTTATTAGACAATTCTTTTTTATGGTTCCCGTAATTTGCATCTTTATGAAATTTTCTTAATGTCATCGGCGACAATATAACGTTTTCTACTGTATGGAGACAATCGATTTCAATAAAAGGCACGCGCTACTAATTTTCTAATTTGATATCTATGTTGAGGTAGTCATAAACTAGATAATATGAATGCATTAAGCTATTTTGTTGAATGAGAATAACCTTAAATGTTGTATTTCTTGACCTCAAAAATCAAATTCTTGATAAATAAATTATGTACATATGTGTTACATATACAGAGAAAAGACGATTAAATCGCTCATATATTTATAGACGAAACACAATGTTTGTTGCAACATTACAAGATTAAATACAACTTAAACGACACATGAAAGTGCATTTACCCTATACCTAGTTACATTTATTGAAGGTAACAACGCGAGTCCATAAGTTTTTGTATATCGCATCGATACTTGATTCTTGTATAGATAATTTTCTTAATAAGGTAACATGGTTTTAATTAAATCAAAAACCGGTTTCGTTTAAGATCGGTGCCAAATTTTGCATTATATCATCTAATCTATACAAAATACCACGATCGAGAAAAGTGGTTTTTCTAACGGATGTCGAATATTTAGCATAATTTTCCAAAATGTATTGTAAACTAGTCATGTGATGAGGTTATCAGGCTTTTATTATGTAATCGAGCAAAATTTCAACCAGATCGCTATAGAAAGCAGAACTCATAACAAAATTAATTTAGGCTAAATGTAGTCATGACAGTGAATTGATAAATTAATTACCTTGTAATGTACTTTTAAAATGTATGTATCTACAAAATTAACATTTAAAACAAAGATGATAGTTCATAATCGATTGATTGATATTCTTAAGTGGTTTTTCTGCTACAATGCAAAGTAAATTGATTATTAAAATTATTTCCCCGAGCCCCACCATCTACCAAGTCAACTATCATGACATTGACACAAATCTTTAAGTAATAAGAAAAATTAAATTGTATTTTAATTGAAAAATAACAACAACAAATTGAATTAAATGGTTGTGTGCGTAGTATGCATAGCATGTTGGTATGTAAATACCTGTGAATGAATGCAAAATGTTGATGGTGGTGATATTTCAGGGTTTTATTTAATTTGTTATTTACAATGATAATGTATGATAATGAAAGTTTCAAATCCAGAACAAACATCATTTTAAACAGAAGCAAATTTGTAGGAGTAAACTGAACATACGAGTATCCTTTTAGTTAAGAAAAGAAAAAAATCCAATCTTCAAATATTAAACACGATATAGAAAGCAAAGTTTTACATTTTGTGTCGGTTCATTCTTTACTCTTTTGTACAGCAAAAATCATCAAAATATACTCTTTTTAAGTTAATACCCTCTTTTTTAAATCAACATAGCTTTTATGCCATTAAGATATTTAATAGTAAAACGAATATAATTATGCGATACAAGATTCTTATCAATATTAGGGGTAGATTAATAGTTCATCGTACCCAAGTCCATTGAAAATATATACTCATGGTTTTGAAGGAGTGTTATTGTTTCAACAATAAAAAAACGTTAACTAGTCTGAGGTTCCAATTTGATGTGGGTGTGGAGCAGGATAGCATTGGAAGTTAAACTAGAAACTTAGTGTGCTTGTGCTGTGCTGTACTAAAATATGTAGTTGATCGCGTTCAAACCAATTTAGAATGGGGAAACCAGTAGAAATTCTCAAAGCAGAAATTTAATGAAATGTGTAGGTTGCTTAAAGACCTAATGGTCTAACGGGACCCGCATAATTTGCATTTAAAAGTATTATCTATGAAACTATATGGATCAATACATAATAGTGTAAAAATGTATATGTTGTAAAGTTTGGATTACTCAAGCGTACCAGAAAAGCTATAGCGTAAATAATTATAAATCATGCATATTTGCTGGTCAAATTGCATCGAAATCCAATGTTAAATCAATTCTAATCCTAACTATGTATCATAGTTTTCAAAATCACAGAAAATAACTTTCGAAAATAAATCATAACTCTACTCGGACTGTAGTATCGCTTGAGTAGAAGCAATAAAGTAGCCAAAACGAGGTATAAAAATATATTCAATGCAACAATAATAAAAAATTATTAAAAATGTTCGATACCAAATTTTAGTTAACCTTTCCAAGCACTCACTGATAGTAAAACACACGAATAATTGTCTTGCATCAGCCCTAAAAATTTTCGTGTGTTTTGCTATATATGAATGCCTGGCGAGGTGACTATAATTTATGGCTTTTTTGATGCTAATTGATCTGCTTTTATAAATAATTTTTTCTTGAATAATGCGGTTTCTTGGGCACTAAATTGATTAGTGCGAGCACTGTCCATCTTGCCTAATATTTTATATTATTATATATTATATATTATTTACATTATATAATAATATATTTTAATGGGCCGCGCCTCCTATATACGCTGCATACACTTATTTTGCTTTTAGATAGAATGATTTTAGCAAGTGTAGCTATAACACTTTCGTGAAGTTTATAGAATGAAGAATTGCAATACAAAATTTTCAAATTGAGTTTGATCAGATCTGAGGGTCGTCAATTTTTGGAAAATATATTTTGAATTAAAAGAATTTAGAATCGAGAAATTGTTAAATTTCAAATCTGGAATATTTTATATATAGTAGAATTAGCAAAGGATAAACTGTTAATTCAAAAATTACAGTGTTTGAAATTTTAAAATTAGATTGGCATAAAATATAATTTTTGAATGAAAAATTTAATAAATAAAAGGTTTAAATCAAAATTTTAAGCTTCTTACTTTTAAATCAATAAATTTCCATTTTAATTATCTAAGATTTTTTAAATATTCAATTAATAATTTTTAGAAATTTCTATAATATGAGATTTTTAATTGATATTAAATTAAAAATTAATTCCTACTTTCTCGAAAATAATTTAAAAAATTGTTAATAGCCGTAAAAGTTTTGACACAAACAATTCTGGGGCTTGTGTCAAAACTCTTTTCATGGCTATTTTTTCATAATTCTATAAACCTTGTTCGAAAATTGAATACATAATTGATTTTTATGTTAATACCAACCAATTAAAACTTGTATATTCAAGAAACTTTTAAAAATTATAAATTCGAAATTTTAAAGTTCTCAAATCGGATGTTCATCTAATCTAAAATTTAGAAGCAAGAAATTATTAAATTGCGAATCTTTAGGTATATAGAATTTTAATGTTTTCGTTACTTAATGAAATTTTAAAATCTACGTAATTTTTTACATTCTTTAAACGGATATAATTTTAAATATCAAAATTTAAATTACTTAAGTTTGAGATTTAATTAATTTTAATTTAATTGAGATTCAAAACGACGTTTGAAATTCGAAATCGTGAGCCAAAATTCTTAATTTTTAATTTGAATTTGCTTTAAGGTCTAATTTACATAATTATAATAAAATATTTTGATTTTGATATTTCCAAAATCTATGAGTGATTTTCTTCTGAATTTCAAATTAAATTAAAAAATTTAAAATTATTAAATCTTAATTTTTTTAAATGATTCAAAAATTGTAAATTTTAAATTATAATTTCTTGCGGCTATACTTAATTTTTAAAATAGCATGGAAAGAGGCCGAAATTCGTAACAATTCGTATAAGCGATTCTAAATTTTTGGATTATTGTTTTTTGTAAACTTTAAATTATTTGAAAAAAGATAATTAATTTTTTTTAAAATTTTAAATCTCAAATACAAACGTAAACGCGCGCCCCACGCGTCGTTAGTTTAGGCCGTATTTCTTAAAAGGCAACCAAAAATTAAAAATAAATGTCAAATTCCTCAATATGTTTGGTTTGCCAAATTTTCATATATCCACTCTATAGAAGTGTATATATCTAAGGTTGGCCTGCAATTTCTATAATCAAATGTTTGTAACACAAATTTTGTATATACAAATATGCAGTCTAAATATTCATGAATATATAGTCTTACTCCTAACACAGTCATCATTCTATCGGGTCGATTTCTAATTGATAAAACATCGTTAAAGTTCAAAAAAACGATTTGTAGATCAGCTTAAATTTTGACTTATATATTGATTGATCCGTCAACTGGCTCAAGATCAACTGGTTAGATCAACATCCTTAACATAAGGGACTGATTATATAACGCATGAAAATTGCCTGTAGCTGGACGACTGCTTGTTGGAACGTCTTCAAATATTTAAATTTGGTAAAACGTACTCTTTTGCGTTCGAAAATATCTATTAAAATAAATAAAATAAATAAAATATCGATTTTTTTTCATAATTTTGACGCGAATTTAGGTAAATTATACATTTAATAATCTAAATGTCATCATCGCAATAAAAAATTAGTCGAGTTAATTAATTTTATCCAATACAAAAAATTGAATAAATCATCAAACATAAGCACACGATATAATTTTTGTTTTTAACAAAAAATGCGACAAATTTGTTAGTGTAACCTCCTCGCGGATACTTCCTATTCAATTTTATGGCATAATCTATATAATTTAAACCAAATGTTTTAAACTTACCTCAGCCGCCATAAATGCAAATGTATTAATGCCGCTCATAAGTCCAACGCCAATACAGATAATGAACATAACACCAGATATTGTTAAAATCGATGATAGCAGGGCAACAAGTCGAAAGTGTGACCATCCAGGTGTTGTTGGCGAAAATGATAGCTGAAATAAACCAAAATATAAATTAGATAAGTTGTTCGTAATTACAAAATTTGAAATCCTAATATTATAATGGGGCGCGCTCAAATTTTGTATTCTGACCACAAACGATTAATGTCATATTTGTTATTTTGATGGGTGGCGTTTTGCATAACAAATTGTCAATTAATTTTTTTATTGATTTTGAATGTATTAAATTCAATCAATCTGCGGTTAAAAAGTATTTTTGGCTTGTTTGTAACAATTAACGTTTTATATTTTTAGATAAATGAGCTAACTTAATGGCAGTGTGGCCAAAGTTTTTTTATTTTCTAAATTCCATGCAAATGAGTAACTAAATTCATAAAGAAATTAGTACACGATTTTCCATCAAATTTTCTGGATTATAAATAAGGACGTAGTCATCTATGTTATCAATTTCACTGAATAACTTAGTAAATATAAATCGCTCACACGTTCATCATCATTAATAGATATGGATAGAGTAAGAAGTCCAATCCATCTAGATGAATCGATAACTATGTTGGACACAGTGAGAAGTCCAATACATCCACAAGCTAGATATATGAACGCAAGTAAAACTAGTGATTCTTACCGACCTTTTCAAAAATAAAAACACCTTATGCGCTCGTTGACAAACCAAATTCAATTTGATGCCAACATGTAATACTCGTACAACTAATTATTATTTTGCTGAATAATCTTGACTACCAAAACCATTATAATGTCAATAACAAAACAACTTCCAAATCGAATCGGTGTTATGTAACAACGTTTCATGTATGACATATAACAACAAATAAATCTTCTCTTACGTTCATATATCTTTTCTCTCGAAGTCTCGACCAAATTGAAATGCATTCCATTTTTTTCTACTACAAATTTCACTTTCAACACACAAAACGAGTGTAGTAGAACTTAAAAACAAAACAAAAAACATTTCCGAATATAATTCCTGGTTTTATATACGTTACATAATCCGCGGTTAAGTCGTTGAAATACATATATACATATTTTATTGTATACACTTTCAATTGAGAAATTGAAAGATAATAACTATTTTTTGTATTAGATGGTTCAGTCAACGCGGAATTGCAATATTAAAATTTCACTTAACATTTTTTCGTATAAAATGAAAGAAAGTAAAATACAATGAAAGGTATTTTCGTGTAAAAGAGCCTATCTATCTAGAGTGAAATACTCTAGATATCATTGTCATGTTGAAAATTTATCTTATATTCGGTGACACAGCAATATGCAAGTAAAAGTTTTTTTTTTTTTTTTTCATCTTCTCTCAATACAGTGAAAGTTTCTTATAGTTTCGTTAGAGGCGCGACATTATGTAATGCATATAAGATGCAAATTGTGCTTTATTTTGCACAAATTAATATATTGTTTTATAGCACATCAACAATGCAATTAACACTTATACTTACATATTCAAATCGATCTTTGCACAGTTGTGATAATAAATGTAGAAATCCTAAGACGGAGAACCATGATACCCAGAGGACAACCTGTAAAATAAAACAAATATACAATTTGTTAAGTAATTTGGATTAGTTTAAATTTAAATAAGATTCATTTTTGCTCAATTGTATTAAATTTCAATTGATATTTAATTCAGCGTCCATTCTAATTCAATTTGTTATTAAAGTAATCTACAGTTTTTAGCTTTTAAGTAATTGTGTTCAATAAGGCAGACATTTTTATTTCCTACGGAATAATATTTGATCAAACTCAATAAACGATCGATCGATATTCGTTTTGAACGATATTCACATTATAGTTTCATCAATTAAAAGCATATATACATACACATATATGTACTCTGACTGCAATCACCTAAAATCTCAAATTAAAGACATTTCACTAAAGATGAGATCCAATTTAATATTTTGCCGAATCATTCTTTATACCAAAAATCATTTTAAAAAGCCGCGTTAATCCGTTTTATGTAACAACATTTTATGCTGGCATGTAATGTATAAAAACAAATCACATTTATATCATATATCATTTCTCTCGAAATTTCGACCAAAATTACAAATCTCACTTTCAAAGTTCAGCTTTACAATAATATTATGAAATTCAGTTATTTTGGACGCAAACATTTTTAACATAAAGTTGAAGTATAGGATTGAGATCAATATTGAAAATATAATACATATTAAAACTACATATAGATGTATAATAAGTAAAGAAAGTAGGAATTATAAGTAAATTAAGTAAGATTCGAAAGTCATTTCAATTTAATTTTAATTACTTTCAATAGAGCATTAATTATTAAATTGAATATAAATTAAACATGAAGTCTTAATGCACGTGTGTGAATTGAAAAATAAATTCTAGAAAACTATAAATTATTTTCAGCAGTAATGCAACATCTATGAACCGCGTTATGGTGGTAGAACGCGATTCGATTTAAAATTTTAGATTGTAAATTAATAAAAAATAATAATAAACAAATTAATAAATTAATTTGTACGTACAACGTACATGGTTTCCAAGAATACCACCACCGTATCCTTTAGTTGTCGTGGAGACTTTGCTAGAGCTAACTGAAATTAAGCCAACTTATGTGAAAACATAGGTCCGTACTCCCGGCACGAAACTGCGATCGATACTGGTGAGAGAATGATGAACTTTGGAATTACTCATGACCTTAACATGGATCCATCCTCGCAAAACTTCCCGCAGTCAAATTGACCACGTGTTAATTTCTTAAGGGCTAGTCGGGTTGTGCAGGGTGTGAGAACTTAGCGCTCAGCAACCAAATACGTAGGCAGTGCTTATTATTGAGTCACTGCAAAGCTACGATGGAAATTTTCGTACAAGTCTGGGAACACAGCAAAACGCATGGAACTTTTCGACTAAGAAGGTCTAATAAATGAAGATTTAAAAAAACGATATCAGGATCTTGTCAGTGACAAAATTGAGGAACCTATTTGCCAGTCTGGCAGTGTGAACTTGGAGGAGTCTTGGAGGCACTAAAAACTGCGGTTGTCAGTAATGCTCAACAGACTGTAGGTATAGTGAAAATCAGACCCAAGAATGATTGGTTTGATGACGAGTATCGTGGTGCAGTCGAGCAACAAAATATAGCCCATAGTGAAATGCAAAAATGTTTCACAGCCGCGAGGAAAAGAAGGCTACTCTTGCTAGGAGGGCAGCTAAGAGGATTTGGAGACGTAAGAAGTGAGAATGGTGGAAGACCGAGGTTCTGAAAGTACAACTCAGCAATAAGCGCAGTTTGCGTAATTTCATTAAGGGAATTACTAGATTGCACTATACTTTCAGGCCTGTGTCAAGCATGGAGTGGGTACTTTACCAACTTGAGGGAGTAGGTGAGCCACCTTACAGGATACATCCCATGAGGAAATCACTGGGGCCATGCAGAAGTTAAAACGAAACAGCTCACCTGAGGTGGATGGCATAAATTCGGAGCTCTTGTTATTCGGAGGGGATACTTAATGGAACTGTGTTTTTCGACCTTATTCGATTAGTATGGCGAACCGAAATTATGCCTGACGAATAGAAAGTGGCCGTGATAAGCCCTATCTTCAAGAAGGGAGACCGCTTTTAGTGTGAAAATTATCGCGGTATAGCTCTCCTTTGCACAGCATACAAGTTACTGTCCTACATTGTATTATATAGAATTACCTCTCTAGAGGAGGAGAATTTCGTCCGAACCGATCAGTCACTGATCAGGTTTTTTCGCTACGGATGATTCTAAATATTATGATACATCCATCTCTGTACATCAGTTGTTCCTGGATTTCTGGCAGGCCTTCTCGATCAATCGAGAAAGTCTACCCTGGAATACCAGTAGAATGACAGTCTCAATGCTGTGTTAAAGTTGAGAACAGGCTATCGAGAGTTTTTGCTATTAATTTATAATATAAAACCCCACTACAGTAAACACCCACATAGTCAAATTATACAATATTCGTCATCTAAACAGTACTCGAATTTTGTATAATTTGTTATCAAAAAATTTGATTCGATTAATTTTTTTTAGTTTAGTTTCATAATAGGAAAAAAATCGATTTATCAAATTTTTGATTCGATTCATTTGATTTTTTAATTTCATAATAGGACCAAATTGAATATCTTTCAAAGTTAGTTGAAAAATAAACGTAAACTGAAATAAAATCTTGAAAATAATCGTATCATGGATGGAAAGTAAATTTTAATGTTGGGGATTTTAAAAATTCTTTAAATTATAAAAAAAATTTAAAAAAAAGTATTAAACGAACTCTGTGAATTTATACAAATGTTGGAAGTGCAAGAAATTCAGTTTTAAAAATTCATTCTATATTGTTTTCCACTGCAAATCGAAAGTACTTTGTATGGAAATAAATTATGAACCTTAAAAAATCATTTACGAAAAACAAATTAATCATCATTCCAACCAGTGCCAGGCAAGATCGTATTACATTGCTTTGCACACCAACCAGACATCTGGTGTCTTATATACTTTCTACATCCTATATATTAGCCATAAACCACTAATAATAATAATAATAATAAATTGCCAACAATAATATAAATAAAAATGTAATTAAAATATATTTTATGAATTTCTATTTTTCCAAACCGAATCCGTATATACAACACACGAAATAATCGTTACACAAAATATCAAAGGAATTTCGAAGCAATAAAATCACAGAGCAATGACACATTGATCGTTTTTGTTTACAGTTGTGTATATACTATATATCGCGGAAACTTTCAAAATTTATCAATTACCACACAAATCTTAATTGGCTAGCTATATCAATAAATACACCAACATTATCACGAAATGACGATCACGACAAGGTTAAATAAGTTATAGCCCAGGAATCAAAATCGAATTGACGAAAAGCGTATCATCAGCAATATTTCAATGTCATGTTAACTTTTTGATCATTTTATCGTATGCATAATATATATATATATATATATATATATATATATATATATACAAGCAATAAAAGTTACGTTTCGTATTTCAAGGTGAACTAAATCGTCTAATATCGATTTTAATTGGACACACACACGATCAGACATTTATAAACCATAATTATTTAAAAAAAATAGTTTTGAATATTTTCCGGCTCACGTATTTATTTATTGATGGTTATATGATCTCATCATTTCTAATTAGTTATAGATAGATAAACACGAAACCTTGGATTATGCACTAATATAAAACAAATCACTTACCTCATGCATGTACTGTACGTTCACAACTCCGAATACAAAAATAAATTTATAAAATATAAAATTCCAAAATTTATCCTTCATATGTTGCTGTTCTGATATTCTCAGCTCACCAAAAACAATTTTTTGTATTGATTTGCCCATTAAAATTAGTAGACAATAGGCCATATTGATTAATGTCTGTAAATAAATAAAAATAAATTTATTAGAAAATATTAAGACAAATACAAAATGAGGCTAAATATTAAATGTGAAAGCTTATGTATATGTTGTACCAGAATAAGATTATTATACTGCTCTAAACTGGTGCACGAAGGACAAATTTAATATTGTAACCCAATTACCATGCGTCAGAATTCATAATACAGGCACCGTACACGGCTTACTTACAAACCCTGACCGACCATTGAATAGTAAACAACACAAAAATCAAAACAAATCACACATGGAATTTAAGTAAAGAAATTTCGAAAGTAAACTATCGAGAGACAAATAAAATATTCATTTTTAGAAGTTACTGTTGTTGTATTTACAGTACACACCAAAGTCGTTTTAATTTAATACAACCTCTAAATTTAATAATACATGACAGTAGACAAAATACATGCAGCCTTTGCCATCAACAAAATATCGTGTGATTAGACAATTCATATTTTTTCCACATCGCATCGTCCCAAAACTCCTACTTCAATTTCAAATAGATTACATCACTATATACGAGTATATGTGTTGATTCATAACAGAAATATTTGTATGTCGTTTTCTGTTGTATACATTGGATGATTTATGATACTTTTCGCGGTTCGCGATGTTTAAAATCATATATATGTATAAATAAAAATGCAATGAAATTTAACAAAATAAAAGAAATTTGTAAGTACTAACTACTAAGGCACGGTCTAAGTAATTAACCGATTTTTTTTACAATCCATTATTCAACCAATTATTCTCACATAGTTACATATGTATATATAGAAAAGTACACAGAAGCAATACAATTTTAGGCAGATTACGTGCGATTTCCAGTATACCAAGTCATT
Organism: Tipula unca; assembly: GCA_951394425.1. Classification (NCBI taxonomy): domain Eukaryota; kingdom Metazoa; phylum Arthropoda; class Insecta; order Diptera; family Tipulidae; genus Tipula; species Tipula unca. Next base: position 172,699,304 of record OX596381.1, on the reverse strand, counting down.
GTATATTAAGTATACCTACTTATGGACTTAGAAAATAATTGCTAATTGATTTAGAAACACGAATATCAATTAAATATTAATTACTGATTAACAATCTCATATAACAATCTGTCAGAATATCGGACACGTGTCTTATATATAAGCAAGTTGCATGATTATCCAGATTCTTTGTTTGATTCTTTGTGTGCAATACAATATTTTTAAATATGTACACAGATATCGCGATAAAATCCAATTGTCAATATTTCTTTTACAATTCAGCGACTGATTTTAAATTATCACCTCTGTGCTAAGTAAAGAATATTACTCTGTATTTAAAATACAAAGGGATTAACGATTCAATGAGATTTCTATTTATAGGCGTACAATATTGTCTAAAGATTTACGTTCGTCAAGGTTTTGGGAAAAACTACACCATTTATAAAGGTTTCATAATGTCTGGTGTACATAAGATATTGTAAAATGTAATGTAATTGTGGGAAGAACATGCATGAAGGTTAATTGATTAATGCACTTGAATATTTTTTTTATTATTATGTTGAATACGTAATCAATTACATCGTGGTGTGATGTAAACAAAACAGGGATGAATACAAATTTAAATGCTCTAAAATTTTGTTAACATTACAACAAATTATTAAAATCTTGATATCACCAGTTAGTGAATAATACCCCTATTATGGTTCGCACCTCACCAAACGACTCACCTCTCCACTTCAAGTCGTGTGAGTTGAAATTTGATATTATGATCCTCGCTTTAATTTTGGAGAGAGTTGTGCGCTGTTTATTTATGTAAATATCAAATGTTCTTGTAAATATCAAATCGTATATTCGGCCATTTTTGTTGGCCGAATTCAAAAGTAAGTTTCAACTTATTATACAGGAGCATGTGTGTAATACTTAATATATCGCCAATACAAAATGTCCTAGGTTTTACCAGAAAATGTTGAAACTGATAGTGAGGTTACATAACATTGCTGAGACTAATGACAAACCTAATGGATGGAAGAGAGAGGGCTCACTAAACATATTATAATGATGGTCTCATAGTTTTATTTTGTAAAATTTAATAAATTTGTACTATGTTTCAATTTCTTTTTTAATTTTTATTTTTTAAATAAAATTCCTTCCTTAGCCATTATGTACAAATTATTGTGTGTTGATTGGTTTCGTGCGACAAATTTTTAAATTACAAATAGCACGCGAATAAGGTTCCTGATGTATGTACATATATAAATCTGCTTGAGGCATAACTTTGCAAATACCTATGCTATCTCAACAAAAAAAAGTCAATCATTTCCATGTATCACAAAAGTAGTAGAAAGCAGAGTCTGAGACTCCAACAGGAGATCATGGTTGTTTTCATTATCGATCGAATCAAGAATGAAATTTTTTTGCTTCCTCCTATTGAAATTCGAACCTCTAATCAACGCGTCATACCTAAGTCACCTCCAAATTGTTGGTGAGTATTTTTGACATTAAGGAAGCAAGGCGAGAACGATAATAATAAAATTTCAAAATGGTGACTTCGGTGAGATAAGAACTATAATAGGGGTTTTCAGCATTATGAAAGTTATACATATGTCGATCAAATTTATAATTTGTATTATGCTAGTAGAGCTTTTAATATAAGAGTTAAACAGATAATTGCTACTCGTCGAGAATTTTATAATAACTTACCGGCAAAATTTAGTAAGGCTAACAGTGATACATCCAGATGTGTCGCGTAATATTGTTCTGTGCAATTAAGATAGAGAGGAACTGAAGAATCTAGAAATATGAAGGAAAATCTTTGAAAAATTTAAGTAGTTATAAGCCAGACTGTAATCGATAGGATCGGATTAGGCTTCTCTTTATCCAGTATAATCATTCATCGATATAGAAGGCAGAGTAAAAATTGTCTAGTTATTGAAAGTTATTTATGAATTAGGAGTTGGAATCATATTTAAAATCTAATAGTAGTAAACCAAAGATGATTTATGGAATAATGTGCAATAAATAGTGTTATGATGAAATAGTTTGAAACATTCTACAAAAATATCAATGCAAATTTATGTCGAAAACATCCAAACTTTCTGTTATCCAGTGTTAACTCCTAAGCTAACAAGACATTTTAAGTTGCAAAGCTCTGATTTTTTAACACAATTTAATATTTATATAATCAAAGTGAAAGAAGGTTTTTAGACTATTCTCGAAAGTAAAACTATTAATACTGTGTTTTACTACAAAATAAATAACATAAACGTAGGTAAACAAAAATGAATGAAAGATTTAGTATTCTTGTGGCATTTATACTAATCGACAGCATAAAACACAGACAGATTATTTATGATTTAAATTTTTTAAATCGTATTGCTTATTGCAATGAAAAAAACGTTATTGTTTTGTCAATATCAATTTCGGTATACTTTATCATCAGTCAACGCTTTTCTTAAAATTTGTTTCATAAAATGAACTCTATAAACTAAAAATTATGTTAGAAAACAAATCTATAAATTTTTTTGTGATTGTGGCATAATTACCTAGATCAAATGGTTGGTTTATATTTAGCCAATATATTTGGCAATCTTTAATTCCGCCTTCGTTGCACCATACCAATAAATAATTATATTTCGTTTATAATTTTTATCATGAATGTTGACGAAAACAAAATACATAAACAAAAATAAATAAATTTGCAAATTGGCAAGAAGTACACACAACGTGAAATATAAAACAACAACAATATTTTTTTTGTATTTTCAATGTCGCATTGCGCAAACTATTATAATATTGCCTGGGTCTTAACTATATAGATACAACGAATAAACAACGAGTGTGGCACACTCATGACTTCTGCTGATAAATAAATAAATATATACAGAGATCAAAGTATTGTATATTCTAGATGTGTTTACAATTTGAATGTGTCACCTAAATAGTTAGATGAGACGAGCACACTTTTAATTGCGCTACATACATTTTGAATAAATTTTTCAAGTAGTTTTTATTTGTTTATGTAAATTGACTTTGCGAATTGCGGTGTAATAATAATTATTCAGTTTGTTTCAATTTTGCTTTTTTGGTGTGTTTACATAATGTGTCAGCAGTACAATATTTTATATATACTCCAGTGACATAATTATTAGCATATGAATTTTGTTTTTGGGGTAGGTTTAATTTAAAGCTTACAATGAAACCTTGTTTAATACATTTATTTTAATCGATTGACTATGAGTAAATAAAAATGGCAAAGACATAAACATATTAGGTTTAGCATTAAGGTAATAATTTTTGTATACATTTCTAATAGCTATCATCTTTAACTAGTAGGATAATTATTATGGTAATAGCTAAATCCTTTTGTAAAAATTGTAATTTCAGAGTTCCACAAGATTACTACAAGTGTATATAGGTCCTGAAAAAATGTTAACATGTATTTTGAGTGAATTATTTTGTTCTCACTCCCTAAGAGGTTTAATTGTTATTCGAGTAAGAATTACCGCTTTTCCGTAAAATTCTAAATTCTAAAATTCGATATCCCTAAAAATATTAAAACTTCATTAATAATTTGAGTGTTCATCACACTGCTCGTGGATACATTTAAAATCCGATAAATGATTGAAGCTCTATAGAAACTTTTCTGAACTAATTTAGTTTGAGAGACATAAGCAAAATTTGAAATAATATGATTATTAGTGTGTTTAATTTTTTAATTAAAAGCTGAAATTTTTAATAGGAAAATAATTTTGAATACTTTGAGTTAAGCAGCTACTTTTGCACTGAAATGGTAAAAGTTTGAATAAAGCTGGAGTTTGACGTATCGCAAAGCACTTTAATAATTGACGAAAAATGCATAAAATTTGACTTGAATTGGGTAAGAAAGAAAAAATTATCCAACTCAAAATCAAACTTGAATTGAAGTTCTATAAGGACTAACTTGGTAATTTTCAATTCCGAAATCATTTGAAATAAAATTAAAGCACACATAAAAGAAATTTGAAAAGTGCTCGAATGTTATCGAGTCTAATATATCGATATTAATGTTATCTTGTCTAATTTAAAGGATATAAAATAAATATGAAGCATGTTGAATTAAAAATTTTAATAGAATTTGAGTAGAATAAAAAGGTCAATTTCTATCAAAATTTGTAAAGAGATATAGCTTGATTATTTTTTAGATTGCAAACAAAAAATTCCAGTATTAGAATTTGAATACAACAATTAAGCTCCATTAAAAATTTAATTTGTTTAGCACTAATTTTTACATTAAACGCGAGTTTCAACTTTATATCAAATAAGCAGTGTTATCCAACAAATTTAACATTACTATTTGTTACAGAGTCGAGATACCATTAGACCCGCCTAATAAAAATTATGTCAATTATTTTGAAGTGGAACGACTTAAGACTTCGTACACACAAAATGATTGATTTTACATTTTGATATTAGAGAGAAATAGAGATTTTAGTAGGGTCACTACACGTCTGAAGAAGTAAGGAGCTTCAATACATGGGCTCTCTTATCACATAACCCTGTACGATCCGGAACAGAGATCGTTGCAGGCGACGATGGCCCCACGGTGTAGATAACGACTTGGCTTCTTCAGGTTGTCTAGTACGAAGACCCAGCTAAGTATCGAAGCAGCTGGCGTCACATTGTTACATAGTAACGGGCTAGTGATGGGCTTTAACAACTGTTTATTATTATTATTAGAGCGAATGTAATTTTAATTAAAATTGATAATTAGATAACTCATTTTCTTTAAAAATTAGTCGCAACCCCAAAGGATTATATAACAATACTAATACACCATAAATCAATCAATTGCAATTAACGCAAGATGAATTATGGGACCAATTTATGCATCAAAGGGTAAATTTCTTTTAGAACCACTAAAGCTTTTGACAAACACAACTGCACTCACATCAAATTTAACCACAATATCAAAATAATACATTTTAATACGATTTAAAATCCGCATTGTAAATCGTATTTCAACAAAACACCAACTAATAAAATTGCTATCCGAAAAATGACTGAAATGAAATTATTTGTTAATCAATGATATATACACAAGACACAAAGTCTATATGAAAATATTTCGCTCTAATTGATAACGTTGTTTTTTATTTACAAACCGATAACAAATTAAATATTATGTATTGTTCTTTTAAATGGTTACTAATCAATCAATAGTTACTCACCCATATACAAATTGGTTCCTGTGACATAAACGAAACAACATCATGAAATTGTTTGCTAAATGTACGCGGCTCATTAAATAATTTTTCATCGATTAATTCATTCGACTCCATGCCACCGCCCCCCAGAAATCTCATTATCGTATGAACATTCTGTCGATCATTGCTAATATCACTAATATCACTTGTATCATCATTATCAACATCATTATTATCAATCATAACATCACTATTATTATTATTTAAATCGTTTAACTGTTCATCACTAATTATATCACTTAATTTCGATGTTACACCATCGCCACCTACTATCGACGATATAATCGTGGAATTGTTTTGTATTCGCCAATATGGATCACTGGTCGCGTTTATGGCATAATAAACACATCCCGATAGCAGGAGTACACTTATCGTGGTGTACAATTTTAAATTTGGCAACGGAATACGATCGAGTAAACCTGTTGGCATTTTGAAGTACCCGTTTTCTATTATTCTCTCCTAAAATAGTTTGAATTGCAAATACGTCTAGTTTCAATGACGTTGGGAACAAAATTTCATTTTCGATTTTGCATCGATACCGGACCAAAATTTCCGGTCAAATAGTATTTTCGCAACCTGCAATAAATAGAAAAAAAAAATATCATTATTATATTGGTGTGCGACATAGTTTGTATTAAAGTACAATGGAAAAACAGTATGGACAAATATTTACAATAGAAATACACAAACTATAAATAGTTATGTTGTTAGAGAGCGTTCAACTTTTATTGTGTTATATATACTTGGTTGGTATCGACTGTTTATTCTAACTAAAATTTAATAATACACAATACAATGTAAACATATTTCTTTACCTCTTTAGTGTACGTACGGTCGATTTACTTTCAGCTTATAGACAGTTTAATAGCAATTAACGCGACTTTGTTAATAATCCACGCGATAAACTAGTATTTATAAGCAATTAACGTTTTACGACCTTTTTATGATCATCTTTAATGGTGGAACAAAATCTTTGATGAATATCTTAATTATTAAAGAATGAAAAAATTTTGTCTAAGCCGTAAAATATCTTTTGAAGACATAAGGGCAAGAGGTATTAACCGCACTTATTAAACGAATCAACCTCGATCTAAATATTAAAGTCTGTTCAACATCACCAAAATACGAGGTGTATCGTATTTTTTAAGTACGTATGATCGTATCAATAGATCAACATATCAAGTATGATTTTTTATTAGATCAAACAAACTATCTGATCGTATTTTAAAGTCAAAGTCGAGTAAGTAATCTTGACATTGACAACGGAAGTCTCGGAGTCCGCTTGAAATAAAAGATGATCGTAAATTTAATATTCAACTTTGATCTTAATTTAAACGTTTTCAATTATTGTATTAAATTTTACGATCAACTTCCTCATAATTCTTAATAAAAATGAATACCAAGAAATTCACACCTAAACTGATCATCTCAAAAATATAAGTATGACCTAGACCGTTCAAAGCAAAACTGTATAATGAATCATATCGCTTGATTTTAAACGAAATAATTAATAAAATTTCACCAACAGCAAATCTAAATTCACATATATCCGATTTTAAAATCAACTAAATAAAAACTTAAGCTGATTACTAACTAAATATATGTATGTACGTCGGAAGATTTTCAACCATCATTTGTTGAAAGCCCTATAGCATACTCCAATTAATTTTTCCTCATTTTCCGAGAAAAATTCCTTCAAAGAAGATTTATCTTTCATAAAGAAAATTATTATTAATTTGTACTCATTTATACATTGAACGTATGGTTATACGTATTTTTACAAAAAATCTAAATTCAAAGACCTAAAGTTAAATACCCGAAGCTGAACAGAACTGAAAGCTGAACAACTGCTCACAAAGTGAAGGTAGTCGTCATCCTATTCAAGGCAGTTGTAGTATATAACATCATGAGCTAAGCCGGCATTACATCGTATGCCGATATTTAAAACGGTCATATTCCGTAAGAATCGCTACCAATATTCTTAACTGGTCCTTTTTTCAAAGATAAGGCATACTTAGTTGAACTCAAATTTAGCTTCTTTATAAAGTACTTCGCCTCTTACGACAGATAGAAGTCTCTAGCCACTGAAACCTTAGGTCTTTTTATGCTCTTCAGTTGAAAGATAAAGGAGCCATATATATAAAGGAATAATATAATCTAAACCGTAACTTAATTATTGGAACAAAGAAGGTTCATGAAATGTTTATAACCATTGACGAGTTTAGAGATAGTTAAGAGATTTCTTAAAGAGTCTATCTGTGTACATAGAAAAATGCATTTGCTTTTCACAGCGAATTACAAAGTTTCAATATCATTACGTGTCAGCGCTATTGAGATGACCGAAAAGACTCAGCTCAGACAGTAGATTAAAAAACCTGCACGAAGATTAGAATAAGAGAGATCTGAAAAGACCACCATGGACTCATTTAATTTGTTTAAAAAATACCACGAGATCGACAAATCTCTCGAAGAATAAGCCACATAGAATAAATTGCACAAATGCAATTTGGACAGTAACATGTCATTAACCATAACGATTTGAGTAAACACAAAGAATAATTCTTAAAAATTTGTCTTAAGTGCCACGATATAATCGAGAACATTCCACGCCTCAATTCACGCCGGGATAAATGCTGCGGAACAGGCTGTGCCTAAAAAAGATATGCGCAACTGGGGCAAGGAGATAATGGAAAAAACCTTGGCTAAAGAAACCTTCTCTCTTGGTTCGTCTCTGGGCACAATAAAAGCGGATAATATCGGTAGGCATGTTTAAACCCCAGGATTTCCTAAATGCTCTTCTAAGTAATCACAAAATATTGCAGGCGCTTTTTATCAATATCTAGGAAAGTGCACCCACAAGAAATTTAAGAGATTTTTCCATCCTGGTTACAAGTTTAAGCATGTTGCGTGTTACTGGGGACAAATTGAGCAGAGAAAATACAATCAGAGTCACCAGCCTTATAAGCTGCAAATGAAAACAGGCCCTAGCACAAAACATCACGATTGTAAGCCAAATTCCAATCGGGAAGTCCTAATGAGTTCGGCACCAACATCATCTTAGTTGACAATGTTACACCCAGGGAAATGAACTTATATTGAAGCAGCTCACTAATTTCCTTGTTGGAAGTGGTAAGCTGTCTGTCCACCGGCAACAGGCATGCTGTTAGTTTTCTCTCAGAAGTTCAACCACGAGGCTCTTGGAGCGAATCTTACCCTGCTTTTATATTCCTTTTGTCCAATTATTCTGTCGTTTAGATTTTTTACTCTATTCTTCAGATTCCTAGCAGATTTTCTTAAATTTTTAAGTGCAGAATTCCATAGAGATGTTCGGAATTGCCATTGCAAGTGACAATGATGATGATCTTGATCTTCAATTTTCTTACTCGGCCGAAGAGCCCTCGGTTAATTGAGTAATTATAGTACAATATAAGAGGGGGTCGCTTAAGGATATCACCCGTCGATCACCCTTCAGTCTAAAATCAATGATGGGCATGGAGTATAAACTAATTTCAATCATCTTATGACAGGATTAACAAAAGTAGCCTCGCATCCAGTATTGAGAAATTCAAGTACAGAACAGCTTTTATAGTTTTTTGACAATAACGTATTACAATGTTACATCAAACTGACATCAAAAATCGAATACAAGTATTGTATACGTAAATATGTAAGGGAAAGGACGTCATTGACCTCAAACATGTTTTCTTTTGAAAATCAAGTAACATGTAAAGTTGTTATTTCCCAAAAATCCGGAACCTTAATTCAGCCACTCGACTTTGATTTTATTTTTATAATATAAAGTGTGGTTTAACTAATTTGTACATAACTTCTTTAGTAATTAACAACGGGCCTGCGGGGCAATAACTAATAGTCATGTTGTACTTTTAAAATCTCCATTCTCGATTTAACCCCACACACAAATTAAAATGTTTCCATATAATGTATGACTAAGTAACTAAAATAATAACAAACACTTTTTTCTACATACAGGAATACCTCGTCTATCGCTGTACCTGGGTTTTCCCAAGCGTTATATTATAAGTGAAGTATGTATCGCAAAACTGTTAAATTTTGAAACATTTTTTGTGATTCAACAATCAAATTACCCGTCTTACTACGAGACCAAAATTAGTAACTTACCTACTACACCAGATAATTTATTATTCTTAGGCTTTTGGAGGTTAAGGATCGGAGGTTAAGGCAAATTAGAAACTATGTTTTACGAGGTACACCTTTATTTCAAACTAATATAAGTATTTGGCACTCTTATGGTTTCGTATAATCATAACAAAATCAATTTCACCGAATTAATATTGTTAAGATTATTACAACAACAAAAAATATGTTTATACTAAAGTTAAACATAGTAAACCCCATCATTCGAAGAAATCTAGTCATGCGCTACATTTAACTTAAAACACAATTCTAAAAATTTGTGCATAACCTGGTTTTCGCTTCAACCGGTACTTTTCATTTTATCGTTGGTTTTATAACGCATTAAGACAATGATAAATAAAAGTAAAACAAGATTTGTTTGTGTTTAATTTTCAGATGTCCCCTTTTCCATTTGTATATGCATATTCAGGCCAAGTTCACGCCGAAAACATCGTTTTGTTGAATGGGTTGCAGATTATAAAAAGCGTAATGTACGATGGTATCGCTCGAATCATACTCATGGTCAAACACATTTTAGAATTAATATTAAGTACAATGTTTAATTAAATTCGTGTATTCATGTGTTTGTCAATGTATGTATTTGACCATCAAACTGAAATGTATGTTTTGATGATACCCAACTATATGCGTACAATAAAGAAGGTGAACCGATGAGCATCAACATTTGAATACAATAAATAATTTTGGTTCTATCTATTATAGGTATGCTAGTTTTAATTCTTAAAAATCGACTTAATTTTATTTATTATTTAGATATAATCTAGAATGTGATGTGGTTTGGTTTTGATTCGGAAAAAAAATGATATAATCAACACAAACACACATACAAAGCAGTGATACATAAAACGTAATTACTCCTTATCTCTTTTAATTATCATCAACCTTGTTTATGTTTTCAATTAAATTGGCGTATTTATCCATTATACAAAAAAATTAGAAAACTTACTTATCTTATATACTACACATACAGTAAATAATATGGTATATACATATGTACATATTTATAACAAACTTGTCTTAGACAAATACAACAATAAAATAGAAAATAAGATTTAACCTATATTTTAAAAGATTTGTTTTTATTTGCAATTTACTATACACTTCGTTGGTTGAGTTAATAAACAAACCATTATTTAATTTAAGAATATATAGTGTAAGTGTGTGTATGCGCGCTAGATATTTTAACATGATTATTTGTTAACCCATTCGGTGCCATCAAAAAAATACGAGCACCGTATATAGGTTTAAGGTTTTATTTTTCAAATATTTCACTATCCCCAATCTACATCCTACTCGGAAAAATTTTTCATTCATCAATTTTTTTACCGTGAAACATCACAAAATATATTTTTGTATATATGTACATATGTATGAATATAGAGTGGGTGTGACTATGTTTACGTCGGTGGGAAAACGTTGTTTATGATTAACCAAAAAAAAAAAAAAAAAATTGAGTATAAACATTACTGCCGCGAAAAAAATATTTGGTATGTGCAATTTGGGAAATTTGGAGCACATGAATAATATTTAATTGAATTATTGTTTCAAACGAAAAATTTTTTAATTTAATTAATTATTTTTATTAAAAACATGATGCAGGTTGACAGGATGTGTATATAAAATGTGATGAGATGTATATGCGGGAGGCTGTCTTAATATGTAGGTTTTGAAGCATTATCTATGCGCGCGATTTTCAAATTTGGCACACAAATTTTAATTTTTTTAAACTTGGATTTGAACCCGAAATGATGAATTTCGATTAATAAAACATTATTTTAGAGAAGACTTGAAGAACATTGATTCTGCATACCAATCCAATTTTAAATATAGTCTGTCCATTCGAAAGCCATAACATAGCATTTTTATATTATTAATTTATTATTATCAGTTTTAAAGGCTGGTTTATTTTTGAGTAAACAATTTGGTTCCAGCGGTTTAGATCCTGAGCTTGGTCTTCATACTGTCTTAGACAATCATAAGAAGATAAATCGTTCTCTACACCGTAGAGCCATCGTCGCCTGCAACGACGTCTACGCCTACCATATAGTAGCTCTTCTTGCAGAGATCGCAGCACAATTCATTCTGGATTCGCACGCAGAACGTGACCGAGCCAGCATACTCACTTCCAGCTTGGTATGTAACTCCTTCGCCCTAAATCGTTCTTCTCCTGATCAACGCTCTGTAAAGTTTCGACTTCATGGCACATGATAAGTGATTAGATTTTAGCAGTGGCCTCTTTGTATCCTAAGAACGACAGTCTGCTGCCATCCGCCCTTTAATATCTTCGCTTAAACTGTTATCGTGAGTGATAAAGGAGCCCAAATATTTGAACCTCCTCACTCCCTCAAACGTGTAGTCACTACTATTTGGTGTACTATTGTCCCTATAATTTGTTTTGGACTAATTGATCTGGAGTTCAACAGAAGCGCATTTCGTTCGTATTCAGTTCAATCATGCATACGTCATCTGCATATGCAGTAACCTGATTAGACTGATCGTCTCCTTGCCGAACACTCGAGCTAACTGAAAAAATTCTCGATTGTCTGTTCTCAAGTTCTCAAGTTTAACACAGCATTGTCACTGTCGTTCAACATAATCGTACCAATTGTGTTGGCTATAAGTATTATATACGTAGATGCACTTTGATATTATTTCAAATTGAAACGATGGAATTGATGCCATTACTATTATTTAACTATTATTTAGTTTAGATCAATATTTATTGTATTTGTGACAGTAATAGTGTAACTAAAACTTTCAAAATTCAAAGTCATTTTTCTAAAAATATAAATTAAAATCAATGTTGGGTTTCCAGTAGACGGGGATTTGTCTATTTCAAATTTTTCGAATTTAGATGTAGGGCTGACTAAATCTAAGAGCTAAACTATTTTGAAATTATCTATTTAGGCGTAGTGGAACCTAGAAATTGATGATTCAGTCTGTAAGTTAGAACTAAACGCTTATACATTTTAAACATCACAATTTACACAAAAATTTACTTCCTTATCTCTAATTAACATATTTAAAATGTAAATCACCTTAAAAACTACTATGTCTACAGATTATTTTTGTTCAATTTAAAGCTGTATTTTTTCGAAAATTAGCACATTAAACGCTTCATTTACATATAGTTATGCGAATTAAGTATATTTCGTCGATAGTTTTACAAACTTTACCATCAGGGATTTCGCTTTTTGTACTACTAACCAATCATACCTTGAAAAAAAAATCTATAAACCAATCGATAAAAAGTATCACAAATTCAAAAAAATTATGAAAACGAAGTAGTGGCAACTCAACCATATACTAAAAATTGATATAGATTTGAATATACGCAATTTTCAAAATTAATCAATAATCATAAACAAAGTATATGTATATATACATTTATGTACATGAATTGCATCATACATAAATACAATCGATGATGATTTATTCATGTCGCACCGGTTACCTAATATTGATATATTTTCGTTAACGTTCAATATTTAAAGTACATATATACACAAATTTGTACATATGTATGTATATACTTAGTTAGTAGTGACTTGCTATATTAGTCTATAACAGTTTCTAATTTACATAACGCACGTAACATGTAAACAATCTTGACTATGACTTATAAACTCTCCTGTATGAAACACCGTGTGCAGTAAAAATACCATATTTCACGGTAAATTGCATTTTTGATTTACTCAATACGCGTAAATACAGTAAATAAACAACTTACTTACATAAAATATGCTATTTTTATTGTTTTGAAAACGTGAAATCATTGACAGTCAGTTACAAAAAGGCACATACATACATAAACATACAACGACTTAATTGAAAATTCGTGCGTTTTATTAATTAAAATACTTATATACATTTAAGATACAATCATCTAACATGATATATAGACAAGAGAGAAGAATTTTGTTTGGGTGTCTTCAAGGTTATTATGTTTTCGTATACGTACGTAAATAAAATAAATTTTAATCTATAAAGTAATTGTAAATTAAGGCAACAACAGCAACAACCAAAAATAAATTTGGCAACTGAAATTATTTTCGGTCGCATTTATTATGATTTTAATTTTAGATTTCAGCGTAGGTTTTCAGAATTTTATGGATTTTATGACATTCGATAAATGTTGTTGTGTACATGCTATCTAAATAATGCGTCTCTAGGTATATACATACTTTGCCCTTTTCGAATGAGACTTGGCGCATTTCCCATTTATTTATTACATAAATGCGATAATTGCTAATTTGAAGTTCATTGTTATACATATGGCAAGTGTGTAATGGTGGAACTGTAATCAAACTATTGAAAAGAGTTGCTACCATTCAACAAATTTTCTGTCAAATCAATTAAAAATAATTTAAATTTATAGTTTTGTTTATTAAATGTTTACATTTACAATTGGCTTACGAGACGATAGCAAATAAACGCTACTTATACATCAAAGGTCATACTTTAACGACTTCAACGGATAAGGATTGTTAAAATAAAGTTTGTAGTTATTCTATTGGTTAGACTCCGTTCAAGCAAAAGTTTTTCGAATTGAACTGATTCAAACTTATGTTAGCTTAACCTTAAATTAAGGATTGATTCTGAATTTGTTCGGTTAGTTGTCCAGACAACAGTCATAAATAATGTCCTCAATCAAACCTGGCGGTAGGATCTTCGCTAATAAAGATACAGAATAATGTAAGTACGACTCAAATTTACAACAAAAATCGGGATTTATCCATGCAATAATTTTTTTTTTCGATTGGTTGGAGCCCATAAGGATTCCGCACTCAAAGCCGGGACGGCCCATGGTGCACACCCAAGATTCCATCGTAATTCGCAGAAGCGCACTGCAGCCCTAGCTAACTGTACAAGTTTGAACCAAGGTGTGGAGGACAACTGATCTACAGCTGAAAGTGTCGGCAGTCATAATCTTCCTCAAGACAGTCCGCACAAATAACATCCCGAGATAAACCCAATCGATGGAGATGACCCTTAAATCGAAAATGACCCGTAAGAATCGCAACCAAGATTTTTAGCTGGTCGATTTTCAAAGAAAAAGCATATTTAGTTGATTTCAAATTGGGCTCGCTAATCAAACTCTTCGCCATACGACAACTAAAAGTAGCAAGCCACTGTAGTCTTAGATCTTTCAATCCGTAGTTCTTTATAACTTTCTTGGCGTAGTTAAAATATAAAGGAGCCGCGAGTTCAGGTCCAAATAAATTAGCTGGGAACCGGTTTTGGCTAAACAGTTCGCGATCTCATTCCCTTCGATAACACAACGTGCTGGCCCCCACATCACCGTAACGGTGTTATTGAAGCAAAGAAGATTAATGAAGTTTTACAATCCTTGTCAAGTTTGGAGACCGTCAAGATATTATTCAATGAATTGAGCAGAGCTTTGCTATCAGTATATATACAGAACAATATTTTTATTTTTAACATCGGAATTCAGCGCTATTATTTATGCTTGGAAAACAGTGCATAGCGAACCAAGACTGTCAAAAGATTTCTAATTAGACCAAGGACAGTAGATTCCAAATCCAGTACTAAAGCCAGAGCGAGAGCTCTCTGAAAAAAAACTATGGACTCGTCTAATTTTTGGACAAAATCCTCCGAAAACCACCAATCCCTTGATGGATAAATCACCGTGAATATATATTAATCTTTAAGGATTCATTTCGAGCTTAATTTTTTAATTATTTAAGTTTGGCACGATATTAAATTCTATCTTTAAACGACGGAAGTTGATCTCAGATTAGTTGAAAGCGAAAAATTTATTTAAATACATGCACAGTAAGTTCTTAAATGATTAATTAAATAGGACGATCCAAAAATAATTTTAGCAGTTTGGATTATATTAATAAGAAATAAGTTACTTTTTTTGATTTATTTGACAGTAATTATTTATAATCTCACATTTTTTAACTCCGCAATAAAAAAAACAATCTGAAATAATACAGACAATTTTAATTCCATCGAGATCTTAAGAATATTTTTTTCCAGTGGAATTTTTCCAATCGAGTTACAGCATGGACATGAATATCTATAAAGATTTTCCGTCTTTTATGACAGACATAAAGAGACATGTCTGTCATAAAAGACGGAAAATCATTGGAAAATCAGACATTGCGACATGAAGTATTGATCCCAATGGAACTGGAAACCAATATTTTTCTCAAAGGAATTCTGATCAACACGAAAGACCATCGATTGGCGATTCGCTAAAATAACATGCTAAAATCTTCTGAGCACTTAATCTGACATTTGTGGTCATTGTACATTGTACAAAAAAAAACTCGTAAATCCAAGTAAACAACAAATGATAAGCATATTCCTAGACTAACAACGTATGAACACTGATAACATTATCATCAACATACAACTAAGTATTAACTTAAGTCATTGTTTAAGAAATAACAACAACACACATTTCATAATAACAAAAGATGTTGGTTGCACAAAATTTGCACATTCATCCTCATCCAATAGCGCTTTCTATTCAACGTGCAAAATAAAATATTTTATTAACATTTACTATAATGTGGCTGAAATAATCTCATTTACAAAACTATCCATTTGTTATTTGTTTTCTTATACATATTCCGAAAAATTAGTAAGTTATGCAAATTACTTGATTAGAAAATGACGTCATTTGTGGTATCAAAATAATGTATATATAAGTATGCATATAAAAAATAAAAATATTAAGATTTCTTCATTTTCTTGGTATTACTCGTATATATGTATCTTATTTTATATAGACGATATAAAATAGTAACAAATTTTACGTTTAATATCATCAACTGTTCATTTCTCAGGTGTATGTGTATGTGTGTGTGTGAGTATTTTATCACATAATTGACGTCATTTATCATTTATAAAACCGAAGTATGAGACCGAAAGATCTATTAATTTAAATATCAAAAGTTAAATAAGTTTTGTTGAGTAACAGGAGGATACACTTGACGTCAGAGTTTAACATACATAGTACAACCTAATAAGATATTATGTATCTTGATGAGATTTTATTCGAGTTATTTAGTGGAATTGGGTATGGGTTTTATTTTAATAATGACGGCAACATGCCAACGTGACGACAAAAACTTATTTCAATTATCACATTGAGTTCGATTTATTGATATTCAATATAGTAAAAAACGCGTTTGTTTTGCATGCAAGGAAATGACCTTGAACTTAACGGCAGTTGTAAATATGTAGCTTACAAATGTTAATATTACACACTTATTTACATGCTGACCCTGACAAGTATCGACAAGTGTGAAATGTTTCTAATTATCTTGAAGGTGGCCGATATTGATCCGAGTTATTACTCTTTGTTGGGATCGTTTCACAATATTTAACAACTATATGTATAGACAAAGCACTAATCATCAGTGAGAGATTTTGTTTAATTACATGAATGAATTTATGTTTGGTACCAACAGAAGTCGAATCCAAAACCCACATTTTGTCAAATTTCGATATATTCTATTACATATTATACTTTATGTCATACACGATCTAGACCAAAATAGAAATTTACATATTCAATCAATGGATTCCTTATCATCCTTATAATATCTATATAGTAGATAAACTGTAATGAAAGTGTTCAAGACAATCAAACTTTACACTAGATGAGTTATATTTGAATAAAATTGTTATCTGTGGCATGTAAAAGATCGAACAACTTTTAATCAGCGAGACAAACGAAACGCGGAATCAACTTTCAATTTAAAGTACATACCGGGTGTCTCAATAAGATATTAATTTTTAAATTAAACACAAAATTAATGTGAAAGCGATGATTTTTTTATTTCAACAATCATGTTTTACGTGAACTACAACAATTGCATTTTTGGTACATTTTTTAGAATAAAAATTATGTTTACTTACGTGTTTCTTAATACTGCAAAATATGTTCCCTGAACGTTTCTTAAAACGACCATGCAGCGTATTGCGAAACCTGTAACATTTCCACAATCTACGCTTTCAAACCGAACCTTATCTATAAATTTAGAGTCATATGGGGGCTTCGAATGGCCCTGATTATAAACAAGTTAAGAGGCTAAAAAATGGAATAAATTTTAAATGTGAATGAATGAGTATGCGTTGATATCGATTTTCATGTGAAGTTGACATTGAGATAATGTTTTTTATGAGTTCCGGTAATTTTAATTTTGGTCGGAATATGAACATCATGTCTCCCTAAATAAATACATATCAACTTTCACAAAGCTCTAGTTACTGAATATCACATACAATCGGGATTCCTATAGGCAACATATTTTTATGCTTACTTACGCACTAAATAAATCTTGATTTTTCAACCTTTTAGTGGTGTTCGCTTCACAAAACTTAATTTTTTCCTACTTTCAATAAAAAAATAAAAGACTTAAAATAAGAAACGAGTTTTGTATATAAAAAAAAATCTTTGTTTCATGTAAATCATGCCACACTCAATTTTCACTCTTTACGTCTCTATACTATGCGGTTTAAGCCTATTAAATGTTGTGTACTTCTATACATACATATAGTACTTACAAATGATGTATAGCAACAACAAAGTACCCAACATAAAATGGAAAATAATTTTCTGTATATACGAGTGTACAACTGGAATAAAAGTAAACATGTGGCCATCAACCTCAACATCATTTCATGAACGTTTATTTCATTGAATAATATGGCCATTATGCAATCGATTTTTGTTTGTTCGATTATTATTAATTTTACTCGAATATACCACCGATTGAGTTTTTGTTTGGTCGTCGTGCACTATCTTGCATTAAGCTACCTTGAAAGCGATAGCAGAGACTTCAAGTATAATTATCTACCGTATCCAGTGTGTGTATGATATGAGACAGTTGAATAGACGACCTTCGTATATTTTTCAATATGAATGCTTAATTAGATGACAATGATTAGTTTCATAATAATTAACGCGGATATTTATCGAGAAAGTGATTCCAAGCCCATTTTATACAATAATTAATAATAATAACAGTGTTAAAGGCCATTACTGGCCCCTTACTGAATCAACAATCTGGCTCCAACGGTTTCGATCCTGAGCTTGGTCTTCATACTGTCTAAGACAATCAGAAGAGGCCAAGTCGTTCTCTACATCGTGGAGCCATCGTCGCCTGCAACGACCTCTGCGCCTACCATATGGTGGCTCTCCTTTCAGAGATCGCTGCACAATTCGTTCCGGATCAGCACGCAGAACGTGACCGAGCCAGCGTACTCGCTGAGATCTAACTTCATGTACAATATCGGGGATCTTCATCAGATCTCTGATCTCGAAATTGTACAGAGCTCGGTATGTACCATCTATTTCGCGTTTAGGGCCGTAAATCACACGCATGATTCTTCTCTCAAATGTAAGGAGCCATCTCTCGTACTCATCCGTCAGCGCCCAACTTTCACATCCAAACATAACAACGGGCCTGATCAACGCTTTGTAAAGCTTCAGCTTCACGGCACTTGATAAGTGTTTAGATTTTAGCAGTGGCCTTAGAGGATATAAAGAACGACTGCCAGCTGCCAGCCGCACTTTAATATCCTCACCCACACTGTTATCGTGAGTGATAAGAGAGCCCAAATATTTGAACCTCCTCACTCCCTCAAACGTGTGGTGGCCACTACTAAAATCTGGTGTGCCATTGTCTCTAAAACCAGAGATCAGGTATTTCGTTTTGGACTCATTGATCTGAAGTCCAACAGAAGCTGAAAACTCTACAAGCGGATCAAGTATTTCTTTCACTCCGTTGCTATTCAGTCCAATCACGCATATGTCATCTGCATATGCAAGCACTTGATTGGACTGGCGATATAAGATGTTGCGCTGAGGTGTTTCAGTTTTACGAAAGATGTACTCCAACATGAGATTAAAGAGTATCGGGGACAGAGCATCTCCCTGCCGAACACCCGAGTTAACTGCAAAAATTGTCGATAGCCTGTTCTCAACTTTAACACAGCATTGAGACTGCGTCACTGTCATCCTACACAGTCGTAGCAATTTTGTTGGCATTCCTAGGTATTCCAGGGCAGACCACAAACTCTCTCGATTGATCGAGTCGTAGGCCTGCCGGAAATCCAGGAAAACCTGATGTACCGAGATGGATGTCTCATAATATTTAGATAGAATCATCCGCAGCGAAAAGACCTGATCAGTGACTGATCGATTCGGACGAAATCCTCCCTGATAGTCACCAACCAAGCCCTCCGCCAGAGGAGTGATTCTATCCAATAAAATGTATGACAGTAACTTGTATGCTGTGCAAAGGAGAGCTATACCGCGATAATTCTCACACTTCAAGCGGTCTCCCTTCTTGAAGATGGGGCATATCGCGGCCACTTTCCATTCATCAGGCATAACTTCGGTTCGCCATACTAATCGAATAAGGTCGAAAAGACAGTTCCACAAAGTATCCCCTCCGAATATCAAGAGCTCCGAATTAATGCAGTCCACTCCAGGTGAGCGGTTTCGTTTCATTCTCTGCATGGCCTTAGTGAATTCCTCATGGGATGGCTCCTCAGTGCAAATCTCCGCAGACTGTTTTAGAGGTGGCTCAACAACAGTCTGTGACGCATGATGAACATCAAGCAGCTCAGTAAAGTGTCCACTCCATGCGTCAAGTACTGCGTCGATGTTGACACAGAGGTTTCCATCCCGGTCCCGAATGGCGGTTGACGAAGGCCTGAAAGTATGGTGCAATCCAGTAATTCCTTTAAAGAAATTACGTGAACTACGCTCATTGCTGAGTTGTTGTACTTTCAGAACCTCGGCCTTCCACCATTCTCGCTTCTTCCGTCTACAAATCCGCTTAGCTGCCCTTCTTGCAAGAGCTGCCTTGTTTTTCCTTGCGATTGTGAGACGTTGTTGCACTTCATTATGGGCTATATTTTGTTGCTCAACTGCAAGACGACACTCGTCATCAAACCAATCATTCTTGGGTCTGACTTTCACTATACCTAAAGTCTGTTGAGCAGCACTGACAACCGAAGTTTTCAGTACCTCCCAGACAGAGTTCACGCAGTCAGACTGGTAATTAGCTCCCTCAATGTTGTCGCTGACAAGATCCTGATATCGTTTCTTTTGATCTTCATTTATCAGACCTTCACAGTCGAAACGTTCCATCCGTTTCGCTGTGTTCCCCGACCTGTACGAAAACTTCCACCGTAGCTTTGCAGCGACCAAATAATGATCACTGCCTACGTATTTGGTTGCTGACCGATAAGTTCTCACATCCTGCACAACCCGAGCTCGCCCTTTTGAAATTAACACGTGGTCAATTTGGCTCCGGGATGTTTTGCGAGGATACAATAATTACAAAACGATAATATGGTTTAGAGTTTCATCTAATATGTAGCTAGTATATTACAGTGAAACTAGAAATGGATAGATTTGAAAACTTGACATCGAATTTCATTTTCAATGTTCACACACACACAACAGCATAAACATTAAAAACTGCTTTAGTTTTATTTCTTTATAGATTTATATATTTTATTACAATTGCCTTCTGTAAATCTCCGGGATATGTTGAAATTTTGTATGTTAAACTTGATCTGTGCAAATATGATAACCTAGGCTATGATAACCAGATATTTTTAGTGCTTGATTTTGAGCCCTATCAATCCCTCAACTGATCGCGGGTTCAATAAGCTGATTAAAGAATCATTATTCTATTTGAACTTTAACTCGATGTTTTATCAATAAGAAATCGAACCGATGAGTGATCTGATCACCACCAATGTTCACAAATTTCGCAAACATTGAAATGCTTAATGAAAAAAATTTCAAAATTCAATAAAACAAACTGAAATTTTAGAATTGAACATGAGACATGCAAAATTGAACAAAATTAATTGAAACATAAATTTTTCAAAAAATCTAAAATATTTCAAAAATTTAAGATCTGTCAAATTTTATTATTTTAGAATTATTTGAATGAACTTTGAAAATTTTAAGTTAATTTTTAAATCATATTTACATTTAAGTACATCGAACTGTCGTATTCTGAAATTGGATTCAAATTTAAAATTTAGAGGTTGGATTCCTAAAAATCCACCTCAGTTTTTATATGACAAGTTTAAATTTGGCGAGCTTTAAATTTGACATTTTAGCATGTTAAAAAAAATTTGATTATGGAAATTGAAGCCAATCCTTAGATATACAAAAGGTGGATATGTATATGCAAATCAAACATTGAAGAATTTGACGTTTATTTTCAAATTTTAGTTACCGTTTTAGAATTAGGTATTTAAGCAATCTGCACATCTCACTAAATTTGTACTTTGACAATTTCTACAGCGAAAGCTGATGTTTTCAGTTTCTACTGAATTCTTCATTCTAAATTTGTTTGATCGCGTTCGGATACAAAGCTCACAGGTACAGCTTAACATCCAATTCTGCCCACTCCGGCACCCAGTTCAAACGAAGTGTAAATGTATGCCTAAACTAAAGCCGGCTAGACCTGTCAGATATACCTGCGCAGGTATACTTGTGCAGTTTGTTCGCCCACGCAGGTAAACCTGATAGGATTCAATTGTCCATGAAATCGACGACCTGATGTTTTAGCAATTCTACCGGACAACGGAGCTACCCGAAACCGTCGAGTACCGCTTTAAATAATTGAAAAAATAAAATTTAAAGTGTAGAATTATTGTAAAAGAAATCTTTAATCGACATGTAAATGAATTCCTTTATTTATTATACAATGATGGAGCGGTTGGCTCGAGAATAAACCGCTTCATTTACATTAAGAAGGAAAACTCTCTCACTTAGACAATACTGGTTTTATTGATAAGTTGCTTTATTTCATATCATTGATAATAGAAGACTTCAAAGTTCATTCAGCCGGCTTAAAAATGATCGAAATCTTGTCATGGATAATTGTTTCATTTTTACTAAGTATTTCTAATAAATAGAAACACTGTGTTAATACTCTTGAAAAGAAAATATCTGGTCTTTTATGATAATTAATTAACATTGACCAAAAATTACATGACAAAGGCACTTCTTTCTAACTAGACTGTGCTATTTCCGATCAGGCACTTCTTTTAATAATTCAAACCTGAATATTTTACAATTTAAGTACATACTTTAAATTTTCTAACAAGTAGGTAGGTAATATAAAATCAATAATCCATTCTGCTACTTCGAAATTTATAACCAATTTACGACGAGCCATACTAAGCTTCTGAAGGAGTCATCTCAAAGCAAAAACACAATCTACCACCTTCCGATATGAGGCACTTGATTTTACTCAGAACCAAATTCTGCCTCTTCCATTTTGGCATGGGTAGAATCAAAAATTAGCCCCGAAAATAGATGATTGTTCTTACAGGTTTTTCTTGCAAAAAGACTGCAAATGCATGTTTGACTACAATTTTCCGCTATACCGGCCATTTCTTAACCTCAGAATTACCAACTTTGTAAAATTACACCTATATATGACAAATATCAAAGTAGTTTCAGACATAAAAGAATCGAATTACGAATTACCTGTATAATCCATTAAATTATCACTCTATTAATACGAATTTCATGTCACTCAGCTCAAATACCCACGAACAGTAACAAAACAAACAAAAACCCCGTTATCTTATCAAACGTGCCCTCAAAAAAAACTGTGTGTATATCTCTAGTACACAATACAGTGCACAATCAGACAAACACGAATTAAATCGATACGTAGTAACTGTTAATTATTTACTCTATGGCATCCACAACAGCTGTTCTAAATGCCTCTGCAACGCCACTTTTTGTTACACCATGGTTGGAGACTGTCATAAATCGATCAATACACTATTTACAGTTATATTTGTTCATACGTATGTCCAATATGTATATTCGGCTTTTATTTGGTAGACACTGTGTTTAATTAAATGCACAGTTAAATAAAAATTCTTTTTATATACTCACACGAATTATTGTTGTTGTTGTTGTGTATCCAATATAAATTTAACCTTCAATTATTTTTTTTTCAGTATCTTGAACACTTTATACTTTTTTCACTACAAGATATCACTTGTTTGATTAAATATTTTTCACAAACAACAAATAGCACTTGGATGTCACTTAAATCTTTGTCATTTTTTGCACGGAAAAAATTCTATTCTACCATATAAAATTTATAACAATTTTTTTTTTTGACACTTTTTTGGATTCTTGAAGGGATTTAACAAGCGTACGTCTATTCGCCACGAAAGTTCGACAAGTTGTGATGGTAGAAGAGGAAAAAGTTTTTGTTTTTATGATTTTAGATGGGCAGGAGAGCGGGTAGAAAAGAGATGAACGCATTCTAGATTTTATACTACTTTAATCGGTTTGTTTCTTTGCTGCTTTAATTTTATAGTAGTACTTACATGTTTTGCTCGAATTGATGTTAGTTCGAATTATTTACTATTGAGATAGCATCGTTGGCATAACACTTTTATATCAAGTTCGTTATTATTTATGTTGATATTGTATTAATGATGATTACAATTTCAATGTGCTTCTGATCAACATTTAATATCAATTTTAGGCGTCTTATAGTCAAGTGCAACTGATAAATTTTTTACAATTTTTTAAAAAATTCATATATTTCGGATTTGCAAGAAAAATGTTTCTAATAAATTTTCTACGACACAAAATTTGTATTAATCGTTCATTTTATTTCTAATCGCAAAATATTGGTTAATACGTAGATATATACTATACATTTACGGTGAAAGTTTCTGTTGAATTTAAAATCGTTTTAAAAATTCATAGTAAAATAAATTAAAAATATAAATTTTGTAAAATGTGAATGCTGGTATAACCGACACTGCATCACCACAACAGTCAAACTTCGTCCTCTAACATCGTTAATAGTTCTTTTGTACTTCATGAAATCAATCATACCAATTGAATGGTAGCACCACAATTCACCGAAACGCAATTCATCGAAAACACAATTCACCGAAAACGACAATTCACCGAAAACGAAACCGAAAATTAAAATATGAATGTACACCGAAATAACCATACACCGATTCGAATAAATTGGAATTAATTGAAGGAAATGCAGGCAGCAAAATCAATTTTCGTAGAAGTTCTGGAATTCCTTCGACGATTATGATGAAACTCGATGGCAGGAGTATTGGAATATGTATATGACCAACAGGAACTGAAGCAGGCCATTCTTTGGTCGATTTTAATGAAACTCGGCATGTGGAAATAATGGAAATTGGGTTCAGGACATCTGCCAAATTTAATTTTATAATCCAAGTTTCATCTAATATACCGAATTTCATCATAATCGGCGAAGGAATGGCCTAGTACCATTCTTGTTGGCCATATTTCGAGACTTCTGCCATCCATCATTTTAGAATTACATTCTCATCTAACATAGAAAATTCATCATGATCTGCGGAAGAATGAATGGTTTCCGATTCCAGTTGGTATCCAACATACCATGAGTTTCATCACAATCGGCGTAGGAATGGTCTAACTCCGTTCCTGTTAGCCATATTCCACAACTTTTGTCAAAAATGATTTTATTTTCTCATTTCCATCAAATAATTTGAATTCATTAGAAATTTGAATGATTTGCGCTTCAGACAAAGAGATTTTCAATATAATGGCTGTGTTCCATTTAGCGTTTCAAATGATAAATAAGTACTTACGTTATGTAAACTATTTATTTAAAAAGTAGTTAAGAAGTGCTTATGCTTAGACCGCAACAACTATTTATTAACCTCGCCGAAATACAAACGGTATCAATGGATTTTATAATCCAAGTATCACGATAGTAAATTACTAAATTAAAACCATTCACATCAATTTTTTAATAATTTTTATTTATTTTTAAATCTTAAATTGATTTTTCTCATTTCATAAATTTTCGTCATTCTCTATATTATGATTTAATTAATATATGTACATACAAACATATGAGAATGTATACACCATAATTAATTTTATATTTAAATACATTTATAATTGTAGTAATTAATTAAAACTAACCTATCAGCTAATTATTCTTTTAAATTAATAAATAATTATTTATTTAGCTTAATTTATAATAGTTTTATACGTTTTAGAAAAAAATTGCAATTATTTAAGATTTTTGTTAAATTTTATTTTATTTATTTTTTTATTATTTTTTAGCACAAAATCACAATCCATTGCACATTACTTAATTTACTAATTAATATTAGGCCATTAATTATTTTTATGTATACACATAACATATCTATATTATTTATAAGTTATACAAATTAAATGAAACTTAAAAAAAAAAATCCATAACCAATTTGTTATTTACAATAAAACAACTAAAAAATTTAACTATAATTTAGTTAATTAAAATTAATTAAAAAATAAAATTGGTTAAATAATTAATTACAAGAAATTTACCGAGACTTTAATTAATTTAATTTACAAAAACTACTTTTTTTTTCTTATTAAACGGACGGAAAATTACATTCATTTAATTTCTTGTAATTAATTATATATTGAATTTAATTTATATATTTTTTATGTATTTTCGTTTGTTTATTAATTAATTTAAAATAAGGAAAAATTAAATTAATTTGTTCCCTGAGCTTTGCATTTTTTTCTTTTATTAATTAAATTTATAAAATAAAAATTTTACTAAAATCATAACAAATTTAAAAAAGTTTATCACAAATCTTTAATTTTTCATTTTATTTGATTCTGATTAATTAAAACTAACTTTCTTAATTAATTATTTATTTATGAGTATTTATATGTATGTATATCTAAAATATTTATAAAAATTAGATAAATTCCAAATTATTTTTTTGGCTATCACATGGTCATCATAATTGTTTTAACACCCAGCAGGGTTCGAACACTGTCATTGTAACGTACGAGAACTACTTTGGAGGCGCGAATATTTAATTTTTCGCCTGCACACAGCAATTGGAGGCATGTCGCTTTTTCTAAGAAATCGGACATTTTTAGTTCACGCAGCAGCTCCTTGTTACATATTGACGGTGGACTTGATGGACATATCTAGTAATAAAAATAAAAAAAATAAAAGGAATTAATATCTTGAATTCCGAATTCACCACCCAACACTATTCTTACCTGCTTCAACAAAGTATCCTTCGACTTAACTTTTAATAAATTACATAAATCTTGTAGTAGCACCCATTTTTCAGTTCCTTCGTCTTTCAGTAAGTAAAGTGGTGGCAAAGGATTATCCGATTCCTCAACTTCGAATAAATCATCACCACTCGTAATCGCGGCATTATCACATTCATCATTTTCTTTGCTATCATCACCCGCGGCATCGTCATCATTATTGTTATTGTTATCGTTCGAGCTATTTAATATAGTTTCCATTTTCACCCCGGAACATAGACTACTTAATATGCTCGTGCAATTTTTATTTTTATTTAGCTTCGATGGTAACACTACGGTGCTATTCATTTTGATTACAGATGAGGTGGATACAATTGTACCGTTATTACCGACCTTAATCATGTTAGATTCACTAAATTCTGATTTGATTTCAATTTGCGGTTCGACTACTGGAATTGCGTCAATTCCGTTCATCTTAATTGGAGTTTCTAGTTCAATTGATACATTCTCTGGATCGGGAGCTGGTGCATCGGCTAATACTTCATATCCCTCTGTATCGGGATCTAGATAAAACAGAAATTAAAGTGACAATCTAAATTAAAGTAAATAAAGCAAGCTTACCATATCGGCGCCAGGGCCCATTAAATTTCCACGATGATTTTAATGGACTTGTATTTTGTATGTCGTATAGGTGACTTTTCAAAAAACTGGTCATCTCCTCACTTTCGCTTAACATTAATGGCGTTTGACCTACAATTTTGTTAAAATGTAATTCGAATTCGCAAAATGCAACATCATGCTGATAAGGTATTAAGTTACCTGAATAAGTTGCAAGTAGCGGATCGGCCCCGTACGACAGCAGCAGCCGAACAATCTCTATATAATTATTCTCGATCGCCTCATGCAAAGGCCGGATACCGGATTGTGCTGTACTTGATGGATTAGCCCCAAACTGCAATAATAATCGTGCAATTTCTAGATGCCCACGTGAGCATGCTTCATGGAGTGGCGTATACCCTGCATTATCCTTAGGATCGGGATCCATATCCATCCGAATCAGACAATAGGCAATCGTATCCTGTGCATAAAATAAAATTAAAGTACATGAGGATACCTCAAAACTCGACCAATACTTACAATATACCCTAATCGGGCGGCTTTATGTAGCATACTCTCCCCCACACCTTTATTCAGCACCCAACCGCGAACCTCCCGACTAACATCGTTCTCATCCTTTTCCTGCATGAATTTTTCGTGCATTGCGGCCAATTTCTTTTTCTTATTTATCTCCGACTGTATATCGGCCTGAGACGTGCCAGCATTTTGCGACGAACTTGGTTTTTTTTTCTTCCGTATATAATCAAATCCGGAACTTCCTTTCCGCCGCGCACTTCGGTTACCTTTCTTTTTCGCTTTCACTAGAGTTCGAAATAAAACTGGAGTCACGGTATTTCTTTCTGATGCGACACTCGGTGTGTCACACAGTCGTAGTTCGTGTACTTCTTGAGGTTCCTGCTTAATTAGAGCCTCCGCCAATATCGTTGATTCATCACATTCCTGTTTTATAATAACATCGGCCGATGGCACTTCAGTTCGTTTAGTTCTAGTCTTCGCGTTAAGCCTATCGATAAAATCGACATTTATTTTCTGCAAATATTGCGAATATTTTTGGTCAAAAGTCAAACACTCGGTCAATTCATTTTCCGAAGTCGGATCTTGACCTAGAGGTGGAGCTGAGGCCGGCCGATCCTCACCACCGAATACTTCACGAATAATTTCTTTAGTTTTTAGTACACGATGTTCGGTTCGGGTTCGGGATTTTAGTACTGGAGTCTCGAATAGTTTATGCCCTCCGAATATACTTTCGTTTGCTGAGCCAGGTGTGGCAAGCAGCTCGCTTTCTATAGTACGCGGCAATAGTTTTGGCTCCTGATTAGTTTTCGTGAGCTTCTTCGACTTAATCGGTGGACGGCTGACCCGCTGATGTAACAACTCAATAATTGATTTCGATTTTGGTGGCGCCTCAACTACCTCTGTTTTAATAATCGATGGCGGTGTAGGTACTGGTGTTGGATTTAGCGATGCAGCCTTCCGGGTGGTAAATCGTGTACCTGTGGTTTGTATCTCAACTGATTGTTTTTGATTTGGTCGAGGGGTTTTATCACCCGAGCAAACAGAAAAACATTCTGACGCATCACTCGAATGGTCTAAATCAGGGAGGGAGGTTGAAATTCGATGTCGAACGGAGATTAAACTTGGCGGAACTTTAAGTGCGCGTTTGTACTGGTAGAACTCCTCTTCCCATCCGGGATGAAATTTAGGATTCTGAGAATAAAAAATAAAATGAAAATTTTGTTCGGAAAACAATCGAATAAGTACTTACCGCTTCCTCAATTATTCCATTTTTCGTGGTGTCGACCGATGTTAATGCAGACTGTTCTGTTTTGGGAGACGATTCAGGTTTACTCGCTAAACTCTTTTTAACTGGGCTTGTTTTGCTCGTCTTACAATTGGTCATCGTTTTATCGTCTTTGACAATGGATTTTCCTTTGTTATCACCACCTTGGGATGTTTTTGTTTGACCAGCTGATTTGGCTTTATCCTCTCCAACAGAATTTGTCTTGGCTTTTCGTGGTCGTAATCGTTCAGCTACACCATGTTCATGTTCGCTCTCATTAACCTCGGAACTAGACGGCGATGAAGCCCTCTCTGATGAGGAAGTTGAGCAAGATTTATGTGCTTTTGATCCTCTTCGCAATCTCTTATTTTTAGGATTTAATTTAGCCGGCTCAACTTCCTCCTCGCTCTCCATTGTTTTACGCTTTGATTCATCAATTTTTTTCGCCTTCGGATTGACCGATGTGCTATTCGTACTTTGTACTGGAGTTGCATTTTTTGTAGTTTTAGTATCCGTTGCGGCAAGTTTATTCGCCTTCACTCGTGCCTCAAATTGTATATTTTTCACAACCTTGTCATTCCGCAGCACCTTGCTATTCGATAATTGTTGCTCAATTTCTCTTTTCCGCTTGGATCGGGTCATCGTTTCTTCGAGTGGTGGAGGAGTCTCTGGTACTCGAGGCACCACAATAAGCACTGATGGTTTTGTATTAATCTTAGTCCCACTAGTGTTAGCCTTTTTTGGTAAAGCTTTAGATTTTGGAGTTATGAGAGCCTTCTCCAGATCCTCGGTTTCTTTTTTAGAAGTTTCCTCGTCCTGGTTCGAAATACTATTCCGAGTACTACTCCGACTAGTTCGTGTTGTCACTATTCGTTTACTCTCCGGCTCCTTAGCAGCTGAGGTGGTTTCGGATACAGAAGCCACAGGAACTGGAGTCACTTCCATCTCCTCTTCTTCCTTTTTTACAACAATTTCCACCATTTCCGCATCCTCATTTTCCGAAATTACTCGAAGAGACTTTTTTCGAGGCGCTGTAATTGGTTCGGAATCCGACGATTCTAATTTTGTTTCAGAGATCACCTTTTCGTTTGACAGTGTTTGTGAAGGCTCAACTTTTGGTTTAATTGGTTTGTCGTCTTCACTACTTTCGACCGAAGTCCGTGACTTCATTGCAATGCTCGTTCTAGATTTTGGTTTGCGAATCCGTTTCCGAACTCGATTTTTCTGTGCATCAGTTTCACTATCTGAACTACTCGACCCAAGTCTTGCCGCTAATCTTCTCTCCCGCTCTAATCTCTGTTTCTCTTTTGAACTACGGTCGTTTAAGCTACTCCGCTTCGATTTATTCATACTCGACTGCGAATCATCATCATTCACGGTCGTCTCTTTTTTAATGGTGTTACTACTTTCCTGCGACTGTTTTAGGAAGTACAGAGGTTTATCCTCGTCACTCGAGCTGGACGACTTATCACTTATCACTTTAGCTACCAAACTGCTAAAGTTGTTATTCTCCAATTTAATGATATCGATTTGTTCCTCGATGTCTACTATATTTGATGAGGTTTGGACCAGTTCAATTTCTTTTAGTACAGTATCCAATTTTGGCGACTCTGGCTTAGGTTTAGGTTTACGTTTTCGAACCGTTTTTTTAACTCGCGTGTCAACAGTCTGTAGTTCCGCAACGAACTCATTGCACGCCTTATCCCAATCCATTAGGTCAAATTTTGGGACACCTTCCATATCTGAAGTTGGTTCCAGTGTTTTATTCGATAGTCTTGAATTTTCATTATCCGCTTCTAGATCACCATTTCGAATGATTGCAGTACTCATCTGTGGTACTAGAACCGGTTGAATAGCAGGTATTGGTATAAATCCTTTGAGCTCACCTTTGGTACGTATTCTCGCCGCAAGAATTGAGTTCATGTCATTCGAGCGGCGACTATCATTTGTCGACTCCGTTTCTAGATTTTCAAGTTCAGCACGTTCTGGTATAACAGAGGGCACGGTCTGCTGTATAGGGGACGTAGTCGTGATTACATGATTTTTTGTAATGGGCGCAATCATTTCTAAACTATTTTTCCGTAAGAGTTTCTGTTTCTCAATTTCTTTCATTTCCAGATTCGTTCGGAGCTTTGAAATTACTGTTTGATCAGCACCTTTAGGCGATGGAATTAGCACTGGATTATTATTCCCATTAACCGGAGCTGTATGATTTTCGATTATTTTTAAATTAGTCTCGAGGGTTCGGATCGCTTGATCCGAATGTTGTCGGTGATATCCAATGGGATGGACATATGGCGTGACCAGAGGGTGTGGGATATGATTATCCTGTATCACATCTCGATTATGATTTGTCGGCTGAATCACTTGAAATGACGTGGTAGATTGTGTGTGTGATAGAGTTGTGGTCGGCTGTGGCTGTTGTAGAGGTGCTGGAGGGGAGGCCTGATGCTGTGGCGGATGATTATAGTAGTCAGAATGGCGTGGCGGTGTCTGTGGTATTGGCTCCACAATTTTATGACTCGTTGGATGATGATTGGGGTAATAACGATCCGGCTGTTGTTGGAAAGCTGGATATTGATATGACGTCTCTTTAGTCCTCATTAATGTCTCGTGCGGTGTTGGAAGATAATTTTTTGGCTGCGGATTTTGGTATTCAGTTGAGGTTTGATAATAAATCTGATGAGAATGCTTTTGCCCAGTGGACGTACTCTCTTTCGGCGTATACGGATATTGATATCTATTAGACGCGACTTGAGGCTGTTGCGGTGCCAAATGTTGGGGTTGTGGCTGCGTAGGCTGGTAATTATTAGGACCCGGATATTGATTCCGTTGATACGGGTTTTCCTTATTTTTATTCATACTCTCCAACATATTTTCGTAAACCTCCGTCACCGTCTTCTGGGGATGATCACTTCTTGAGTGTTTTACAGGTGGCAAAGAAGCTTCATGTGGTAATGGCTCAGCAGCCCGCTTCCGATGCGACTGCGACGATGTTGTGGTTGAATATATACCACTCCTTTCATTTGGAGGCGATTTCGGATCCACGGTTGTTTTAGATGTGTGATTAAAAGATCCAGAATATGAAAACGGATTTATCGAGACATTCCTCTTGAGAATATTTTCGACGAATTTCCGATTCTGTTGATACTCTAATGAAGTTTTATCCAGTCGATTATTTACAATCACTGGAGCTTGCGTAGTTGGATATTTTTTCTCCGGGACTGGAGGTGGATATTGCGGCTGGGGAACGCTATTATTTGCTTGACTGGAATACGATTTGGCCATCGACTTCTTCGAGACATAATTTGATTGGTCAACTACTGGCCTGGCGGTTGACGAAGACGCCGGTGCCACATTATTGTGCGGAATATCAACCGCCTTACTGACATGCTGAGGCGTATTTGTCAAGTAATCAGACTTCTTATCATAAAAGGTCGAAATGTTTGGAGTAGGTAATGGTCCTATTACACGACTAGTCGTCGACGAAGATGATCGGCTTTGATCGTGATGATAAGCTCCGATACCATGTTTCGAGAAATTCGGATGAAAATCAACTTTGAGCGCAGAATTCGATGGCATGACCTTCAAGTCGTCTCCGGTCGAATCGGCCTTCGTCTTAATAGTCTTGACCGATAGATCAAGGGGTGATGAAAGATCTTTTTTGGTCGTCGACGATACAACCGAGCTGCTCGGGGGTTGCACTATTTTTGTCTGAGGAGGAGCAGGAGGTGCTACTGCTTGTGGCTGGGTTTGCAGCGCAGGCGGTTGAGATTGGTGGTGTTGGATCATTGGTGGATTTACTGGGTACATTTCATTGTATTTCATCCCGCTACGAGACGTAACTGTCTCAGACGGACGTGGGCGATCAATTTTCACTGATGATGACTGTGATTGTGGCGGATAACCACGACCCTTCATATAGTGATCCATTGATTGTGTTTGGCTAACAACCGCTGATGGTCTTGAATAATTATCATGCACCATCATCTGTGATTGTGATGTAACCTGCCCAGTAGGCTTCGGTGGATATTTAACCGACTGTGATGGATGCATTTGCGATGCAACTCTCTGGGGTGGCAGATGCCCCGATTGGTAATACCCCTTATTCAAATTAGCATCAATACTGCTACTCCGCAACACACTCGAGCTTTGAGGAAACTGATTATGGTAACTTTGGTTCAGTTTTTCATCAGACACTCGTATACTAACGTCTGGATGCAGTGCTTTGTTATAGTAATTGATATCGACGCTAGAATGTCGCGTATCCGGATATGGCAATTGTTGTCCGTACCGACCGCTATCTATAGCTCGTGTTAAATTCGTTTCGTCCATATTGTGATTCGAATGATTCGCATTTAGAGTTCCAGTCGATGCAAATTTCGGATGAAATTTCAAATTCGTTTCCGATTTCTTACGTGCTGCGGTTAAATCGACATATTCGACAGTGGCATGATGCTGCTTTAGCTGCGGCGGTGGATAATTCTCATATTTTATAGGAACTGAACTACCAGGTGTATTACTATTATTTGGTGATGCCGAGTATCCGGCGAATGGTGAATTCGACATTTTTGGACTCGGAACATTCGAATGAGGACTAGGCGTAGATTTGTACGAATTTACAGGACTGGGAATATTTTGACGGTGAGTGGGTGATGGTTGATGAATGATGGGACTGCGAGATGTATCCACTTTGGAAATGGATGAATTAGGCCAATTTTGTGGCGGATTCATTAGACCACTTGCTTGTGATTTACTTTGAGCTTGAGGTGCATGATGGAGATACGGACCTGATGGTTGCCCGGTTTTTGAATACTGATTGGCAATATTTGGTTGAATTACGTTGGTTTGAGGCTGAGGATATTGCGAATGAACGTAATATTTTTGCTGGTTGTACGCCTGTTGGGCGGCATGTGACGATTTATAATCTTGTTGGTAGTACCGATCTGGTGGAGCTGATGGTGCTGGCTGCTGCTGTTGTTGCGGCTTAACCGGTAGCTGTTGCGGCGCTTTACTATAGTAATGTGCATACTGCTTCCTGTAATACTCTTCCTGATCCATTCGATTTATTTGTTCTCGCTCATACTGTTGCTGTGGCGACATCGCCGAAGGATAGTCACGTCCACTGCTTTGCGGTTGCGAATTAGCTCTCTGCGGCACATTATTTATATACGGATATTTGTGTATTACATGGGCAGTCGG
The DNA here is from genome assembly GCA_951394425.1 of Tipula unca. Classification (NCBI taxonomy): domain Eukaryota; kingdom Metazoa; phylum Arthropoda; class Insecta; order Diptera; family Tipulidae; genus Tipula; species Tipula unca. The sequence continues at coordinate 172,665,220 of OX596381.1, read as the reverse complement.
TTCACAATCATATTGAGAAGACGATGATATCGGTGGTTGTAACTGTGATGCCGACTTTTGAACTACACTCTGTGGCTGGTGTGATTGGTGATGTGATTGCTGTTGGGGTTGGTGTAGTTGCAGGTGAGGTTGCTGGTGCGGTTGCTGTTGATCCGGATACAATTTATTTTGTATTTTAGGCGCTGAAAAATCAGGCGCTTTTACATATAAATTTGGATACGATGCCTGATTTGGAGTATTCGATGGTGAGTGCCCAGAATCGACCGGTTTCTTCAATTGCAGATCGCTAATATAGTTGTACTTCTTGCTGATTTCGGCAAAGTTAGTTTGATTCACAACCGGCCGATCAGGTTTATACGCCCCAGGACTCGAGGATGTTGATCCAATTTTGGAAAAATCTGGGTTTGAAATTTGTAAATCATTCGATTTATTGTTG